>RQTK01000792.1:171388-188161 GCA_003991915.1 Elysia chlorotica | reverse complement strand
AGAGAGAGAGAGAGAGAGAGAGAGAGAGAGAGAGAAAGAAAGAAAGAGAGAGAATGGAATAGGATTCCCTCTAGCAAGCTTGTCACGTGTGCAGCTTTTCGGTTCTATTGTATAGAGGTCGAGGAACAATAAACATTATTACAATTGTAATTCAAAGTCGATTTAGGGATTGGGATTGATTGCCAATGATTGGGCGTGCTATACCTGTACATGTGTTACAAACAATTGCTCTACCACCACAAGTGTTTTGGTATTTGATATTAATTTTTAGTGGGCCAAATTGTCGCGTAAGGCTGGAATTTTTGGGGACAATGTTGGAGAAAATTGAGGTTTAAAGTGCCAATGTTAGGGAGAATAGAGGTTTTGGGGACCAATGTTAAGAGTATTGAGGTTTTGAGGCTCAATGTTAAGAGTGTTGAGGTTTTGAGGACAAATGTTAAGAGTATTGAGGTTTTGAGGGCCCATGTTAAGAGTATTGAGGTTTTGAGGACCAATGTTGAGAGTATTGAGGTTTTGAGGCTCAATGTTAAGAGTTTGAGGTTTTGAGGACAAATGTTAAGAGATTGAGTTTTGAGGGCCCATGTTAAGAGTATTGAGGTTTTGAGGACCAATGTTGAGAGCATTGAAGTTTTGAGGGCCAATGTTAAGAGTATTGAGGTTTTGAGGATCAATGTTAAAAGTATTGAGGTTTTGAGGATCAATGTTAAGAATGTTGATGTTTTGAGGGCCTGTGTGAAGTGAGGTTGGATGTAATTGAGAGTAGAGCGAAGAGCGAAAATTGACTAACATCTTACAGAATGTATTCTTTTTCGAACTCTACCCATTTCACTCCCAACCCAGTGCCAATTTGTCTGGGCCAGTCTTTGCCAGCATAGACTCTCTCTCTCTTTCTCTCCCTCTCTCTCTCTCTCTCTCTCTCTCTCTCTCTCTTTCTCCACCGGCACGGACACTATAACACTGACTTATTGTGCACATTTTCGTTTTGAATTAGAACTACCTCCAACAACCTCGGGATTTAAATGTGCAGTACCTGTACTACATAATTCAGCCACATTATAATATAAATAGTGTAATACTCTCTCTGCCCCCCCCCCCTCTCCCCCCTTTCTTTCTGTTACTCTAGTTCTGTGCAAATTTATATTTTGACGTACGTGAACAAATCTAGGGATTCAGGTACGCAATACTACAAAATAATTATTATTTCCATTATCATAACTATTAGATTAGTCGTATCTCTCTCACTCTCTCCTCCTTTCTCTCTCTCTCTCTCTCTCTCTCTCTCTCTCTCTCTCTTTCTCTCTTTCTCCATTCAGTCACTCTGGCGTTGTATGCACGCTTTACCTTTTTTCAAATATCCCTTGAATTAACAAGGCAGTTTTACATAATTGTTCGTTAGTATAATATGTTAAACTCTTGAGTGGCATATATATGTATGTATATAGATGAGCTGTGGGGCACAGTCTTGCCGACTGCTCCAGTGGTGACACAGCCGCCATGCAGCCATGATGCGACTAATGAGATGGAACAGCGCATATTAAGTTATGTATCCGCGAAGCAGTTAGTTTTGTTAGTTTTCTGCCTTATATAGTTATAACGTATATAATGCTGAAGGCAGTAGTCTTTCTCTATCCACCGCCTAGTATCACAACGACTTGCTATGATAGAAAGGTAAACTGGTTGAGAGTGTTTCAATTTAATATACAAACGTTTTACGTGAAAATGAGCATGGCTGAAGTGGTAGAGCGTTGGTTGACCAATCTGGGGGCACGCTGTTCGAAACCCACGTTAAGCGAACAATTTTAATTGTCCAATTACGTCCCTTACTGGTTGGT
The DNA here is from genome assembly GCA_003991915.1 of Elysia chlorotica. Classification (NCBI taxonomy): domain Eukaryota; kingdom Metazoa; phylum Mollusca; class Gastropoda; family Plakobranchidae; genus Elysia; species Elysia chlorotica. The sequence continues at coordinate 186,329 of RQTK01000792.1, read as the reverse complement.
TCGGTGTTGGTCATGGAGTACTTAATAACAGGCCTATTCAACGTGCGCCATTAGAAATAATGTGGAGGCGGTTACAATTTTCCTAACAAATTCGTGTTTTATATTACAAAAATGTAGGATTGTGTATACATCATACTTTGCAGTCACTAGATCTAAGTGGAGAAAGTTTTCTAAATAAGATATTCTCACCTTTTAGGTTCAGCAAAAAACAACATTGCTGTCAATAAAAGATAATTATAAATCCTCAAAAAAATTGATCCTAATCGAAAGCTAAGGAGGCTTCCATCTTGGAAATATTTAACTTTGCCTTGTTTGCACCATCCCAAGTTAAATTCTAAAATATTTGTAGAAGTTTTCTAAGTAAACTAGATTCATGTAATATTACTGAAAAATGTTTTTATTAAATTTTTCAAAAAGTTGAATTATTAAGATTAACTTTTAAAAATACAAAAAGAACATTTCATGGGACTTGAAAGTGGTAAAAGACGTTTGGTCTTTTGAAAAAAATAATTTTGGCTTCTAGTCTGAACTTTAGCCGGCTTCAACAGAGAGAAGTGATCACCGCCTCCACATTTTAAAATGGTCTGCACGATGAGGAGGCTGTTAATATAGTAAGCTATGGTGTTGGTATAATGTGACCGCATAAGACATGAGTCCAAGTCTCCCCGCCCTATCAGGTGTGTGGTAGTATCACATAAAATTGTCAGACATCAGTCTTAAGATGTATGTCTCTTCTCCTCCCTATCACCAGTCTGTCTGTCTGTCGGTATGTCTGTCTCTCTCTCTCTCTCTCTCTCTCTCTCTCTCTCTCTCTCTCTCTCTCTGTCTCTGTAGACAATATAAAGTGGAGATCAAATTCAACAGCATGGACGAAGATACACCGAAAAAAGCCAAAAAAAAAAAAACAACAACAACCCAGCATCAGCAGCACAGCTGTGTCTCCAAGGAACCAGCATGCTTAACTTTAATGATAACTCTTGGTACATGTATGTGTATCTGTACCTTTAGGATACCTGGAGCCACCAATACTTTAATTTAGGAAATCTGGATTCATGCATACGTCAGCTTGGAATACCTGGATTCTTGAATGAATTATTTTTAAATACCTGGATTTATGCATATACTATTTTGGATACTTGGTTTCATTAATAAGTTAAACCGCATTATAATACAAGTTTGCATTAATTCGGATTATGAGGGCCAGTGTCTGTAATTTTACATGTAATTATGACTATAACTAGTCTACAAGTACATTAGTAGCACCACCTTAATACTTCGGCAGGCGGTTCAGCGATTTGGGTTGCCTATTAAAAAACAATTAAAAGAGTCAAATTGCTAAATTAGTATTTAAATTGACAATTTAAAGTCGATATTAGATTGCAAACTACATACTAACAACGCGAATTGCCAAACTGCGGAAACATTTTGTGCATAGCGGGCCAATGACTGGATCTAGATTGTTTAAATATTAGTGGTTTTTTTTTAAAAAGTAAAATGTCGGGTCTAAACTAATTAAAAAGTAGCAATAATGTTCAAAAAGCTAACAAAAAACAAAACAAAACAAAATATTAAAAACCAGCAAACCAACAAACAAGCAACAATAAAAAAAGGATATAAATAATAGCACACAAGGCAACAACAAACGGATCCGTCAATGATATTGCTGACGTTGGACAGTAAGAAACCAACTCAGTCACTAAGTGGTCATACCAATCTTCAAATACAGACAAACAATTTGGAAAATACAAAGACATGAGGCCTCCAAAAGTTAACGCTTTTTTAGGCTCTTTCATGTCGCTATTGTCCAGTTATACAGTAGTTTGTCCCCGGATAAGATGAGTTTCCAGCAAGGCTTCCAAAAATAGTGTTAGTGGTAGCCCTGGTTTCCAGACTTTCTAATTTGGGTCATTCCTGCACACAGAGAGAGAGAGAGAGAGAGAGAGAGAGAGAGAGAGAGAGAGAGAGAGAGAGAGAGAGAGAGAGGGAGAGATGGGAGAGGGAAACAGTCAGACAGATAGTAGAGAGAGTTGGGTTGGCTTAACGTCCAACTTCAGCATATAAGGCGATAAGAGTAACGACACACGAGACAGGGCGGGGATACCATGACTCCTTTTAATGACGATCTGTCGGGGTCATAGTATGTTCCTCTAATTACGAGATCAATCTTTTGATCAATGAAATTAAAGCTCCTGTCCTGGTTTAAAAGAGTCCGTCCCCTAAGCCCTACCTGAGTCTATCGATAAACTGTCTCCTAAATCTTGGCAAAGCCTCTGCTGTCTCCTGAAACTCGTCTCCTGAAACTCGTCTCCTGAAACTCGTTGATTGCATCGGTAGCCATGTTGCAACGTCGACTTGAGGTTTGGGGCAAAGAACTTCACGGAAAAGTAAAAAAAAAGTTATTTTTTTATTTACTGTATCGTAGAAGTAATAAGAAGTAATAAGATTAAGGCAAAATGTCTTTAAAGTATAATTATTGATTTCCTTTTAGTCATTCGTTTTAAGTATACGTTGGTATATATTGTTTCATCTTATTCAAAATACATGCAAAATTATTTCTTAGATACCATTGGTCAGCCCTAAGTCTATATTGATCCTTGAACAATGTGTGTATTTTGGGTTTCAAGACTTCAGATCTTGCTTATCCAATATCTATAGTGACACCCAGATCAAGTAGTTACTAACTATGGAGTGAACTACTTTACGGATCTATCCATCAGGCAATTGCGGTTGACGGAGATTCTCTCGGTAGAGCGCGGGATTTCTAACCAGGAGTTCTGAGTTCAATTCCCGACCAATTGATATTCTTTGTTTTTTACCAGTTGGGTCGGTATGTAAATAGTTGATAAACAAACTTTCCGGTGCTCCGACTCTGTATGGTAGTGCCTAAAATTGTCAGATGTTAGTTATGGGACCTGTCCACAATATTCTTGAAATGGCCAAAATTGCTGTCGGTGGGCTTTAAAAAATCCAAGAAACAAACATCGCCACTCGTGTATCAGCACGTAAAATTGTCAGATGAAAGTCTTGGGACCCATCCACCATAAAGCCTGTAAATGTATATTGCTGATGTTGACCCCAGGGACCAAACAAACAATCACACCTAGTTCACGCAAACAACCAGTCTAACTTACTATGCTACAAAATCCAGGTTCATCCTCGTCATCATGGCTGTCAGTTTATTGACCGTTTATCTGTTAATAGTATTTATTTGTATACATCAATGGTGCTGTATGTACTATACCTATTAATAATCTTTATTTGTATACACCAATGTGCGGTATTTAATATACTCATTAATAGCTTTTATTTGTATACAAACATGATACAGTATTTAATATACTCATTAATAATCTTTATTTGTATACACCAATGTGCGGTATTTAATATACTCATTAATAGCTTTTATTTGTATACACAAATGCATTACATTAATAATACATGTGTGACTAACTAAAAATTCATACAACTTTACGTATCTTTTGACATTTGTTTATTAATGTTGACTCTATCTAGTAGCTCTTCAATTTTGATAAACAGGTTCATGTTACAATAGGTATAAGGTTTCTTGTAATACATCAATCGTTTGAACATTGGGCATGCAGTTTTACTATACATTGTACTGGAGGGACGCTTGACTCCAGTAGTCTTTCTATTTTGATCTACATGCGGTAATAATAGGTGACTGATCAATGTAGGAGAGAGAAAGAGAGAGAGAAAGAGAGAGAGAGAAAGAGAGAGAGAGAGAGAGAGAGAGAGAGAGAGAGAGAGAGAGAGAGAGAGAGAGAGAGAGAGAGAGAGAGAGACCAGATCTGACCTCAAGCCACCCCCACCACCTGTGGTTTTAATTCTGGTGACTTTTACAGTGTTTGGTACACCTGCCTTCTGAGTCCTCGTCCTCACGATTGTCATCTCTATAATCTCTCTCTCTCTCTCTCTCTCTCTCTCTCTCTCTCTCTTTCTCTCTCTTCCACGCACTCTCTAATTCTCTCCCCCCCCTCTCTCTCTCTAATCTCCCCCTCCCCCTTTCTCTCTCTATCCCGCTCCCCGTGTTGAATACTGTCAAGTCAAGGAATAACCTCCACTCCAGACTCCAACGTAACTCCAGGCCTATCGGGGAAAATCGGGAAAACCCACAGTGGACAGGTACAATACCTGGATTTCCGTGTATACAAACAAACCAGCAGGCAGACCAGGACAGGCCAGGACAGGCCACTGATCAGGGGCAGGGTTTCCTCCACGCCTGGCTTCTCTGTAAACATCCACACTGGACACTGGTCACAGGGTTTGGGGTGGGGGGGGGACACGGGGTGGGACAAGGAGATGGGATGAGAGAGACAGAGAGAGAGAGAGAGAGAGAAAGATAGATAGATAGAGAGAGAGAGAGCGAGAGAGAGACAAAAAGAGAGAGAGTGAGACAGAGAGAGAGAGAGAAAGAGAGAGAGAGAGAGAGAGAGAGAGAGAGAGAAAGAGAGGGAGAGAGATGGAGAGAAAGTGTGACGCATTTCGTGGAGAAAGAACGAAGACCGAAGATTAAGAAGCTACGAGGGGGGTTAACTGGACTGTAATGAAATGGCGGGTTCCACGCTTTGTTGAATTATCGCTTCGCTTCAATGATTTCCACACTGTGTGACTGTAACCTGGGGTCTCTCACTCGCCAACCTGTGGTCGGTCACCAGCCACAAGTCATGCTGCAATACTATTGGTTGGATCAAGTTGGTTTCTTAACGTTGAACGGCAGTATCAAGGCTTGACTCTATCTTGTGGACGGTTCCTAAGACTAACGTCTTACAACTTACAAAATTTTGTGCTGCAACACAAGGATTTTGAGGTGTTAACAGGACTTCTGTCTCGACCAGTTACACCATACATGCACAATCATAATTATGCTGACACCGACCCAACCAGTAGGGGCTGGGACGAAATTGGACAAAATACATTTTTGAACATTCGAGGGTTTTAAACCTGTGACGTCCCAATTTGGAGACATACGCTCATCCACTTGCGCGACTTCGCTCCGTCTTTGCTCCTGGGTTTGACCAACCTTTTTTGTTTTTGTGTGTCTGTCTATGTGTCTGTCTGTCTGTCTATCTCTCTCTCTCTCTCTCTCTCTCTCTCTCTCCTCTCCCTCTCTGTTTTCCTGTCGGACTTTTCCTCTTTCTGCCTCTCTCGCCATTTCCCACCCTTCATGGTAATGCCCAGTTTAAATCTAGAAAGCTATCCATAATATTACCCCATCTCTCGCCACCACTCTCACACCTATCTCTTCTCTAATCGTTTTATCCAATGTGTTTGTTCCATAATAATTTTATCCCGGACAATTTGTTCACGCAGCGCTTCCCTTTCATTCTCCATTCAGATTCCGATCTAGATCTATTTCCGGTTCCACAATTTCCCACAATTCCCCAGACCAGACTCGAGGCGAACCTCACGTCTGCTGCTCATCTAGTGACAAGAAGAACTTCCGGCCAGAGGGCGACAACTCTGCGTGTATCTCCCGGGGCTATTTTATCGTCTGCCTAGATCGTTTGTTCGCCAGACGATCGAATACAGGTTTCGCGATGAACACGGCGATATATAGATTACATAATAACGCCCCTTAGGCGGGAGATGTTCTCATCGCTCATTGGCTCCGTAAGTCTACGATTTAGCTGTGATTGGACGTTGGTTCCGATTCCTCTCTCTGCCGTCTTCGCTGTCGCTACCGGCTTCGTTATCGCAAGGCATCTGTCGTCTGCTAACTTGGTTTGTTCGCCAGACGATCTAATCGGACACAAGCTTGGGCGTGAGCGGGGCCCATAGCAAAACCAATGCGATAGGTGAGGGAATATCCTAACACTTAGGTAGCGTGTAGGCGACCAGAAAACTCGACGCCTAAGGTCGTAATTACGCCATTCCCTGTCGTCATGTAGAGCACAAAGCCGGTAATAGCGTGTCTCGGGTGAAGTTCTCTCCCCCTTCTCTCTGCTAGATTGGTACATGATGGGAAGACGCTCGTGGATGAAATTTCCGCGTCAATTTCCGCATCTATCCCTGAATACATTTACCCACTGTCGCCATGGTTACGGCATTACATACACCGTTTATAAGCAGCGGCCGTGGCAAGAATATTGTGGGGGGTATCAATTTATGCGAGGGATCCGGGGAAGTAGCTTCGATCTCAAGAGGTAATTTGTCGGATAATGCCCCTGCTTGGATCCGCAAGTTTTGTGGTCATGTTAATAACACCGCAAATATTTACAACTGGAAAAAGGTAAAGAAAAAATAAGGAAAAAACAAACAAACAACCACCAAAAAAAACAACAACAAAAAACAATAAAAATCTTTAAAAAAAAAACACACGCGAGCGAAAATAGCGTAGAAAAAAGATCTGTGACGGGCTAGGAAGATGGATCGGTGAAAGCAAATGGGTCGACCTGGTTGTAAAATGGGAGGACGCAGAGATGTGGAGGTAGATGATCATGATTGCCAACCGATACGGCACTCCATGATGTGAGAGTTGAGTGATTTGTGTACTGTGACTGGCAGATACGAAATTCATGGCACCCCCGCACCATCTCAGTGCAGCAACACGTACAATTCTCAAACGCGAGTCATGTGATCCGTCCGCCTAAATGCTGAAGTTCGACGTTAAAAGACCAACTCAAGTCACTCTGTCATCCATCAAACTGTATAATTTAAGAAAAACAGAAAGGTGGTGACGTTGGGCGTCAAAAATTCATCATCATCAACATCAACAACAGCAACAATCATCTCAGTGCAGCAACACGTACAATTCTCAAACGTCAGTCTTGAAATCCGTCCGCCCAAATGCTGTAGTTCGACGTTAAGAGACTAACTCAAGTCACTTTGTCATCCATCAAACTGTATAATTTAAGAAAAACAGAAAGGTGGTGACGTTGGGCGTCAAAAATTCATCATCATCAACATCAACAACTGCAACAATGACAACAATGTCTTCCAAGTTTAGATCTGTTAGACGCTTTACGGTAACTTGACTCGCTGCTCTTTTGATTCCTTCTCCTTCTCCTCCTTCATCTCCTCTTCTCCATCTCCTCTTGCTCCATCTCCTCCGCCTCCTTCTACTCTTCCCTCGGCCTCCCACGCGATCTGATAACCAGTTTAGAAATTACCAAAAGATCAAAGGTTTTTAATTTCTCCACCCCTCTGACATTCTGAAGCGTTCTCAGATATCCTGACTTTGCTATTTGTAGCCAACACCTCCTACACATGAAGTGAACAGAATAGTTTACTCTTCTCCCTCTCTATCTCTCTCTGTCTCTCTTTCTCTGTCTGTCTGACTAAAAAAAAAAACAACAACAAGAAAAACAAAAAACAACACACACACCAAAACAACCAGCAAAAAATCAACAAAAAAAAGTCTTCATACCTTTTGTTTCAATTTTTCCTGCCCCTCATTTTCTCTAGCCCAAACACACACCCGCCTATTTCTCTCTCTCTCTCTCTCTCTCTCTCTCTCTCTCTCTCTCTCTCTCTCTCTCTCTCTCTCTCTCTCTCTCTCTCTCTCTCTCTCTCTCTTTCAAACACACACACACAGACAGCTTCCCTTTGTTCCTCTAAAAACATGCTCTGAAATGTATCTAGTCTTGTTTCTCTCTGCACTCCACGCTGTACTGTCCATGTAGCTTCTCGTAAACTAACTTAGGAGACACAGACTTGACAAAGCTAGTTTGCCCCCAGAACCCCACAGTGAGTTCTGAATGTATACAGCGCAGGTTGTCAGACCTGGGGCGAGGGTTGTCGGGCCGAGAGGGTTGACATTCCTCGAGTGTTAAAACAACAGGGCTCTTTTCCCATGGTGCACCGCGCGCTGGAATGTTTACCAACCCGCCGATCTGGCGATCTCCCGTTCTTGGCGTTCTGTACAAATGATCGGCCAATCTGACGGCAAAAAAACGTATGAGTTTTGTTATTTTTTATTTACTTTGTTGCTAAATACGTGCACTTAGAAGGACAGGTCTCCCGTTCTTGGCGTTCTGAACAAATGATCGGCCAATCTGACGGCAAAAGAACGTAACTATATCATATGAGTTTTGTTATGTTTTCTTAACTTTGTTGCTCAATACGTGCACTTAGAAGGACAGGTCTCCCGTTCTTGGCGTTGTGAACAAATGATTGGCCAATTTGACGGCAAAAGAACGTATATATTATATATATGAGTTTTCTTATTTTTGCCCAATTTTGTTGCTAAATATGTACACTTTAAACGCCATCTTCCATACTTGGCGTTCTGTACGAATGATGTCCAATATGACGCCAAAAGAGCCGCTTATGCATTTTCAGAACCCTGACGAAACATTTAAATTCAATGTCTCTGAAGTAGGTAAGTCACTTAGTCTTGGGTTCCGTCCACGATATATAGCCTTGATGCTTAAACAAACCAACTCACTAAATCAAGAGAGACAGAGAGAGAAAAGAGGGAGATAGATAGAGATGGAAAAAAGAAAGAAAGAGACTGAGATCGACAGTGTGGCAGAAAGACGAAAAGAGAGAGAGAGAGAGAGAGAGAGAGAGTACAAAGGCGAAAATAAAGGATAGTAGCATCAACACTAAAGGTGTCTGATTGGAATTTTTAGGGTTCGTTGTTTACTCGCAGCACTGTTATACAATGTATGTAACATTTCGCGCAGAGTCCTACACGGAGGCTAGATCAGCAGCTGAGATTCGAACCTGCATCTTCCTGTTTCAGCCCTGAAAACTAACGATGTGATTGAATGAGCTATCGATGTCTCTCAACAGTTAAACTAAGTACATTGTAAGTAGGACTCCTGTGTCAGGCTTGAAGGGCAATGAGTCAACAAGTGTATGTCATTCTTGGAGTTTCGAACCACAGACACCAAGCTTGTCATCGTAGAGCATTGACTGTCCGAGTTACCGGCGCTTTCCCCGCAATAAACCGCTGTGTCCTAAGCGTACATAACTGGGACCATATGACTTCTCAGTCTGTGTCGTATCTCAGCAGTCAAACATGATAATAATTATTATACACTCGTACATTTGACGCCTTTTGTGTAGTTAGGCTTGAGGTGAAGCATATTGAGTTGCATACAGCCAACTTGCAGCACAACAATGACAGTCAGTGATAAGGCGTGACATAGTATCCTTGGAGTTGACAGCTGGGGTGCATTTTGGACCTATTAGGTTAGGGTCGAGAGAGGTAGATATATTGATAGATTGATGGATAAATAGAGAGTGAGTGAGGGTGAGAGAGAGGTAGAGGATTGCAGTGGTATAACTCCTTTCTCTCTGACTCTCACCTCTTCCTCCCCCTCTGACTGTTATGTCTGTCTGTATGTCTATATATGTATTTGTCTGTCTGTCTGTCTGTCTGTCTGCCTGTCTATCTGTCTGTCTGTCTCTCTCCCTCTCTCTGTCTCTTTGCATGTATCCCTTAGCGGTATGTGACCCTCACATCACAACTCCTCGAATTTTCGAAATCGCTGTGGAATTTCGCCTGGAGTCGTTCAAGGATTCTTGATCTTGAACTGGCTCCAAAATTTGCCGGTGTGTGGACGAATTAAATACCTTTACCCTCTATCAAGTCCCGTAAGTACAACATACAACGTTGTAAGGAAACCTAGACCCTGGACTAGAGGAAATTTTTGATGGTATAAAATAAGCCTTAGATCGGGGTGTGAATTAAAACCGCCGTTGTACTTTTTACCCCTCGTAAGTAGTGCATATCAACATGCACGCCATTGGCGTAAGGGGTGGACCCTTACATTTAATCTTTGATTTTTTTAAAACTGTCCCGGTAGATCTCTCAAAGGACAATGAACGTAGACGGGATATATAGCTAGCTGGGATTCGAACCGCAGAGCTTTTAGTCAAGTCTTGAGAACTAACCAATTGAGCAACTGGTGGTCCCTGACTCATATAGTGAAATACAAAAGCAGCAAAAACAAGAACAAGAAAAACACCACCAGCAACAATAACAGCAACAGTAAAAACAACAGCGACATCATCAACAACAACTACAAAATAACACTCTAACTAAACCTGTAAGAACTACCAAGTCGCTTATTCTTGCTATACTACACTCTATTTTCTTTATCTACCACACCTTTTGGAAACATTTCCCCCCCCTTCTCTTGACAAAGCTAAAACCTCATGGTGAACTTAGGGGACGATCAAGAGAAATCTATTCTAGTTTTGTGGGCCTATTGCAATGCAATGCTTTATTTGCGTTACCTTATGTGCCATCTTTCTCTGTCAATAGGAGGGTCTACTTTCTACATGGTTACCTTAGTGAGAGAGAGAGAGAGAGAGAGAGAGAGAGAGACAGATAGAGAGGGAGAGAGAGAGAGAAAGAGAGAGACCGAGAGAGAGAGACCAAGAGAGAGACCGAGGGAGAAATACAGAAATACATAAACAGAATTTAAAGCACAATGTATTTTAAAATTACGATTAGTCATTATTAAAATTAATAAGACTCAGGTGACAGCAGTGGCGTTCTTTGGCCTACTTGCCTAACAGACCGTGGTATTTTACCGACATGAAACTTTGAGCCCAGTAAAGTATGAAATATGGAGTCATATTTTGGACAGTTATTCCAAGCTGCTTCTAGGCAAATACACAGAGCGTTTAAGTCAACACAGTATTTGAGTTGCGGCCCAATAATCGCAGGGTTTTTATTTTAAAATATGGCGGACAAATCCGCCGTCAAACAGGGAAACTCGATATGTAAACCCTAGGGGTCTAAAAAGTTCTGGGCTTTTAAAAAAAATTTGGTTTGTTTTGTTTTGTTTACCTCACCTGCATTTCAAATATCGTAGATATGTAGGGAGCGACAATTTGTCTTTGTTTCTTAGATCGACCTCGACATCCTTTTTCTCTATTAATGTACCAACTCCAAATGGATTAATTTAATGATTAAACATACTCCATGCTACCCCCCCCCCCTCCAAAAATGAAAAAAAATAAACAAAATAAAAACCAAAGCATACTAGAACAAAGACAAACAAAAGCAAACAAGCAAAAACGAAAAAAAAACAAAAAAAAAAACAAACAAACAACAACAAAAACAAAAACCAACAGCAAACAACAGCGGCAATAACATTAGAAAAAAGCAAAAAAACAACAACAAACAAACAAAAACAAACCCCACAAAAACCAACCAACAAAACCCAACAAGAAACACGCATAGACACATAGATCTATACATTTCTTGATAGAAAAATGCCTTTTTTAAAACAAGGAAATGTTTTAAGGAAATGTTGTTTTTCACATCAAATGACCTGATCCCCTCTTTCTCAAATCCCCACCAGTGTTCTCCAACCCCCCCCCCCCCCCACCCCTCCTTCCCCTTTCCATTCCCAAACTCACCCGCCCTTTCCTATCTCCACACACGTCTGTAAACCTAATTCGTTTACAGGTGTTTACATCCTCGGATAATTGGGTCTCTCTCTCCCTCTCTCTCTCTCTCTCTCTCTCTCTCTCTCTCTCTCTTTCTTTCTTCTCCCTCTTTATTTCCTCTCGTTTCTCTCCCCCCCCCTCTCTCTCTCTCTCTCTCTCTCTCTAACTCTCTCTTTCTTTCTTCTCCCTCTTTATTTCCCCTCGTTTCTCTCTCCCCATCCCTCCTGGTAGAGCGTCTGGAAGAGCTAACTGAGTTTTGAACAGGCTGAATCCGCCCCTCTTTAAACTAAAACCTTCCATTCTTTGTGTCCGGCACTCTAAGTGTAGACCCGACAACCCCAAGACTAAAAAGCGCATTACTTCTCCTTTCCGTACACTACTCCGCCTCAATACGCCATTGTTTACAACTGGCTGAGTTGGCAGCTGCTCTGCTCGTGCTAATGGTGGTGCGTTCTATCTCTAAGAACGATTACCCCGTGAGAAAGTTGGTTCAAAATTCAATATATTTCCTTCTTTTTTTTTAAAAAAAAGTCGAGCTTCAAGATCTCGGTAGAGCTTCTGTTTTGGTTGTTAACTATGAACCCAGGGAAGATCTTATACGCCGACGGGTCTCAAGGCTTTTATTGATGACATTTTTTTAGTACTGCCACAATCACACCTACTATTTTGATCTAACTCAGCTAGTAAATAAAGAAGAAAGATACTCCCTCACTACAGGAGGGAGGCCACAATAAGTGAGCCTACTTGAAACTATGATGGGTTGTTATTACAACGTCGCCGTAACTTATAACTCGTCGTAAGCCTTCTTGATTGTATATCTTCAGACAAGTCGTTAACTTATCATAGCGTTTTACTTAAGATCCGATGAAATTTATATACTGATCGTGTAAAAAAAAATGAAGTTGTGACTGGCATCTCAACGATGACCTAGCTATTTTTTCAGAGAAGTAAAGATTTCCATTCTTGACAAACATGAATTTGTGATGGTGTCCACTTCTTGTCGTAGAATCTGACCAGTGAATGGATGCTAAGCACCTGGCTAAGCTATGAGAGCCTTTAGACCTGATTTTGGTCAGAGTAACCGAGTGACCCGTGACGATTTGTGGTCATTGACAACCTCGCCACCCCAGGGACTCCGTCTCCAGGTGGCCAACTGGTCAAGCCATCCAGCACCCCCTCAGGGCTGGACTATGACTAACGGATGGTCAGTTAGGGGTGTAACTCACTTTGGCCCGAGTGACCGTTGGTGATGCTTAGTGATTGAGCTATCAGACATTTAGCCTAGGGCCCCAGTCTACAGTCCACGGTCTACATAATTATGGTCTAGCGGTCAAGCAATCCCCCCATGGCTGGACAGACGAGCTAGTGGTCAGTGGTCAGTGAGTACCACCTGGGTGTAAACTCAATTTGGCCTGAGTAACCAGTGGCGATGGTTAGCCACTGGCAGACGGTCTATTGGTCAAGTGGTCAAACGTCCATCAGGACCAGACTTGCCTGGGGCCGGACTGAGGAATTTCCACCCAGACGGTTCTTGGCTACCGTTTCATGGTCAGAGCTCTCAACTTCAGGGATATTCTATTTATAGCCTACGTATATCTTGTAAGATGCAGTCTGCGATCGCCAAGTTGTATTGATTTGATTTGGTTGCTTAACGTCCAACGTCAGCGCTACATCAGCTTTACTTGCTCAGAGCAAGTAATGGTAGAGCGATGGTCCAAAAGGGGAGGTTTACAGTTCGAAACCCGCAATCGGCCACAACTTAACTTGTCCGATTTCCTACCTTACTGGTTAGCTCGGTGTCAGTATATTTTGAGGCAGGAGTCATGGTATCTCCGCACTTGCCCTTTGTGGCCGCATGTACAATTGATCGACGATAGTTCTGGGACCCGTGTACGATATAGCCTTGAGGAGCCAAGAAAAAGAACTGACACCTTTTAGAGTCAAACTAAATAGATGTTAATGACCGTAATATCAGATTGATAATATATTAATAATGCGTCATCGAGTCACCATGACCCAAACCAACCGTTATTATGAAGTAGGAATTATAATAATAAAACAGTTATGGCTGTCATGCTGCATTGTAATTATATAGACAATCTTTATTTCGACTTTTCTCACAAGCACAATGTAATGGCGAAGTTGCCAACCTTATACAGAAAAAGATATTTGTACTGATGTAATAAGCCCGTGCTATGGATGGAACTTAACACTTGGAAGGCTGGCTGGGTTTGGCAGCGCTGTTGTTGTTTCTGTGCCAAGACTGGGTTCAAAACATTGGCAACCGAGGTGTGAACCTGGTCATGATTGCCATGGTATTATACAGCTATGACCTGAGCCTGAGAGGCAATGATGTGGCAGAGTTGGCTGCGAAGTGTCTCAGGGTCCAAAGTCGTTTGTGTTTTATTACCCGCCATTGTGACATCACACTCATTTAAAAGATAGGCCGCTATATCTAGAAACAACCAGTAGAAAGTAGGCGTCATGGTCGAAGAATCATTCGAGAAGTTAACATCTCCATTTTTGACAAACATGGGTTTGTGATAATGAATGGATGCTAAGCACCTGGCTGAGCTGTAAGATTCTTTAGAACTGATTTTGGTCAGGGTAACAGAGTGACCCCCCCCCCCCCCCCAAGATTAGAAGTCATGCGACTGAGCTATGCGACTATGTGGCTCCGCTCTTTGTACGACCACTTATTTCCAATTTTTTTTTAAATCTTTCCCAGCCCGTGCGGACCTATCACAGTACAAAATGTAATAGTACCGCACTGTTTTGTTTTGTTTTTGTTTTGGTTGCCCTTTTTTCAAATTGTGTTTTGGTGCGCATTCTTGCACGTCAGGGCGGTATCCTGAATGTGTCAAGCTACATGCGCTTTGGTACGCACCTCGTCTCAATAGATCTATAATGCATGTACGGACGTAATGTGATCGTGTTTAAATTGCTAATTCATTCCTCTGTGGCAAACACGGGCGGCATAGGTGGCTCTTTGTTACTGTGATCTGAGAGGGGATATAATGGTGGGATTCGCTGTTACAGATAGGCCCAGGTTGGGGGGGGGGTGCATTGTCTGTAGTGTGTTACAGCCTTACATGATATGATTATAATCGTGTAGAACTTTATGGAGAGAAGCAGAGTTGTTGTATGTAGCAGCGACAGAAAAGTGGGTCCTATCTGCTTGTAGAGGTGTAAGCTAAAGAGACTGGGGGGAGAAAAAGATTAAAAGAGAAATGCAACAGAGAAAAGAATAGATAGAAAGAGAGAGGGGATAAAGAGGGGGGGGGGGGTTGGGGTGAAACATGAAGAGAAAAGAGAAAAGAAAATTTGAAAGTCAAAGAAAGAGAGAGGGGGAGGGATAGAGAGAAAGAGAGAGAGAGTCTTTCCCTCTCACTCTCTTCTCTGTCTCTGCCTCTCTCCATAGCGATATGATTAACCCAGAAATAGAGATTTATCAAAGACTTTGCTGTAGAATACAATCATTTTACATTTGCACTGTCAAGTAAAACTTTGATCGGAGAGCAAGAGAGAGTCAGAGACATAGAGAGAGAAAGAGAGACAGAGAGAAAGA
>RQTK01000792.1:155794-170142 GCA_003991915.1 Elysia chlorotica | reverse complement strand
GAGAGCAAGAGAGAGTCAGAGACATAGAGAGAGAAAGAGAGACAGAGAGAAAGAGAGAGAGACAGAGAGAGAGAATGAGGGCGAGACAGACAGACAGACAGACAGCCAGAGAGAAACAGACAGACAGAGAAAAGAGCTAACGAATCACTTTCCTAGTTGTCTCTTAGGTGTCCAACGGGGATTTTATATAATGGACATCAGAGTACAGAAAATCTGATACATTTTTAGCACACAGTCATAGCGGGGATATCAGGGACCTCTGGATTAGATTTCGGCAAGTAAAATGGTCACACAAAGTTTATTTTTAGGACCCGTTCGCGATATAGCTTAGCTAGCTCCTGACAATTAACGTCTAGAAAGCATCAAACCTAATCCTCAGCTCATATCCCAGGACAGTCAGACAGACCTGCTTTTCTGAAACTCTACCCAACCTCGGACCCAACCTTGGCCACTAACAATGTCAATCAGGGCTCTAGACGGCTATGCATTAACCCAGTTAGAAAGTTTGAACTATATATATGTACTGGTACTTGATATTGTATAGCTCCGATAGAAATTTGGTGCAAGTGCTAGGGATCTCAAATCGGGAGGTCCTTAGTGGAAAACCCCAGAATCGGTAAAACATGGCTGTATTATGTTGGATTCGTCCCCTAGTAGCTTGATGGGTGTCAGTATAAAGTGACTGGTTAAGACGTGAATCTTGTTATCCCCGCACTGTCTCTCTCTGTGTGGCAGCACTTTAAGCTGCCAGACGTTAGTTGTGGGACCTGTCCACATATAACCTTGCAGTTGAAGTTGGCTATTAAGAAACTAACTCACGCTTACGCTCTCTCTCTCTCTCTCATTCAAATTTTTACTTGATCCCAAAGAAACAAAAACAAAACCAACCCCTACCAAAAACAAAAACAACAAAACAAAACAAAACAAAGAAAAAAATGGATGTACAGCAGAGTGCTAGAATTGGATATAAACAGAATAGATGAAAACCCTTTTCTGAGTGCCCGAGATAACCTATTAGGTGGACTGGGTATGTATATAGTAGTATGCATCGGCCTATATACTATAATCTAACCCAACCTTAATGTCTTTCCGATAGATCGAACGATTCACCAAGTGTGACAAGTTACCGTAGTAGAACCGACCATTAAAGAGTCATCGCATTGTGGCATTGACAAGTCAAGATTTATGGTCTGCACGATTGCGGCATGTTCATATACATGTATTGTTGAAGAAGTTGTGTAGATCAAATCGTGAAAAGATCCTTAGCTCTCACATTGTCATCACAGACTTCGCGATCAACACAAAATTAGCGGATGAGGTAATCACGTACCTCAGGCTTAAGGGCTGTGGGTTTTCTGCTCGCTCATTGGCTCCGTAAGTCTGGGATAGAGATATCATTGGACGCCCTTACTGGTGCAGATTCCTTTACCCGCCGTCTTCGTTTTGGCATTGGGTCTGGTTATCGCAAGTGGCGAATGACCCAATCTAAGTGCCTGCAGGATATTGTCAAGAGGCTGTTTAACGTGACTAGATAGGGGATATATGATAACTGTTTTACACGTCGCCTAAGAAAGATTGTGGATTAAATAGCTGTGGTCGAAGAAGGAGCAATGTAGGTAGAGATCGAAAACCTCACGCAGTGTAAATACAGGCTAGCAGGTGTAGCTGTAGAGGCATTTAGATTGGTGTTGTAAAACCAAGAATCCTCCTGTAGAGCTGTAGAGAGATCGTTCAAGGTTCTAGAAGAGCGAAAAAAAGGGAGGCGGGGGGGGGGGGGGCATTGGGAATACGAAGGGTCTCGAACTGTTGTCCACTGTCAGGTCAGTGTTGTGTAAAGATTGGTGACCATAAACATGTCTTCAGGTCAGCATTCCTGGCACTGGGCAGGGGATAGGGTGACCTACATAACTGTACCTGGGATTCAAACTCCGTACCCTTATGCTTGTCAATGTCGTTGAGTCCTGAGCTCTAACCACTGAGACTAACAATTGTGTAGAGTGAACTATGCTGCACAGTCCTATAGGCATCAACACTTGCTAATGGACTTTCCCAATCAAGATAACACGTCATTTAAAGAGGCGTACAATGTAGTAAGTACCCTAGCCATGAAACTACTTTTTATAAGGAGCGTAGTGGTCTAGTGGTATAACCATGTTGGCTTTAAGTGGCAAGGCGATTTGGTGCCGATGCATCTATAAAGTCGATGGTTCTAATCCCTCAAAGTGCAATCATTGTTCGGCCCTTTTCCTTAAAAAGCCTACCTCTACCACTGTAGAAAAATACCTAAAAAAAAAGTCCATATCTACTTATAATTAACCCAGTGGTCTGCCTCTCCTCAAATCTAATTTACAGTCCTGTAGGGTGTGATAACCTTGTGTTGACGTTGGACCTTCACCAACCATGGAGCACCAAGAGACGAGAGCGGCGCCCGCGTGGCTAGTTTAGTACTGTAGTAGCGTGCTGATAAGCTTTGCTTGCTGCACTGTCTGGTGTCAGAAGTCTAGCTGGGTCACCATGAGTGTGTCAACATTGGGTAACAACATAGGATTAGATCTTAATTATAGGATTTTGTAACATATAATTATAAGAGTATCAGAGCAAGGGTAAGTTCGTCGAAATGCAGTTAGAAGTAAACATTAGGCAATTAAAAAATGGCACTTAATTATTCTTATCGCAAGGTAGCTCAGTTGGTAGAGCGAAGCGGTTAATAGCCAGAGGGCATGGTTTTGGTGTGGTCAGAACAGGCTTTGCGATCCCCACGACCATAACTTATGACATAATTTCGCCCTCTAGGAATAGGGTATTGTTTGGTTGCTGATTGGCTCATTAAGTCTAGGATAGAGCTATGATTGGATGCCTGTGCATATTAACGCACCAGCCTCCGTCTTCGACTTCGCTCGGGGTCCTGTTTTCGCAAGGCATATAGTCACAAGTGCAATGCGATACACTGGTGATTGACATCGCAAAAAACAAAACAAAAACTAAAAACAACAAAACAAAGCACACATCATAAAAACAAAATGGTGATTGACATCGCAAAAAAAAACCAAAACAAAAACAACAACAACATACAAAGAAAATCTGATTGCTTTGAAACATTTTTAGTTTGTCAAATCAACCTTTGGAGCGAGTTATTTTGCATAATTATCCCCTTTGATGTTTGAATGATTTTTTCCGTGTCAATAATTTCATCGATGACATTAGGCGTTGGCGTCAACATAGCGCACTGACGAGGTGACACTGTCAATGTTTGGTCGGATGTCAGTTGTCAGAGGCGAGGCTTGCATTGATGTGGATGTTGTGACAAGTTTGAGTGCTGTGATGAAGCCGCTGCGGGAAATAATATGTTGTTGTTTGCTCACTCAGGATTTGATGTGGAGAATGTTGTATTTTGTAAACTTGAGATTCCTAAGCTGGAATGTGTGTTTTGAAAAGGGATCAAATATATGAGTGGGTGTCTGACAGTCTGTGTGGGAAATTGTCTTCATAATGATGGAGAACGTGGAGATTGGTCTCTCTTTCTCTTACTCTCTCTCTCTCTGCCCCTCTTTCTCTCTCTCTCTCTCTCTCTCTCTCTCTCTCTCTGTCTTTCTCTCGGTCTGTCTGTCTGTCTATCTCTGATGGGTCCTATACGAAAGACTGCGTTACATCCCAGGTTTCCTCCTTTCTCTGAAGGTTTACAATCGTACCCCACACTTACACTACCCATGATTGTCCTGTGGGAGAGTATCGGATGCCAACAGCATCCTGACAATGCCAACCTGCACTCCAGTATTCAGGTGAACAATGCCTGGAATGTTCACCTGGGAATGGTCTCTCCCTATCTCTCTGTCTCAGTCTCTCTATCTCTCTCTGTCTCCTTTACTTCCGTCTTTCTCTCTCTGCTTAGTATACCTGACTCTCTCTGCATATACATGCCCTTTTCTTCCCCTCTTTTTTTTAAAGTCTCCTCTCTGGCTGTCTCTGTCTGTCTATTTGTCTGCCTCGCCGATCTCTCTGTTTCTCTGTCTCTGTCCCTGTCTCTCTCTCTCTCTCTCTCTCTCTCTCTGACACTATCTCTCTCCCTCTCTCTCTCTCTCTCTCTCTCTCTCTCTCTCTCTCTCTCTCTCTCTCTCTCTCTCTCTCTCTCTCTCTCTCTCTCTCTCTCTCTCTCTCTCTCTCTCTCTCTCTCTCTCTCTCTCTCTCTCTCTCTCTCTTGCTCTCAACACTTGAAATCCAAACACAGCGTTTCACCAGGTGAGGTCCCCCAAGACGAACATGTTTAGCGCTGCCTTGTAAACTGTGCCACTCATAACAAGTGATCCCCCCCTTGTTGTTTATTATCGCGCTTTCAGCGGCCGCTCAACCTGGCGTAAGTGGCGTGAGGTAACACTTTGTCGTGTGACTGGCGCTCTGCACAGGTACGGCATCACTCACTCGCTCACTCTCTGTCTCTCTGTCTTGCTCTACATCTATCTGCCTCAGCCCCCCCTCTCTCTCTCTCTTTCTCTTTCTCTCTCTCTTTCTCTCTCTCTCTCTCTCTCTCTCTCTCTCTCTCTCTCTCTCTCTCTCTCTCTCTCTCTCTCTCTCTCTCTCTCTCCATATTTCTGTGTGCCTGTCTCTCTTTGCCCTTTTCGTCCGTCCCGTTCACCACCGGCTCTGTGCTCGTCCATCTTTATGTCTTTTTCTTATTCTCTCTCTCTCTCTCCAACTCACTCATTTTCTTGGGCAGACACTTTATGTTTTGAGGGGCAAATAGCCAAAAGACCACACGTTCTTGTTTGTTTGTTTTTTTATCAACACGAGCAAAACTTAGAAAATTGCGCAGGGATGCAAATTTTACATTTTCCAAAGTGAGCTGCTTGGATGCAGTAGACTATTGTTGTGGTTACAATCAGTCATAGCAGAGACTATAGATTTAGTACTCTCTGATCATAATACTCATATCTTGGTTTGATGTGGAACTATCACTGACAGAGTCATACCAAAGTGTCTGGAGTAATAAGAGTTCTCAAGAGCAGGAATTTTATTGTCGGAATTCGTTTGTTTCCCATGTGACTGGTTTAGTTGGTATCAGTATTATGTGACGAGCCCGGGCAAAAGCACGCAAAAATGTGAGACGCTAGCAATGGGGCGTGTCCCCAATATAGTTTATTATAAATTATAGTTCTGACGTTGGACGTTAAGTAACAAAGAAACAAAGTAAAATTCTAACAAAATTGTGCACGGCCTCATGAAGTGTCATACGTTTACGAAATACCAAGAGAAAAAGAGTTAAAGAGACCTTGTGGGAAAGTTCAAAGCTCGGCTGTTATCTCTGTCTGTGTGTATGTGTGTGTGTGTGTGTATGTGTATGTGTGTGTGTGTGTGTGTCTGATCACGCAGCGAGAGTGTTGACGGTAGGTCGGGGCTGGGATCAATCTCCCTATCGGTTCACATGTCAAACAGTTTGTCACCGATCAAGCTGGCTCTGTAAACAACCACACCAAAACCTCAAAAATAATAACAACTTAAAAAAGAGGGGTGGGGCAGGAGATGCTATGCCAGACCAATCAATCATCCATCCAACCAATCAACCACGCCTTCTCAACTCAATGTGGGCAATGGATGCCACAAATGCTTGTCTGTCAGACGCGATCATAGCACGACCTGTAAAACAATTTCTTGTCCATTTCGTGCCCAACTGGTTGAGGCAGGAGAACAGATCTATAAATAGCACTATTTATAGATCTATGGGCAGGAGTAATATCCCCGAAGTGTCGCTGTTTAGCAGCCCGTAAAATCGTCAGACGTAAGTCTTGAGATCCGTCCAAACTATAGCCTATGTAGTATTGGCAAAAAAAACTCTCATCTCAATGGACATAACTCACTCTGCCATATGTCAGAGGCCCACTAGGCGAATCTGTCAGGCGGCGCCAACACTGCGCATAGATCAGTCTACCTCTCGGTGCTGAGACTACTTCAGTATACGCTCGACCGACTGAGGCAACAAACAAACCCTCCTCAATGTTTTCCTAGAAGCGTCCGCCCTCTTAGACTCAAGGGCCTAGGCGTTTTTTTCAGGACATCCTTGGCGATATACACGATGAATGACGAATGGTCTAATTACTATCTTTAGGAAGCGGAGGTTTCTCATTTCGACCTAGTACTCGGTAGATATAGACCGATCTTAAATTCTAAAAAAAAAAATGCGTATTGGTTCTCTCAAGGAAACCCAGGAGACGCAAAACCCAGAAACACTCTAAATACAGAAGAAAATTCAGTAAAAATGAATATAATTGATTTTCGTTAGTTTACAATAATTCCGGGTACTCTGTGTTTATATTGAGACGATGGCACAGTCCTTGTTTTCGCGAAGAACTCTGAAAACGCAAGGAGTCTACTGTGTATCTATATCTATATCAAAGCCTACGCTCGGCGGTTGTTCTTCGTAAGTATTTGTTTTCCTAACTCTATGCTCTTCATTTTGATGAAAGCTTCTCTATGGTTGTGGGGAGTGAGAGAGGATAGGCGCCCAAGTGTCATGGCCGTGTATGTTGATTCAACACAGTTTGCCCCCTCGTCCCCCCCTGTGATGTTGGGGAAAGGTCCCAGAAATAGCTAGCCATATATATAGAAAACATAGAACAGGGAGCGCAAGCTGGTTTGTTAGTCTTTTTATGCCCACCCCCCCCCCACCTCTGCCGGGAGGCCCAGCTTTTTTTTTTTCTTTTTTTCCCCCCCCCCCCCCCTTCCCTTTCTTTTTTTCTCTCTGTCCCTGTCTGTGTCTGTTTCTGTTTCTGTCTCTCTCTCTCTGTCTCCCTGTCTCTCTCTCCCCCCCCTCTCTCTCTCTATCTCTCTCTCTCTCTTTCTCTGTGCCTCCCCCTCTGCCTTTTCATGATTCCTAGTTGTCTCAGTCAATTTAGGATATACCTATGGATTGGGTGGGCACAGCTGCCAACCAGTACGTATAATACGTATTTAGTACGTATTCGACCTCCCGAGTACGTCCGTCCGTATCTGGTTGAAAAAATACGTATTTGACGATATTCAGCTAAAAATCGGGTGTCCGGTCGAGTTGCTGCCATTTTCGGCAATAACACCCGGTAAACCCAGCCGTTAACACCGCCCATTCAAAAAAAAAACAAAGTCTCATAAGAAGAGTAGGGATCGGCCGAGTCTCTTATCAACTTGTAAAATTATAAAACGATCACTAGCGGCTCTTTTCGGTAAAAAAATACGGTAAATAGTGTACCACTATAGCGGCAATTATGCTTCCGCCGCCGGCGATCTGTCCATCCGGGAATCCCATAGCTTTGTTTACTACGTAACTGCTAGGCAGAGAGTTGGTTTCCAAGAATCCAGTTTTGGACTTTTGAGGCGACAAGTTAGACTGATTTAGGCGACAAGTTAGACTGATTTAGACTTCAAACCATCTTCGCTGTCAAGCGCCGATCCCATCACAGTTCTTACTCTCGCACGATCAGATAAACAACTTAGTATTTTGTAGGGCTAGGCAATCTTCGTATTTTGTAGGGCTAGGCACAATCGCTGCTACTCTTTCACTCCCTTTCTTTTTTTCTCTCTGTCCCTGTCTGTGTCTGTTTCTGTTTCTGTCTCTCTCTCTCTGTCTCCCTGTCTCTCTCTCCCCCCCCTCTCTCTCTCTATCTCTCTCTCTCTCTTTCTCTGTGCCTCCCCCTCTGCCTTTTCATGATTCCTAGTTGTCTCAGTCAATTTAGGATATACCTATGGATTGGGTGGGCACAGCTGCCAACCAGTACGTATAATACGTATTTAGTACGTATTCGACCTCCCGAGTACGTCCGTCCGTATCTGGTTGAAAAAATACGTATTTGACGATATTCAGCTAAAAATCGGGTGTCCGGTCGAGTTGCTGCCATTTTCGGCAATAACGCCCGGTTAGCCCAGCCGTTAACACCGCCCATTCACGTTATCGTCTCATAAGAAGCGTAGGGATCGGCCGAGTCTCTTATCAACTTGTATATTTAACGCTCACTTGCGGCTCTTTTCGGTAAAAAATACGGTAAATAGTGCACCACTATAGCGGCAATTATGCTTCCGCCGCCGGCGATCTGTCCATCCGGGAATCCCATAGCTTTGTTTACTACGTAACTGCTAGGCAGAGAGTTGGTTTCCAAGAATCCAGTTTTGGACTTTTGAGGCGACAAATTAGACTGATTTAGACTTCAAACCAAGATTGATTTAGACTTCAAACCATCTTCGCTGTCAAGCGCCGATCCCATCACAGTTCTTACTCTCGCACGATCAGATAAACAACTTAGTATTTTGTAGGGCTAGGCAATCTTCGTATTTTGTAGGGCTAGGCACAATCGCTGCTACTCTTTCACACAGACAGACATACACACACACTCACACGCATCCTCGTTGGGCGGCGCATTATTGCATTTGCTCAAAGATGTTACATACCGCACACGATCTTTTGTCCACTATTGTTGGTTATTGTATATTAAAATATCAACAAAAATTGGCTACTTAAAAAAATAAAACATTATTACTAGGATAAATTACTTTAATTCCCTTCACAGCTTTCACCTCTCCATATAAATTTTGCTTATCGGGATTCGGGAACATAGATCTGAGCTTAATCTAGATCTGCTATTATAAACGGATGATTGCTGTTGCCTGTCGCTAACGTGTTGCAACTCTAGCCAAACTGATGCCACCGTTATCGATTAGAATTATTATTACAAAATTTACCCATATGGACATCTAGATTTGCGATCATTTTCGTACATATACGATCTTTTCGGCGACACCCGATTTGCGGTATTCCCCGTTAAATTGCCGATGGAATATACATCCAAACAGACCTATCTGTCGTTCCGAAGTGAAGTGATCCTACATCTAATGAAGGTGAATCTAGATCTAGATTGTAGCTTTATATTATAAATCTAGTTGACATACGATATTATAGATCTAGATCTAATTCTGATAAAAATCGGGAACAAGTGTGGTTGATCTTGAGGGGTGAACTGGCTCAAGTGTCAGAGCGTCTGGTTCTCAGTGTTTAGTTTGCATACGTCTGTGCAAATTAAATGTCTGATTTGAACCCAACTGGTTACTTCAGTCAATGACAATGGTATTAGTTCCAATTGTTTTGGGCATGCTAGAAAGTTTACATTCTTTATTCAACCTTCTTAAAATATTATATTTAGTTTATGCAAAGCCTGGATATTGCTGACGTAGTGTTTCCGACACTAGAGATAAAAATCAACAAAATTTCAACAAAAAAAAAGTTAAAAACAAAAGCACACACATAGTCCCAAAAAAGGAAGGAAAAAAAAAAAGTTTTTTTTTTTTTAAGTTATGATTAAGCATACAAGTGTCTAAGTCAATATTGATACTATAATGATAGCTGAACTAATTAATGAGCTTGGCCATCAATTAGGTTTGCAGTGACTAACCGCGCTAAAAATCTGTATTTGCTTTCTCAAAAGTTGGCAGCTATGGGTGGGGTTGGTTAGTTATACGTCCAACAGCAGCACTATATAGGCCATATTGTGGACGGGCCCCAAGATGGAGATCTGACAATTGTATGTGCTGCCACAATCGAGACAGGGCGGGGATACCATGACGCGCCCCCCTCCTATGGATTAGACATCAGTGCTGATTCCCTTGCTCACCGTCTTCATTTTCTCCACAGGCGCCGTTGCTGCAAGGCCGATATTATATTTATAATAATCGATGGCTGTGCAACGTTGACCAGTGGCGAAAACCTACACTGTTTATGTTGCATGGCGTGTGACATTAGGCCTACAAAACAGACGGCGGTATCCATATATGTATACACACGCGATACTTACACCTGGACGCTATTTTCGCCGTATATGATCCTTCAGGTTAACCCACTTAGGAGACGTTAAAGTTATAGAGAAATGGATGCTATTGTATTACACTGAATGTACTGTAGGCCTATTCACACCAACACCTCAGCCCGTCACTTGAGGCGGGTGGTGGGGGAATCACCGCCAGGTCGCTGCTACCGAAAGGCTCGGGATCGAGCTGGATTACCGCTGGAACACGCATTTTGATCGAAAGGTGTAGAGTTCGAATCTCGATCGGTCCGACACGTTTATTCCCCTTCTGTCGTGGTCGGTGTCAGTATATGCCGGCTGTAACATCCTGGTATCCCCGCTATACGGTGTCTATATCTGTTTGTCCGAATGGTAATTTGTCAGACGTTAGTCTTGGCTCCCGTCCACAATATAGCCTATTTAATCGTGCTGACGTGAAGTAAACAACTCAAATCGCATGATACAGATGTCTTGGTCCACTCGCTCTATCTCTGTGCGGCAACACCTAAATAGTCAGACGTAATTCTTGGGACCCATCTACGAGATAGCAAATTGCTGACACTGACGTAAATAAATCAACGAAAAAACCCAAAACCAAAACCAAAAAAATGTCACGTGACCTGGTGTTGCTAACCGCCAGTTCGTTGCTACCGAATGACCCGGAGTGCCATTGCCAAGGTTAATCAATCTGATGCATGCTGGGATTGTTTTCATTTCACTTATCTATTTACTTGTTTATTTATGTATTTATTCTCTGTTTGCTTTTGCGTCTAAACATAGCATAGTGGTGTGAATCCGATATTCAGGCTGAGCGGGTATGTGAGATATTCGGTGACTGGTTTGGTCGTTGCCAGTGTACATAATATTATTATTGCGATGTGACTGGCTGAATTCTGGGAAGTTTTATTACATTTATATCAGTTTTGCCTCTATTTGTCAGCGCGAGAAACTGTCAGACTTGAGTCGTAGGACCCATGCAGGTCTACGTGATAGTAAAGCATTAAAAAAAGAAGAATGTTGTACAAAGACAGGGGTCAGCAGCGGCTAACGTTCGAACCTCTTGACTTCTTGCTCACTCTCTCTCTCTCTCTCTCTCTCTCTCTCTTCTCTTGTCTCATGCTCTTTATCTTTCTCTCTCATCCTTGCGCCCCTCTATGTCGTTGTCTCATCCTGCCTATGTGTCTCTCACTCTCTCTGACGCGCTCTCTTCATCTTTTCTTTCTCTCTTCTGTCTCATTATCTCTATAATTATATATTTCTCTCTACTCCTCCCCAACCCCGACTCTGGTCTCTCAATCCAATTAATCAGCGAGTCCCATCTCCGAATGTCTCTCTCTCTCTCTCTCTCTCTCTCTCATTCTTATCTTATCACTGTTCTCTACCCTTTACCCTTTTTTCTTCCACTCTCTAATCCCCCTCCCACCCCAACCCAATCCCTCTAATTTTTAACCAGCTAATGATCCCCTCCTCCCCCAAACGTCGGTCGTCTCATCCAATCAATCAGGCAAGCCCCGTCTCCGAGTGGCTCGAGTGGTCAGACCTCTCGTGCCTGCCCTCGACGTTCACATCCCACACTCGTCCACTTGGTCTGGTGGGTGTGTGTGTGTGTAGACAGTACAGTCTATGCGACCAACACGGCCACACCGGGTGACCTAATCACGCCCACTGAGCATGACGTTCACAACCCACACTCGTCCACTTGGTCTGGTGTGTGTGTGTGTGTAGACAGTACAGTCTATGCGATCAACAAGGCCACACCGGGTGACCTAATCACGCCCACTGAGCATGACGTTCACATCCCACACTCGTCCACTTGGTCTGGTGGGTGTGTGTGTGTAGACAGTGCAGTCTATGCGATCAACAAGGCCACACCGGGTGACCTAATCACGCCCACTGAGCATGACGTTCACATCCCACACTCGTCCACTTGGTCTGTGTGTGTGTGTGTGTAGACAGTACAGTCTATGCGATCAACAAGGCCACACCGGGTGACCTAATCACGCCCACTGAGCATGACGTATCCTGATCTCTCATTGGCTCTGGTACTGGTACTATGGAATAGAGCTTTGTTTGGAAGCGGTTCATGGTTCATATTCTTTATAACGTACCGTCTTCGGTTTGCTATGGGTCATGTTAACGCAAGGCTTTTGTTTTTAGTGGTCACCTGTTGACCCCTTAGGGGGTTCCCAACAATTACGGACTGACCGGCAGCCAAAAACCTAAGGGGACCTGAGGGGAACTTCTCGAGATAGATTGGAAATGGGTCACGGCAGGGCCAAGATTTTTTTTTCTTCTCCTTCTGCTCTTCGTTCGATAATAGCCTGCCGGCAGTTGTTTCATTTTCCTATTTTTTCTCTCTTTTCTCTCTCCTTTTTTCCTTCAAATTTCTGGATTAGTTTTCCCCTTACTCGTTATCAATTTGAAGATAAAGGGGATACTTGTGGAAAAAGGCAACAGAGTAGGAATGGATCACGACAGAGCCAGGGTTTTTGGTGGTCTCCGTGTGAAGAGAGTTAATTTAACCCCCCGTTTTTTTTTTTTGACTAGTTTTCCTTTTCTCCTCATACACATTTGTAGAGGAAGTGTATACTTGTGGAAAAGATCGCTGGAAGAAAGTATCTGTGGGTATTTTTTTTCCTTCTGTGTTTTTATTTCCGTAAAAGCTACAAATTTGAAGATGAAAGGTATACGTGTATAATAAGGGCAAAGTCTTCAAGTTGGCTAAATTGAGTCTGTGTGGTTTGGTGATCTTATTTTTTAATCCGTTTATTGCTTTCTGGGGCTTCGCCTCCCAAACCATCCTCTGAAAACTCATTGGCCTTTAGTGCTTGTAATTTAGTTATTCCATGTCTGATGTCATTCTTTCAAGCCGTGTTTACACGTTTAATATGCCCACTTCTTCCTCTTATAACTATAATTGGGTGTCTACAGGTAGAATCAGCTTAAGATAAACCCTGATTAATGTTAACCATGGCTTTATATCGGTATTAATTATATTAATTTAGGCATCAATTCTATTGTATTTAAAGTCGCCGTTTGATAAACAAACCTTTAGTCTGTCTTAAGCGGGATTCCATCGAAGTGCATGTTTAATTATGTTATTACAATTTGTATTGACGCTAGCTTAGTGTCCTAAGGATTTAAGATTAAAATACTATATATGGCCTAGGGTCCGCATCGCATAACAGGTCAATTGCATTATACTGACACCGACCCAACCAGTTGAGAAAAAAGATAGCGTATATAGGGAATCGAACCAAGCACCTTGGTTGCACCGGCTGAACTATCCCAGCCCGCATTGCCACAGGTGCAAGTAACATTACAAGCCTTGCGAAAATCACAGGGCGATGGCGGATGACATACTCATGCCCCTCAGACATGGAGGGAGTTTTGTGATCGATCATTAGCTCCATAAGTCTAGGATGAATCTATGATTGGACGCCGGTGTGGATTTCTATACCCGTACCTATCGCCCTCGTTTCGCTATGCGCCATGTTATGGCAAGGTCTTCATAGCAGCTTTCCGCCAGATGTTCTAATTATGTACATGTACTGGTACCAGGGGGTCACTAGGTCCAACCAGTTCACAGTTACCCCCGCTCTGAGGATGTCCGGAAGTGAACCAACAACATTATTATCAAGGTCTTCGGATCAGATCTTGATCGTTGTCTGGAACGATGCAAGATTAATCACTAATCAGCAATAATGATGATGATGATGATGATGATGATGATGATGTTGATGATGATGATGATGATAATCATGATGATGATGATGATGATGATGATGATGATGGAGATCTTTTCTCTATACTAGATCAATAATTATAGTCCATGCAAGTGCTGACATTGGAGGTTAAGCAACCTTTACTAGATGATGAAGAATTACTGACAGGAAATGCTAGGGGTTTCACCATCATCATCGTCTTTGCCTGCCGCCGACAGCTGGATAAAACCAACAACCTGTCGCCATTGTTTTTTCCCTACTCGAAGTCTAACTATATGCATATGCGTATGATATCATACTTTGAAGTTCTCTAAGTTTGTCAAAGAACTCTACGCATTGGTTGAGATTCCCACCTTGGATCTTCTCATTGACAGTCCAGCGCACTTCCGACTGAGATATATGAATACCCATGTGGTGCAGGATTCGAACTGCCCCCCTCTAGGAATTGGGGCATTGCGATACCAGGGCCCATAGCATAACGGAGGCAATAGCCCTGACGTTCACTCATAGCTCCATGTTGGACTTGCGTACCGGAAAACCCCCATGAAAACCCCATGCCTTCGGGACGTGACAATGTCATCCGATAATGTCGTGTTGCGCAAAGCTTCTCATACTCTGTGTTGAGACTGGGAATATATTTTGATTTGCCTTTTTTCTTCTTCTTAATTTGTTTGATATTGGTAAAGCTTCACATCTCTGTGACTTGCAATACCGTCAAAGTTTTTTCTTCTTCTTAATTTTACATATTTTTGTGTTCTATGATACCTTGTAATTTGGCTCAGTCATCGGTACTTCATTGGGCTGACAAATTGGCGGTCGACTGTTCAAA
>RQTK01000792.1:141277-155665 GCA_003991915.1 Elysia chlorotica | reverse complement strand
CTCTCTCTCTCTCTCTCAAAAATTCTTCGGGAACCTGATAGACCCAAAACTATGGCACATGCCAATAACAGAATACATTTTTTTTGGTGGGCGAAATTTAAGCAGCAATTTCAATTTTGTTTAAGTACTTAAAAAGAAGTGTTCTGAATTAAACCTGTAATTATGGTACAACTTCTTGAACTATCGACACAGGTCGAACCTTTTACGTTTTCATCCTGGTCTCATGCCATCAGAGAAAGGAACCGTTTCCGACGCTATCGACCTGAATGTGACGTCACGATCGATTTATCGGAAGCTGCGGTCTGGCGAGTCACTCTGGCGTGGTTCTCTGACAAGCCTCGTTAACTACAGCAGGTACTGGAGGTTTTGCGATGTGTACGGTGTGTGAGGCTATAACAGAATGATAGCCTGGCAGGTTATTCCGGCGAGGTTCTCTGAGGAGCCTCGTTAACTACAGCAGGTACTGGAGGTTTTGCGATGAACACGGTGTGTGCGGCTATAACATATAGCTTGGCGGGTTATTCCGGCGAGGTTCTCTGAGGAGCATCGTTAACTACAACAGGTACTGGAGGTTTTGCGATATACACGGTGTGTGCGGCTATAACATAATTATAGCCTGGCGGGTTATTCCGGCGAGGCGCTCTGACGAGCTTCGTTAACTACAGCAGGTAATGGAGGTTTTGCGATAAACACGGTGTGTGAGGCTATAACATATAACCTGGCGGGTTATTCCGGCGAGGCGCTCTGACGAGCCTCGTTAACTGCGGGTAATGGAGGTTTTGCGATAAACACGATGTGCGCGGCGATAACAGACAGATGGTCTAGCGGGTTACAAGAGTTGTCAACTAACAGGCAATGCAAGCTTTCCGAGATACATGTGCACGACGATGAAGTCCCATCAGGATTGGAGTTTAGAAAATATAGATCTATACTAGAGCGTCCTTTCTATGGGTTTGGCCTCGCATAGGTTCCTCAGGAGGGGGGTGGTGGTGTTGTGATTCTCTTCGGCGACACGGATCAATCGTCCATTTTCTTGTTTACGTTCCATATGGTTTCGTAGTTAAATACAGGGGAGATATCGTTCATGTTCCAATAGTCAATATAGCCATTACTGTGCTGACGTGCCGTAAAAACAAACCAACCCAATAGTCTTCTTTTTCGCTCTGGGCATCGTTTACGCCCTGGCGGTTTTCAATGTTTTGCGATCAGTTCGACCAAAGCGGTTGAACTTTCCACCTTTCCACGCCCCTTACAAAGATAGTTTGATTGTAGATGATATTGAATTGTTATATTTTTGGAAAATATTGTTTATCGGCTTGGTTAGTTTAGAGCTTAACGCTTTGATCGGTTCAATACCTGCGATTGGTCAAATATTAATTTATTGGTCCAATACTGGTTGAGTCGGTGTCAGTATAAAGAGACTTGCATGCTAAGACAAGAATCCTACCATCCCCGTACTGTCTTCGTGTGGCAGCACATAGAAATGTCAGACGTTAGTCTTGGAATCAGTCAACAATATAAAGAACCTGCTTAAGAGCCTTAAAAACCATTTCAAAACCGAATTGTTCTAAATGCGGACCAATTTAATCCATTCTGATGGTCTTCGTTTGAAACAAGATATTATGTTATGCGACCCAAACATATTTGATGATGCTATTGAGAGTGATGCTCCAAACGATGATCCCACGAATCAAATCGTAATTTCAAAACCCCCACAGACCTTTGCACCAATGCTCCGCCACATAACGCATTGTCAGTTGACCCGGGGGGTTGCGAGTCTGTGAGGTCGTTTTTTTTCCACCGCAATTTATTTGTTATTTTCAGAGAAAATCCCCGTACAAACTGTGATGTGCCGAACAATAATATTCCCAACTAAACTAATAGCGGTAAGAAGACGATAATAATTAATACATGTATGATATTATAGAATCTGCACCGGTGTGCAATCATAGCTCTCTCTTATACTTACGGAGCCAATGAGCGATCAGAAAATTTGACGCCTCTTGTCGTGATTATCTCACCCGGATGTCGTCCCACTGTGGATCGCCAAGTCTGTGATATGGATTGATGAATTGTGCTGAACAATGAACAGTCCTGGTCAGATCACGCACCCATGATCCCACATGCTTTTCCACGTCGCCACATACACATTACCGCTTTGTCAGTTCATAAGAGGGATTGGTAGTTCGTGAGTACGTTTTCTACCGGCATTGAACAATAAATGATTTGTTCGCACGTGCAAACTGTGTGGGTACGGTGTTCAAAAAGGCTTTACAAGACCTCAGCGAAAAGAAGCAGTGAATGGTCCTGTTTTCATCTTTTTGAGAAATTGAAATTGGGGTTTCTTTTGTCGTAACTCCTGAACATCGATTATAGCACATTTTCTGAACCTGTTGACCTTCAGCCAATACGAAAATAGTCTTAGCTATGTATACTGTGTTTCTCTAGCGGCTTCAATCAATTACGAAAAATTGTAATGAATTGTAATGTAATGCTATAGATTCAGGCCCAGCAGAAAGTTTTGTAAATGTGTTTTGTGTGGGCGTGTTCACTTTCATTTTGTTTTTCGATTTCTTTTGTACCTTCATAATATGGACTCTTTGGCTGGCTGGACGCCTGTCACTATTTCTTTCTCTAATTCTCTCTCTCTCTCTCTCTCTCTCTCTCTCTCTCTCTCTCTTCTCTCTCTCTCTCCTCTCTCTCCTCCCTCCTTCCCCGTATGCACCCTGCATTCCCGGTCACGTTACTTGCAGGAATCGAAAGCAATCAGTTATAGAAAAAACAAAACAGAAACAAAATAAAACTAGAAGCAACACGCCCTCAAAAAAAAAAAAAGAAAGATCAAACTCCTTACGCAAGAGCGTACAATCCTATTACTTTGCATGATACCCGGTGACTCAAAAAAAATATCATTTGAGAACTTGGCTTTGTCCCCGTCTATGACTCAATGGTCACATTTTGATGTAGCGCGCACCCCCGCTGCGCAGCTCCAGCTCAGGGCCTGAATTTCCGGAGATGCCCGATAAATCAATGCCTGGAGCTGACCTGCTCGCCACTCAACCGTGGAAAG
This sequence comes from Elysia chlorotica, assembly GCA_003991915.1. Classification (NCBI taxonomy): domain Eukaryota; kingdom Metazoa; phylum Mollusca; class Gastropoda; family Plakobranchidae; genus Elysia; species Elysia chlorotica. The sequence goes on along the minus strand of RQTK01000792.1, from coordinate 152,595 downwards.
ACGTTTTGACAAGCGACAGTCCTGTGTACTTTATGCCAAAAAATAGAAGAAAAAAAACAACAACAAAGAGAGAGAGAGAGAGAGAGAGAGAGAGAGAGAGAGAGAGAGAGAGAGAGAGAGAGAGAGAAGGCTTTTATGTCATCATTTGAGTACATTTTTATAACTGAAATTTTACATTTTAATGATTCAACGGGTTGACAAGAAAGCGTGACTCTTTCCTTTTCTGTTCTATATTCGGCGACGGACCCTGAGGCTTGCGTCTGAGATCTTTTAAGCGCTTCCACACACGACAGAGTGCGACCCTACTTTAGTTTTATTTATTTGACTTAAAGGAGTACACGCATTTATAGCCACAATTCCTACCCTCAGTCGTGTTATGTCCTATGTCATTTTAATATTCAAGAGTATTTTAGATAATTCTGAGATAGAACACTATGCAACTAGTGTGGCGAAGTGGTTAAGTATAATATTATTGTGATTGGAGCCACTAAAGTGATGAATAGCTTCACTAGTTTCCCACTTAAAATCAGCGCGGGCGGTGCTCTTTAGTGCGCACGATTAAAAACTGTGAGACGGTGAGGCGGAGCAGGAACAGGCGAAATTGGAGGGCTCAAAGAGCTTGATTGATGACAGAAAACATGGCGGCGGAGGGGCTGAGTTCTTTCCCCTGCCTGGTTGTCGATTGCCTCCCTGTAACATTACTGTTTGAGGGTTGGTCTCTGTCTCTCTGTCTCTCTCTCTCTGAGAGGAGAGAGAGAGGAAGAGAGAGAGTGAGAGAGAGAGAGAGAGACAGAGAGAGATGTAGAGGCAGACAGGCAGACAGACAAGACAGACTGACAGACAGAGATAGAGTGAGAGAGAGGGAGAGAGAGAGGTAGAGGCAGACAGACAGACAGACAGACAGAGAGACAGACAGAGAGACAGACAAAGAGACAGACTGACAGAGACAGAGTGAGAGAGAGAGAGGGAGAGAGAGGGAGAGAGACAGACAGACAGACAGACAGACAGACAGACAGACAGACAGACAGACAAAGAGACAGGTAAAAGAGACAGACAGACAGATGAGAAGCGAGGAGAATACCGCGGAAAAGGGGGGCGGGGGTAACATAAAAAATCGCCACCTTTAGCTGAAGACTATTGACGTGTAGAGAAAAAAAATGGATGGAGAACGACAGACAGTGAGTCAAAGAGGGAGACAGACAATCGAGAGACAGAGGAAGCAAGAGACAGAATGAGAGATCGTGAGAGAGAGAGAGAGAGAGAGAGAGAGAGAGAGAGAGTCTCTCTTCCTCTCTCTCTCCTCTCTCTCAGTATCTAAAAAGGATGTATTGATGCTATCCGTACTTAACACAGACGCCATATTTTGAGTGATGGAGCGATTCAGTACAATTTGATGGATTTTTTTCTTAGCGTTGAAAGTGACCTGCACGGGTGTATGATAAAAGAGATAAGCGGTTTATTTTCTACCTCGCGTTGTATTCAGGTTGTATAAGGGTATTCACTATTGACCTCTCGACTCCATGTGAACGTTTATGTCTGCCTCACGATAAAATGTCGCCCAAGAAAGAGTTGGTGGATTCGGTTGAGTTTAACGCTTAACGTCGAACGTCAGCACTATGAGAGGCTATATTATTGTGGCGGGCCCTAAGACTCACATCTGGCAATTTTATGGCGCCCGATGAAAATATTTAGATCGGTAAAATAATTGTTTCGATTTGAGACCGAGACGTGGCTGTTGAAGTGTGTTTTATTTGGTTTCTAATTTGAAAGAATAAAAGAACAAAAAAGAAGCATCCAAAACGCAAGCGGCGTAAGCGGAAAGAAACAACAAAAAGACACAATACGTGTTTTAACAGCCAAAGTAATTTATCATCACTTCTTTGATAACCTAGAATTGATCTATAAAGCTTTTATATGTATCATATTAATTCTCTTTCTGTCTCTCTCTCTCTCTCTTTTTCTCTCTAACTGTATTTGTGTCTCTTTTTCGCTTTCTCTCTCTCCCTCACTGTCTCAGTTTCTTTTTTCATCTGTCTCATTCGCCCATTCCTTAAACCTTTGCCTCTTTCGACAGTTTTTTTCTGCCCTCGCGTCTCTGCCTGTCTGTCTGTTTCTACCTCTCCAACCCCCTTTTCTTGACTTTCATTTTCGCCCCACACGTCAAGCCTCTCACGCAATCTACTCGACTGTATCTGTCACTTTTAATTGTGTCGCAACGTAAATTCTTCAAAAGAAGAAATTATTGGAGAAATTATTATACCCTTAGGGTAGGGTTTGCAATTACCAAGGAGGTAAACGAGGCGAGACATATCGCTTATTTTACTGTTTATAGATCGCTTGGCTGTGAGGAAAGATCCCCATAACTTGATAGACACTATAATTTCCCTAAACTCTAAGTGAAAATGTTACCGGTTAAAAGAAAACCCCCGCAAAAACAAAACAAAACCCACAGAACAAGAAAAAACAACAACAACAAAACAACAAAAAATCATCAAAAGCTAAAAGAAACCCCAAACAATTTCTTTTGAACCATTAATGGCTATTGTGTAGAGTTAGCATGCGATCCCCGAATTAGACCTGCATAGCTTTATCTGAAATCACAGGCCCCTTCTCTGTCCAAGAACTGTGTCTCTTTGTCTTTGTAGTTTTTAATGCATATATGCAATGATTGTCACCATTCTTTCAACGAAAAATATGGTAAAATTTAGAGGCCGTAGGTACAATGTGACGGTAGCTTTCGGCTCCTCTTAAGCCTTCTTAATTCTCATATTCTTTACGACGAGTAGTGATCTAGCACGGCGTTGTACTTGCGGTTAAAGATCTACCCGGTCAGAAAGTTCTAATAATTATAGCTGGGACAGTTTTTCGGGTTTTTGTTGGTTTTTACTCTTCAACAGGCCCTATATTATCACGCGAGGCGACAATCAATGAAATATACAAAGGTGCCAATTAAATTGTTGGATTGACGAGCAGGAGGTCTTCTGTTCAAATCCCAACCACTAGACCTTTTAATAGTAAGTGTAAATTAAAATTATATTGATTTAGATTGAAACTCACGGGTTGCGCAATTCGGCAGAATACGCCTGTCAATAATTCAATCACATAAGAATAACAAATGAATATGCCAAGTTTATTTTCTTTACTTAATGTATCATTGAAATGTCTAAACTAGAGGTTGCTCTCATCATAATTCAAGGACTTGGGTTGCTTGCATAGCATCCAACGTCTACGTGCTGTAGGCTATATAGTGGACGGGTCCCAACACCAACGTCCAACAATTGTACGTGCTGCCTTACAGAGACAGTGTATGTTAACATGACTCCTGTCTCAGTGGGTCACAATGTACCAACGCCCAGAAATTTAGTAGAGGCCCAAAATCAGTCGTAATACTTAAGGCCTCTTTTATTAAGTGTGACTACTCGTGTCTTAGCCTGGTGCACTGTGGTGCTCTGTGGTGCTCTGTGGTGCTCTGTGGTGCTCTGTGGTGCTCTGTGGTGCTCTGTGGTGCTCTGTGGTGCTCTGTGGTGCTCTGTGGTGCTCTGTGGTGACACACACAAAACAAAAGCAAGAGAACAATCAACAACAAAAATGAACAAGCAAAAAACAAAACGAAAAAAACAACCACAAAACAAAACAACACCAAAAGCACACACAAAAACAAAACAAATAAAAAAAGTAGAAAGGTCTTTTTTTTTCTTTTACAAATAATCATATCGTCTAATAGATTTCTATTCAGTATACAAAAAAATTAATAAAAATCCCCTGGCGTTATTACAAAATAATGTTTGCCTGTAGCATGTCGTCCGTGATGACCCAGTCGTTTTCCGGATTCGCCCCGCTTGTTTGTGTTCGCACTCTCTCTCTCTCTCACTCTCTCTCTCTCTCTCTCTCTCTCAGGTGTTACTGAACCAAGGTCCAGTGGTGACTCTATCGACAGTTGTCTTACCAATCTGACACTCTCTATCTTTCTCCCTCTCTCTCTGTCTTTCTCTCTGCCCCCCTCTCTCTCCCTGTCTCTCTCTCTTTCCCTCCCTCCCCCTCCTCTCTCTCTCACTCTCTCAGGTGTTACAGAACCAAGGCGCGGTGGTGACTCTATCGACAGTTGTCTTGCCAATCTGACTCTCTCTCCCTCTCTTTGTCTTTCGCTCTCCCCTCACCCCCTCTCTCTCTCTCTCTGTTAACCCCTCTCACTCTCTCTATCTCTCTCTCTGTCTCTCTCTCTCTCTCTCTCTCTCTCTCTCTCTCCCACTCTCCTCACCTCCTCTCTCTCTCTCTCTGTTAACCCCTCTCACTCTCTCTATCTCTCTCTCTGTCTCTCTCTCTCTCTCTCTCTCTCTCTCTCTCTCTCGCCCACTCTCCGTCTCTCCGGACAGGTGTTACATACAGGACCAAGCCCTGGTGGTAACTCTTTTGACACTGGGCCTGCCAATCTTACACCAAAATAGTGTATGATAATTGTTATGGTTCGCTAATTTTACGGTGCACTTCTCTGAAGGTGATGAGAGAGAGAGAGAGAGAGAGAGAGAGAGAGAGAGAGAGAGAGAGAGAGAGAGAGAGAGAGAGAGAGAGAGAAACAGAGAGAGAGAGAGAGAGACAGAGAGAGACAGAGAGAGAGACAGAGAGAGAGACAGAGACAGAGACAGAGAAACACAAAGAGAAAGTGTGCTCCACTTTCACTTCCTCCCCCCACCCCCACGCCTCTCTCCCTGCTATAGAGAAGTGTAACATAAAATAAGTCTTAGAAATACACTTTATTGTGAAAGAGTGCTCTGCTCTTTCCTCTCTTTCTCTCATGGTGCTTTTACACATTAAAATTTCATTCAGATAGAACATGATATAGAATAATATGATATTTTTACAATAAAAAAGCATTCATTCTTACAAGAACATGGTTTTGCATCACACAGGTAGATCCTAACCATAGATGTCTATTAATAAGCAACTGTGATCCTAACCTAGTTCTTTCTAAACTTATGTAACTGGGTTTTGCCTCAAATACAATATGCATATCATTACGTACATTTCACTGCTTGCAGGGTAGGCAGGTCTTAGGCTAAGCTCAGGCGTACTGCATGACAGGTTGACAGGTTGTTTGATGAAGTTGTGGGTTGTCACGCTGTAGCCTTATGTCTGTGTGTGTCGATACAGGATAGAGAGATCTATGTGTGTGTGTGTGTCGATACTGGATAGAGAGATCTAGATCTACACACATCTCGCCGGAATCAGGCCAAAGTGCGCGCGCATTGCGCTACCTAGTGTCACAGGCCCTAAGGTGTGTAATGTGCCCTAGATACACACTCACACCTGACAAGCCTAGTGTGTGACACACTCATACACGCATACTGTGTCAAGTTAGATAGCGAAACAACAACACGGGCAACACTTACCGTGTCCTTCTGTGTTCCAGACGGCAATGCACCGTCATATCAACCTCGTTGACATTCACACACAATATACCAGTAGAGAGCATATTTACTTATGATAGTATCAGCGCCTACTGACTTATCTGATATTGGTATCTATAGAATTTGACTGCGATAATTCTATACATGGATCTTTTAACTGCTGTAGATACCTTTTACTTTTGACCAACCTTTTTATGCACAATATTATTTTTATACTTTTACTACTCAGAGAGATAAAGGAGTCACCATTGCTAATAGTAAAATGTATAAACTGACTTAGGACATCATGTGCTGAAATGTGTAAAAACAAACTCACTCACTTATACACAATATTGTGTCCAATGAAAGATCAAAACATACGTTCACACGCACTTGCACACACTCACACACACACACTTACACAACACTCACCGTGTCAAGCGAGGTAGCAACACACAGCCGTATCAAGTGAACAAGACAAACACACACATACATCATGTCACCTTAGATGGCACCCTTCCACCCCTCAAACCGGGTCTGCTAATTCTAAGCCAGCTGTCAGCATGACCCACTGAACCGGAACCAGGTTTTCTAACTTGTCAACACCAGAAATCTGGCAGCGGGCCGAATCGTATGGAGGCCTCTATGGATTCATGTATGGAGAGATTTGAAGAGGTTTGGTCGAACGTTTCTGTTAGATTAAGCTATAAGATACCTTAAAAATACAGTGTACAGAAGCTCTGACGCTAGATCAAAGATCTTGTCATAGGCGGACCTAAGATCACCTTTCTGGGTGGGCTCGGTTTGGTACATCATAATAAGGAGTTAAGTTGAGTTGACCTTGTTGCTTAACGTCCAACGTCAGTCCCATAATATGGGCCATAGTGTGGACGGGCCAGAAATAATCTGCGCTTGACGCTTGTGTTTTCAGCAAACACATAAAATAAAATAATTTTCTTGGAAAAATGTTCATTTTTGGGGGGTTTTACAGGTAAATTTTAAAGTCAAACACGGATGTCAAACATTTCCGCGTACCCAGTTCTTCGGCAATAACGCCCATCCCTTTATATCTCTATCTCATACTCGCCCCCTCCCTTCCCTCTTCTCTTTCTCTCTCAGTCTCTCTAACCCCCTTCTATCCTTTCACAGAATTTTAACAATAAAGGTTAAATAAATAATATAAAAAAAATAGAAAAAAAAAGAACAGGAAGGGAGGACGAATAAGAGAAACTTGTTTTATTTTTGGCTTGGCACATGTACACACACACACACACACACAGAAGAAGACGAGAATTGAGAATTTGGAAAGTACAGTATTAGCAATAACAGCAGCTGCATGAGCAACTTGTTGCCTGCGTCATTATTTTGTCCAGGATAAACCGTGCTTTCCTAAATCTGGTTCCTCCTGGGCTTCACAAACCTAGATCTTGATCCACACACGAGGATTTTCTTTTATCAGAACTCATAAGTCTGGAACCGAAATCCCCCTTAAAGTTCTATTTTTTATCCATTTTCTTTCTTTCTTCTAAAAAACATTTTTCTTGCGCCACAGGAGGGTCAAAAAAGAACAAAAAAGTATAAAAGAAAGAAAGAAAGAAAATTTAAAGAGTTGGTTCCGCTTCCATGCTATATTCTAGTCGTCATGGCGTCTCTGAATATCATTATTAGTTATATTATTATTATTGTAAACTGGGTGTGCTCTGTGGAGTGTGTACATTAATACGTGCGTTGAACACGGTGCTTTTCTGTGCGCTGCACGGTTGCACAATGGCGTCTTTTCACAAGCGCTGTATGCGCTGTATTGTAATGCGTAGATGGTGCGGCGTAGTAGATAACACTGGCTTCGCGTCTTTCACGATCTATATGACGATTATCGTGTTATTTTGTCTGTGTTGCATTTACTTTATTTGTAAATCTAGAATAGAGAGCTATGATTGTGCACCGGTGCAGATTTACGTCTCTTTCGTCTTCGTCTTCGCTTTTAGTTGTGAGTGCCGTTATCGCAAAGACTATAATAAATAGAATTCAATCTGTTTACTTTAGCCGAATTTCATGAATAGATTATGAAAAGGTGAAATTGGTTGCAAGAATGAGTCCTACACAAAAAGGCCCTTTACAGTAAATAGTATCTGAACAAGAACGATACAAATACCTTTTCAAAGAAAGTGTACGAATTCTACATTAAATGCGCTGTAATTAAAAACCAGTGGTGCAATTCTGTAGTTAGCCGTAACTTGTGCATCTTATTTTCATCTCATAGGAACCAGAGAAAGCCGTTTTGAAAATGGACAATCTCGAGAGTTGATAGTTTGTCGTCCACGAATATCTAATTTGAAATAGTATAGAAATCAACATTACTGTTAAAATATTGTGATGATGGTTTAGGGTTAGTTTGCGTTTTGTCAGTGATGTTTTTTTTCCTTTCTGAATCATCAGCTGTATATGTATTGGGTTTGTAACTGTAACGCCTGCAGCAACAGCAACTGCAGCACCAATAGCAACAAGAGCACAACAACAACAACAACAACAACAACAACAACAACAAACAACAACAACAACAACAACAACAACAACAACAACAACAACAACAACAACAACAACAACAACAACAACAACAACAACAACAACAACAACAACAACAACAACAACAACAACAACAACAACAACACACAACAACAACAACGACGACGACGACGACGACGACAACAACAACAAACAAAAAAACAAAACAAAAAACAACAATCAAAACAAAAACTACCAAATTAACTAAAGCAAAACAACAACAAAAGTTAAAACAAAAATGAAAATAGTGTTGACTTGTTGAGGCAATGCTCATGCACCCCTGGATCCTCCAGCATCATCATCAGGAATGCATGAAGACAGCGAGACACCACGAGGCGTGCAGGGCGCTTTAATGACACGTCTGGTCGATCAGCCCCTGGGACACTGTGGTAATTGGTATTAAAGTTTAAACTGAAAACATAAATAGATGAAAAAATGCACAAAACAAAGCAAAAACAAAACACTGGATTTTGAAGATGCTGCCAGTCTTTGCGATCATTGTAGCGATCACGAATGACATAATTATACCCTTTAGGCGTGAAGTTTTCTTGATCGCTCATTGGCTCCGTAAGTTTGGGATAGAGCTTTGATTGGTGAAGATTCCATTACTTATCGTCTTCATTTTCGCTATGGGTCCCGTTCGCGCAAGGCCTCTGGTCGCTAACATGATGGTCACAGTAGTCCTACTCTCTCCTGGGCACCAAGTCTCCATATTAAAATTCTTGGGTAAATTATGGAGATTTAAAACTGAAACACTGCAATTGCACTGATACAGGTTGCATTATTCGTGCACCTATTCTAGTTTGCATATTTGGGGTATTAATTTTATTCAATAAACAGATTGCTTTTTGTTGTGTTTTTGTTCTTACTTTAAAGATGACTGGTCGGATATCCGGATCACTTGCCGTTTTTTAATATAGTTATCTAAGTATACATAACTATATGACCTCTCAGATAGTTAAAGTTCTTCTTTGCTTTCTGTCTCTGAGTCTCTTTTCTTCTCATTGGGCAGTTACTTCAACGATCTATTTCTTACTTTATCTTTCGTCCCCTACTCTTTAGGTAGTTGCCAGTGTAATGTGCATGTAAACGACTGAGACAGGTCGGGATGTCGTGGTATCCCCGGACTGTCTCTGTGTGGCAGCACTTTGAATAATCAGACGTGAGTCCAAGGATCCGTCCACGATATAGCTTTTGGTGACGTTGGGCCTCAAGAAACCAACCCACCCATTCACTCAGTCACTTGTGTCTCATCCACAAAACCCCTCAAACGATCTACGTATACACTGTATTCGTTATGCTATCACACCTCTTGGATCGAAGCGAGAAACCAAAAGAAATGATCGTTTTTTAAAGACCGCTGGGTTAGAGACTGTAAGACATGGTATAAGTGTGCGGCGTTCTTTTCTCCTTTGTGGATATTCCATGACATGGCAGATTTAGGGCACACCAAGCTAGTAAATCTTCTTTATCCAGGTCACGTAGATAATCCCGCACACTGAGAAATTGATATCGGACGGTGCAGGTGGTCCTGGGTTAGAACTTGCGCCCTGCAGGCTATTTGATTTAGTTGAAATTTAACACCGAATCATGATTTACCGTTAGTAGTGCTAAACATTAGCGGCTGATAATGTAGAGTTGTTTTGTTTGCTGTGAGTAAATTTAGTTCTCGAAAATTTCGAAGTCCTGTGTTACGTTTATTTAGACCGTTGTCGGTGATAACAGTCTCCCTCCCGCCCTCTCTCTCTCACTCTCTCTCACTCTCTCTCTCTCTCTCTCTCTCTCTCTCTCTCTCTCTCTCTCTCTCTCTCGGCTAGGCTCACTCACAAAAGAGAGGTTTTTCACGGGTGGGGAGTGAAAGAGATCTCTCTTGGAAAAAAAACAAAAACACACAGAACAAAAACCGCTTTGCGATATCAGGGGCGGTAGCGAAAACAATGATGATTGGTAGGGAAACCCACAACTGCGTTTAATCAAAGCTCTATTCTAGACTTACAGAGCCAATGAACGACCCGAAAAACACATGACCAAGAGGCGTGAGTATGTCATCCCTTTCCGTCGCGTGGACCGCAAAACCTGTAAAGTTTTAGTAACTTTCTCGCGATCTCACAATGCGTAGTTCTTCCGTTCAAACAATCAGAAACGTTTGGAAGGTCTGCGCAGTGAGGATTTCATGTGTGATCTATGGATATCATCGTGAAATCATCCAATTACTGTCCCTTTTCTCACCGCTTCAAAAGCTTACTACTGATCTGAAGTCATGACTTGATCTTGTAGTAATAGCACCATTCCAAAAGCCTAAAGCTTTGTTGACGACTTCTAAATTTCACGGCGTTTCCAAAGCCTAAAGCTTTGTTGACGACTTCTAAATTTGATGCCGTTTTGAAAGCCTAAAGCTTTGTTGACGACTTCTAAATTTCACGCCGTTTCCAAAGCCTAAAGCTTTGTTGACGACTTCTGATTTTCACGGCGTTTCCAAAGCCTAAAGCTTTGTTGACGACTTCTAGTAATAGCACCGTTTCAAAAGCCTAAAGCTTTGTTGATGACTTCTAATTTTCGCTCCATTTTGAAAGCCTAAAGCTTTGTTGACGACTTATAAATTTGATGCTGTTTCGAGTTCACGACGTGTAATTTTCGCACTATCCTTAAAGCCTAAAGCTAAGTTCATGAGTTCTAAACAGATACGATAACTCTTGAGGGAATAGAATCACCCATTATGTCCAACCGATTGTCGGCTTCTGACGCAAGAGGTCTGTGGTTCGAGCTTTGGCGATTTCGCTCCCCCTACTGGTTGGGTCGGTTGCAGTCTAATCTGGTAATCATGGTACCCCCGCCCTGTCTTGTGTGTGACAGCACATAGAAATTGTCAGACGTCGACGTCGAGAGCCCGTCCACAATATAGTATAGTGTTGGTGTTCAAGACGTTAAGCCAACTGAAAACTCTGCCCAAGCGTTATCAATTTATGGCCTACCTATCCTTAGTTCTCTCTCTCTGTCTCTCTGTCTCTCTGTCTCTCTGTCTCTCTCTCTCTCTCTCTCTCTCTCTCTCTCTCTCTTTCTCCTCTCTCTCTCTCTCTCTCTTCTCTCTCTCTCTCTCTCTCTCTTCTCTCTCTCTCTCTCTCTCTCTCTCTCTACTGTTCTCTCTCTCTATTTTCTCTTCCTCTTTCTCTCACTGTCTATTCTCTATCTCTCCCTGGTCTCCCCCTCCCCTCTCCTCCATAGAGCAAGCCCCATACCAGTGGCGCGTGCAATGAGCCCTCAATAGAACCCCCCTTTACATTCTGAAAGCCAACACGTACGAATGAAGACATAAAGAATTAATTGTTGTCGCCTATTCAAGGCTGGGCGTCTCTCAGCTCGTAAACACAGGCT
>RQTK01000792.1:57455-120870 GCA_003991915.1 Elysia chlorotica | reverse complement strand
ATGATGATGATGATGATGATGATGATGATGATGATGATGATGATGATGATGATGATGATGATAAACTGTAAGACTCCTTTATTAAACTTCTTAAGCTTCACTAGATTCTTAACATTCTTCTAAGGAATCATATTGTAGCTACCTCCTCTTCTTTCTGTATTTGTAGTGCGATTGTCCAAGCCTCACTATGGGTTAAACATAGCAGAGCTCTTCTTGTATTTTATTTGTTAGGGCTGCTTCTTTTCTCTGGAAACACAATGGATTTGCTGTGTTATTCCTTCCATCGTTTGAGATTTAAGTTTAACAAGTTTTTGATTTGATGATGCTGGAGGTTTCTATATATTATATTTACCGACGATTGACTACCATAGCTTCTGTTTTAATCCCACTCCCTTGTTCCTGATTCCGACCCATTAAATCGTGCAAAACAATGTAAACATAATTATATTAGACTAAACGTAATTACATTAGACCTAAATAAATTTTTAAGAATACAAAGATATCATTGGAAAGTCAAACGATGTATACTACAGGAGAAAATAATGTGTAACTTTTTAATGAAGAGATATTAATATTGCTGTAAATCTGTGCAACCATTGGAGTGGTTTCGGAAACTAAAAATGTATTCCTACCTTTAGGAATCCATAAAGTGGGATCATAAAAAGCACGATTATGAATATTTTACAATTTTCGTCTATCGTTAGTATAGAAATATACTGCTATGATAGACAGAAGCAATCAGAGTGGGCCCACTTAGGCTATACAGATTAACAGACGGGACGATGTGGCTATCACTCACAGAACTAACCTAAAAAAAGATGCTGGAAACAAGGCTAAAGGTTAACAGATGAGATACGGCTATTTTCGGTTTTCTTCGAGATGCTCTGTTTCTTTTTGTCGCTCTCAATATTTTTTTGTCTTTGTGCGTCTCGTCGATCTTCAACTCTCTTATAACACGTCCCTTTCCCTCCTTTCTCCCTCTCTCTATCTTTTTGTTTAAAGCTGTTTCTCTCGTCCTCTCGCTCTTCCCATCTCCTCCTGTCTGTCGGTTGGTCTACCTCTATCAGTATAAGAACGTCAACCGGAAAGGAATTGATCGAGTAAAGGACATTCAATATTTTACAATATGCTGTTTGTTTTCTTAGAACATTAAGACCTAATATTCATTATTTATTCATGAACATGCACTTCGATTCTGTTAGCGCATAAGGAGGTTTACTTACAACTCACGATAACATTTCCCATTTTAAAATACGATCTAAAATAACAAGCAGAATCCTAAGCGCATAAAACTGAATATTTCACGCGCTTGAGCTCCTGGTCTGCCACTCTGACCATAAGCCTGACCAGTCCAGGAGGACCCAAGCATGAGAGGAGGAGGCTGTTGGTGCTAAGGAAGCTTCATCTCTCCAGGAAAACAGGCGAGCAATGAGATTAGCGAACCTCTTCAGACGGCTGTCGGTGATCCCAAGAGAGGACCTGTCTTTCCGCCCTTGTCGGCTGACTGTCCAGTGACCACGGCTGTCGGACTAGCCCTCGGTTACAACGGAATTGTCTCTCTCAGTCTCAGAGTCGCAGGCCTATGAAGCCTATCGAATCTGTATCTAAGCGAAGTTATTTTAAACCCTCAAATAGAAACCAGTGCAAATGGTCAATTTTTTTTTATATTGTTTTAATGTGATGCTTTTTTCACAAAGTATTCTTTAAAAAGGATGAAGAAATATAGAAATCATAAACATGAATATTATTTTTATCTGTAGGTCGTAACCGTTCCATATTATAGAAATATTTTTTCTTGCACTTTATTTCTGTTTACTTCCGAATACTTAGTTTTGGTACCTATAAAATTCGATGTAAAAAGGCAATGTGAATATTAAGTCATTGACGTTAAAAAAGTTCGCTGAATGAATTAGTTTTCTGCTTCATATAAGAAGTATATATAATTTAAATTCCCAATCTACTAGAATTCTACTTGTTTTCCTGCATTCTTTGTGTTTTGAAATTCTGTTTCTATCGATACTCCCAAAATCATTATTACTGCCATTTATCATTTTTCCTTTGCACGAATAATACCACATAGATATGATCGTATCGTTTATTAAATCAAACGATTCGATTTTTACGAACCGTTAAGCTGGACCGGAGAGGTAAGCAGCTCTGATAAACTGATAAACTAGTTCGTCCTAATACACTGGTCTTGAGGTGTAGAAACAACCTTTACTACTATTTAAATCGTACGTGATTGAATGGATCTGTGTAAATCAAGTAGGTTCATTTATCGGCTGTCTTTTCTCCTTCGCGCGTGAGGGAAACTTAAAACGACATCGCTCTACTTTTGCACTTGAAATCTAAAATTAAGACTACCACCAATGATTTGCGAACTGCAGCCCGCCAGCCGAAAAATAAGAAGTTTCAATTTCGCTCTTGCAACTGCCTATCGTAAACCTTAAGTTATTGTCTGTACAGAGATGCATTCAGATACATTGTTACAGAAGATATCGCTGCTAAAATCCTCTCAATGAGGTAGATTTGTACTGGTTTGTAAAACTCACTCTTAACTGTCCATATTCCTGACATTATACTTTTTAAATAAGAGTACTAAAACTGGTGATTAAAGCCATTTTTACACCAAGTAAGTTAATAACATTTCATTTGAGGTAAGATATAGAGTGCACAAAATTTGATTCATCACATGATGACTAATGGCACGTTTCCTACCAAATCATGTCCCGATTTATGAATACGGTTTGTACAGGAATACACGTACTAAAATTCATAAGAGGAACGATTGCAATCGTATCTATTCATTAACGTATTTAGGCAAATCCAACTACACAAACATCGCCTACTTGCAATTAATCGTTTTGTCATTTATTGCATGAACAGATAAAAGACTATTAATTTTTAAACCAGCCTAGAAGGAATTGAATTTACAAGCCTTTATATCATGATGCAACATCAAGTAAGGCATTGGAGGTTCTAGTCCTGAAACTAGAATCAGGATCGATACATTTGCGCTCCTTCGGACTCTGATAGCTTACTTGCATGGCTTGTCACACTCTGTGGGCAGTTTTACATCAAATCGAGTTTGCAGCAGTGAACGCTAAGATGGTTGTAAACAGAAAAGCGGTACACTTGGGAGTAGGAGAGTTTACCAATTTTCAAAGAGGAGAATCATGTAACATTTCAAAATTAAAGTAAAAGGGTTGCCTCCCTGCTTTCTTGTAAGCCTATAAGTTCTATTTTGATATTAATATACACATGGAGTAGAACATTTCCCACCGATCTCCCAACAGTCCCGCTTATCTATGTGCGAACATTTCATTTTTTTAACCCCTTGGATGAGTCTCATATCGAATTGCAAGTTTAATATACTGTTTTCACAAACAAAAATCAATGTGTTCTTATAACATGCAACAATCGAAAAAGTATTGGTTTTTGGAAATTAGTCGTATTATTCATCACGAAAATTTCTGGCTTTTCCTTTTTTGTGAAGAAAGTACAACAGTATATCACTAGCATAAATGCGAACATTAACATTGCAAGATGATGGCAAATTAAACATAATTGAGAATATATAAAAATTATCATAATATTGCCCAGTGCCTCTTTCGTTGGCCCTTAAAGTCTACAAATGTAAACAAAAAGTAGTGACTTTTGTTCTGGCTTAAGTAATTAAAGCAATCTAAAATACCTGACAGACACAAACTATGCTTCAAAAATGTTGTTGTGACATGTCGTTATCGAAATGAAGCTCTCGAGTCTATAAAAGATCAAGCCTATATCATACCACGTGTACAACAGCAACGAGCACTTTCAAAATACTTTCTATAGAAAATATGGCAGACTGAGATTTGAGAGATGAGCTTTAATGTGTTCCATTGTTGGTAAATTGAAGAAATGAAAATCTGTTTAAATTAATTTTTATTCTGTTTATTGAATGTCATGATCCGTTATGAATGACGAAAAGAAATTGATATTGGCAAGATAATTTGAAATATTAAAATCACCAGGGTCAAAAGATTGAACAATGTTAGAACGAGTACTTTTTTAACGTGTTAATGTTTAAAAAAAAATTAATATTTCCATGGGGGCTTTAAAAACCGCTAATGACAATCACTTTGCTTTTTCCGATCATTTCTATCACAAAGCATTCTTAACAATCCCTTCACTAAGAAACTCTCGGACGGCAAAGACGCTAGACGGTAATAAGTCTTTTTTTTTTGTTTAGGCTGTCGAGTAAAATATCTAACACTTCAACAGATGTTTTTATAACTCAGCTAGGTCCTGGAAAAAAAACAACGTTTCTTAAATGACGATAAATATAAAGGAATGGCCCGCATCTAGCCTTGCAATAGCAATATATATTTTGTAATAATTTTATTATTATCTCTCAAATAAATTTAACGTTTGCTTACATATACTGTATATACTAATCGAAACTTTGAAATCTGTCTTCTGATTACCAAAGCGCGTGGACGTCTAAATATCAAATATAGAAAAATAGTAGGCGAGTTAATTTTCAGATTGTCGTAAGTATCAAATGTCAAAACTTAAATTAATGATAGTGTAAGGAACAATACCTATATATCTAGATGAAAGATTGTTATAAATAAAACGGTAAAAAAGGAAACGAAACTCCAAAGACAAAAACTTACGAATCAACATATAAATAATTATTGCAGATCGATGCAGATTAGTACTACTACAAAACAAAACGGTGATGGCCTTTTCGCATTCTTCAAAAGTAGCTTGCCAAAACATAGAACATAAACGTCTTTTACTTTGATAAATCATTTTCGTCCGCTATGTCAACCCGATCTTCAAGGAGAAATATTACATTTCCACAGGTTCAAATAATTATATTAAGGGATTCTTCATATCTTTGCAGAAAAAAAAAATAGATAGTTAAAAAATGACCTCGGAAAGTTATCCTATGTTTGTGCTCTGAGCGTGTTCCATTGAAGCGTATGCGATGTGTTAACACTAAATGTTCGTGGTCGCCGAGATCCAGACATGTTAGTCTGAAACTCTTGCTCATTTTACGGATTTTCTTAATTCTAGCCAGAAAGCCTGGGCATTAGTCATAATATTTCTGGTCGATGGCTCTTATATTTAACCTACATTTTTTAATCAAATAAAGCAGCCGAAAATTGGAAAAGGAAAATCTTCCAGCTATAACTATTCATGTTTGTTTGTCTCCTTACAAGGCGATGTTATAATAGGACGTAAAAGTGTCAATTTCATTTAAATTATTTATCTCAGTATAAAATGCCTTTATTCAGCGTAGCAATAGAGAAATGAAACTAATTTGAAATCGTATATCAATTGCGTCTATTTGCTAATAAAACAAAGAAATGAATAGAGGATGCACTTTGAGTGTTCTGATGTACATATATTTTAAAATCTTGTGTAGTTATCATTAATTTTGGTGCACGGGCAATTTTTAGGCTAAAGGGTGAAATTGTGATCTTGTTCGAGACTGAAAAACCATAAGCGGAAATCCTTTTATATTAAAGATCTTTTTTAAAACGTTTAGAATTTAAGATAAATCTCATAATCATGGTTTAAACTATTTAAAACGTCCTAAGAGTGTTTAACCATTTGTTCAACTTATTTACCTTAATTCCCGTTTACAGTCACTACCTCAGAATCTCATACCATGCCAATTGAGGAAATAACGGGTCGTTTTTGGACTTCTGCAACATCTTAAATTTCCTGTTTTTCTCATTTTAATACATAAACTTTCGGAGTGTTGATTTTAGTGCTGGTAGTTATGTTCTTGTTTGTAAATATATGGCTTTCATTTTGCTGAATGTGTCCTTGGCTATTGATATTCTTTTCTTGATTTCTGTCTCATTTTTTCCATCTTATGCATATCTAAGGTACCTGAAGTTTTCCACCTGTTTTTTTTCTCGCCTTTACAAAATATATTGGTATTTATTTTTTGAGATGGCCATGTATTCTGTTTTCTTTGTATTTAATTGTAAACCTTTCTCTTTGTTTTTTGATGATTTCTGATGTAAGAAAGGTCTGTAGTTTTTTTTTTCGAATTTGCTATGAGAACTGTGTCACCAGCATACAGTAGATTGTTGATATAATTATCTGCCACCGACCTTGACTCCTTGAAGTTCATCGAGTTCTCTTAAGATCATTTCACCCTATTTTTTATATCTGTTCTGTAAAATTTCAACTAATCGTTTCAGCTTAAGCGGTAAATGAAAACATGCAGGCACCATCTATTGAAGTAGATATTAAAAACACAAGAGTAATTTACAGCTTTAATGGCAGACGGTTTGAGACTTTAAGGCAATGTACAATTGAAATTATTGTATTACAATAAGCTCTTGAGAGATAAGCACTGCCTACCAGATGGATTTTCTTCTTTTGGCTTACATGCTATTTATAATAGCCACCACGGTTACTTCCGTGAGTGGAATAAAAACATGCGAGCACGAACAATATCATTAGTACAATGCGCGATAGAATCGGCCTAATACTCCCGCTTTCCCAATTTGTCTGGGCGTATCATAACAAAACATAAGACCTCAGTCGTGGGAGGGAGCAGCGGCAGCTCAACCGCTAAGTGCCCTGGATTGGGAGCGGAAGGGCCGTATTTAGAACATCACCTGGTGATCACGTCTGTCTGTAGAACTTTGTTAGAGACACAGGGGAAAAAATATTCACTGTTTTAGCAAACAAAAAAAACTATCACATTTTATTTGATTTTCTTGTATTCGAACACTTTTTTTATCCTAAAAAGTGACTAATTGTGAATAGATTGAAGTTGACATTGAAAGCATAGATCATACCAATCTTGTTCCTATAGTAGCTTTAAATAATCCTGGAATATGTGTGAGTCATGTTTCGTAGTGTTTCAAATTTATAACTTTTTTCTTAATCACTATATCCAATTGTTTATTTCCTAAACAATTACACGTTTTGCTGCTTCTTTTCATCAAAGCTTCTCAAATGGTTTTAGCATAAGCGACACTTTTCCTTCGAATCCAAGAATAAGCAACTATGTGCATGTATATATCCGTCCGACCGATACTAATTTTGTTTGCGGCCGTTATAAAAGCTTTTAGAACTTGAAGCTTATCAGCGAAAAACGAGAAGGGGTGTTTTAGAAGATGAAACTCGAGATGCGTCTCGCATATCTTTAATTTATTTTTCTTGCGCCTAATGACCTTACAGGGGTAACGCTGCTAAACGGGGACATCATGAACGGCTGCTATAATGCAACCCACAAGGAAATCTGTCTGGGCATGCACCCAAGGGTAAACAGAGATGATTGATCAGTTAGAAGCCCAGGCAGGTTGAGCGCTTGATTTGTAGCTCTTTTATGATGCCTTGGACAGCTTTGGCAATATTTAACCTGCTTTCTGGCGGCCTTATCTGCTGTGCACTAGTCTGATCCTCAAAAGTTGGCATAATTATGTGTTATTCATTATTAAAGCCCATCTCTATTCGGTGTCATAGCAGTGCACGCATGTTGAGCGCAGACACACATACAATTTAATTTTGATGTCGGATGTTAGGGAACTTTGATGCGTACATTCCCCTCTGATTTTAATAATATTGTTTGTCTTGACTGAATCTGTATGTCTGTAAATGTTAATCTAGAATGAGGCTTAACGGTGGTTAGGTATTTTAGCATCACTGTAAGCGTAATTATTAATTAATGCTATTTGATTAAAGAATACAATCAAAGTCACCTCCAAGTATGTAATATTTTTGTTTTAATTGTTATCACAAACTATTATTTGAAGATATGGCAAAACAAAGAATTGGCGATATAACATTGAGATAATTGCAACGCCCCAACAGTTTTCTTTTATAGCGACTGGTTGGTCTGCCTATTAAATTCATTACCGTTTAACAAAAATTTTAGACGTAAAATACACATAACAATTTATACATTTAATAAGCAGATGTTTTATCTATAAGCAAAAAAAAAAACAACAGACGGCAATTTCCCGTCATAAAGATTATTTTCTGTATTTGTTTGACATTTATTCACGAATTGGGGCTGTGAGTATACAGAAAGTTATAGAACGTCGTTGTAAAACATTAATATAATCTTAGGTTCAAGGCAACTCATCAAGCAACAGGAGTGAGAAATGCGAATAGTTCATCTTGTTACAGTCTGCAAAATAAAAAAGACCATTGAGATTCACTGCAAATTGCAACTATGACGTTTGTGCTTGTTGAGCTTATCTCGCATCTTCTAACAATGTGGAAGAACTGTTTGCGAAACAACGTTAAGTATGCATTGTTCTTCATTCAATATAGACACAGTGGTGAAGTCATTTGGAATGTTTATCTCAGCTTTTGAGGTTTAGAAGGGAAAACGGTTGCAGGAAGAAAAATACAACCACATGTTAACTTCCTTCAAGATAAAGCAAAGTGTTCTGTCTCAAAGTGTTCACATGGGGTGAAGAACCTTGAACATGCGGCCTTGCTGATAGCCAACGTAAATCCAAATCCAAGCTGACACCAGCTGATTTCCCAACGCTAGCAGAATGTCTCTAAGGTGTTGCACTGCCTGGGCCAAGTGCCCGAGGTGCCTCGACGTTGTTTCTCCAATAATTGTTTTGCTAGACTCTTTGTTCAGCGCTCCTCGTTAATGTTGCCTGCGCTCCCTAATGCAGTGGGCGGTATTGTCTCCCAAAACTAGCTAGAAAAGATAAGTGACGATCCAACTCTGATGAGAAGTGAAAGGCAATATTCTAAAAATCCTTTATTGTCCAAGATGTGTTTCAATACACATTCTGGAAACAATATCAGACATAGACATTTTTAAAACAAAAGTTATAAAGGACGCCGTTTGCTAGCTAACGATTTCCGATTCAAATTGCGGGCCTTAAAAAAACATTTTCCCAGGAAGTCTATCCTTCATTCCCATGTCAATACACCAGAAAGACTAATGAAAGAATAATGATTATGAATCGGTTACGTCGGCAAATTGATGACTATTCAAAACTCAGCTTGTTTATCACGCGCTATTTCTGGGACAAAGAGCTCAATCTGATCTGACCTTTTAAATCAATATGTTGAGGCGAAATAAAAAACAAACAAACAAACAACAAATTATTAACAGCTAATTGAGTTTCTTACGTTCACTGGCAATAAAAAAAAAAGCCCATCAAATGGCGGTTCCGATCTTGTGTACTTTTGCTTTACAAGAGTTCTACCAAATAAGTCTTCTTCCTTTTCACTTATCACATCTTTGTGTCGTTTTTTTATGCATCTTGCGCTGACCATATCAATGCCTTTGCCTTCAACCAATCAAGATCATAAGCGCTTCAAATCTTTATCTTGGGTTCATAATTATAATTATCTTTATTTAGCGAGGAGCACAAGAGGTAGAAAAGAAAAACAAAGTAAGTGTTGAAAGAAAAGCGAAACATAAGATAAGAAAATCTTCATGTCGGTGTTGTTTGTTTGTTTTGTTTTTGTTATTGTTTTTTTTTTTTTTGGTTTTTTGTTGAGGGGGGGGGGGTGGCCAGAAATAAAAGTAAAATCATTATGTTGAAATGTGTCTTTGTAAGCTTACTGTAAAACTGTTTACTGAACGATAAAAAAGCCTTAACCTTTACATAGATGTAAGGTTTTTAAAAACTTTTTATTGGCTGCATAAGACTGCAAAATCCATAATCTATTCGATCGCAAGCGTATGCTCCACCACCACCAACTCTCTCTCTCTCTCTCTCTCTCTCTCTCTCTCTCTCTCTCTCTCTCTCTCTCTCCTTTCTCTCTCTTACTCCTCTTCCTTTCCCATACTTAAAAAAATCCTTTCTTTCTTTGCCAGAACACAATTCAGCCCTGTTGTATTATTTTCTTACCGTGTCTGTCTATGTTTACGTCTGTACTTGAGTGTCTGTCTCTCTGTCTTACGCATTATTTGTTATCACATAATTCCTTAGCTGTTATCAGACAATTACTTTTTAAAACGCCTTTAGCATCTCTAAAGCTTGAGTGATAAGTCCACGAATAGTGTTTATGATGATATGGAGTATCAGAGGCGTTCAAACATCTACCAATCATTAAGCAAATTGAAACATGAGAGAAGTTAGTCTTATTTGTTTTACAGCATCTGAATTACTTTAAAGTTATATATACTATTAAAAAAATAACCAATGTTCTCGTGGAGGATTCTAATATTGTTCGCACAATCGGCTGAAAGGTACTTGAAAAATCAACTTTTTATTGTTGATCTGTTTGATATGTACATTAGTATACAAGGAGTTGATCCTGTCTCAGCCGACATCGACCCAACCAGTTACAGGTGACGAAATCAGATACATTAGATTTTGCCGCGGACGTTACGATCTGGAGACCAACGCTCTACCACTTGAGCCAGCTCGCAGCCCCTTAAAGTTAAAGAAAATCAAATTTCAATAACTGCATAACATAAAAATATATAAGACATAACTTAGAAATAAAATTGTAAGGATGTGTGCACATGTCTAAACGAAAACAGTTTTAAAAAACATGAAATATGACTAGACATAAGGCAAATCTTAGTTCGACTTAATCGATGGTACCATCAAATTAATTAACGGCCGACGTTCTCGTGCTTCCAAACTTTATAGGAGATTCCTATGGGTGCTAAAAAAGTATTTAACGAATCCTTACTATTATTCTTTGGTATGTTCTTGGCGTGCCGTGCCTCAGCCCTTTACCTCTCATTGCCTGGATCGGCAGCTGTTACTGACGGTCCTAGCTAGATGACCCTTTTTATTTATCAGGTTTGAGGAGTGATTTAGCAGTGCAACCATAAGTGGGGCGATGAGGGACCGATTTAGAACTTCGATTGCGGAATATTTCTGGTTTCATAGCTATAATGATTATATTTTTTTAAAGAAACAATGTCACACACAAAATAGTGACAGGCAATTCTGGTTCAAAGATGATAATTGGGGACTGCCAAAGTTTGAGTTTTGATTAATTTTAGGTTTTCAGGTTACTTGTGCAGTTGGTTGGACATGAAACTTATGATAATAAAATTGTGTTAACAAATTGAAAGAACGCTCCACCATTTCAAACTTTCGCAGCATAAATGAAGTTAATCCGTGGAGCGAAATAATTTTTATCTTTTGAAATTTTCATCTTTTAAATATTATAAGTGGTTCGTTCATCAGATCGATAGCATTGCAACCAAGGAAAGTAAAAAGTTTATTGAAACATTCTGTTAGATTAACTGCTCCCTGTTGGTACCAGTTAATGTCTTGAAATGTATCCTATCACCTAATATGACTAAACAAAAATAACCTATTACACAAACTTAGAAGATTAATGTGTCCCTTATCTATTTTCATTCATTCACAGATTTCTTTTTGTTTCTTGTTTGCCAAAAAAAGAACAACATTGAAATATTCTCCAGTATCTGATTTATGAGCGTTGACGTTATTTTAAGACGTAATTTGTTCAAGCTAGTACTTCAATGAAAACTGGTCTGAGATCTAGTTTCTCATAATAAAATATACTTCATTGTTACATCATCACCATCATCTGGAAAATTGTCTGTTTACACAAACTTTTTTTTACATGATACGATCACCGTCTTCAAAGGTATCCATCATCTTTTTCAGCAGTAAAGATAGAATTAATTATCGTAGTGGCAGCTGCTGTGAACTGAGTAAACCTAGGTGGGTCACCAGATGATTAACCCAACATGATAATAATAATAATAATAATATTTATTTATAGAGCGCTTTCCCTATAAAAAGCTCAAAGCGCTTTACAGCAATTTTAAACATACTCACAAAAGTGTTAAAAAGAAACATTTACACACACAATTCCCTAAAGTGACTTTTTTTTTTTAAAGCAAAAGATTGCATAGAAATATAATAAAAGGCTCTTAAGATTATACACAAATAGTTGTTATAAATACATGTTATTAAAACTTAGAAAAACAATGATATTTAAAACACATTGATATTATTAAACATTTCTATAAATATATCACAGAGTCAGAAATTGTTTTTAAAAAAATCGAGTACTGATCCTCGGATAAGAAAGAGAGTGGAGAAAAAAGGATGATGAGCGTACGAGATAAAACCAAATAGTCAATTCGAGGAATTTTAGTATTAAAATGAGACTTTAAAAAGATGAGTCTTTAGTTTAGACTTGAATAGTGTTAATGAATTAACATTTTTCAATTCGTCCGGAAGGTTGTTCCAAAGGTTTGCACTTTGGAAAGTGAAGGTTCTTAGACCGAAAGTTTTCAAGTTGTATCTAGGTTTGACTAGGAGGTTCTTGCCAGCTGAGCGTAGGTCTCTAGATGGTGTGTAGGGTATAACTAAATCTTTTAGGTATTCTGGAAAGTCGGACACATATTGGCACTGAAAGAGAATAGAAGCTAGCTTATAATTTATCCTAGAGCTGACAGGAAGCCAACGAAGATTTTTAAGTAAGGGTGTGATGTTTTCTTTTTTTGTTACCTTCTTGACAAGTCTAGCTGCATTGTTTTGAATCTGTTGGATTTTATTCAATTTATAATCGGGAAGCCCTGCCAGCAATGAATTACAGTAGTCGATCCTGGAAAATACTAGTGAACATACAAGTTTGTTAGTGGCGTCCATCGTTAGGTAGGGCCTTATTTGAGAAATTTTTCTTCATTCTAGATAGCAAATTTTACGTAGATTTGAAATATGTGGGTCCATCGTGAGATTTGAATCAAGTAAAACGCCGAGATTTTTTACAGACAAAGCGGGTGTTACCTTTTGATTACAAATGATGTCCTCCGCTATCAGGAAATAATATATTTCTTGCACTAGATGGCGGCCAAATGATTCAATCTGTTATCATTTGTAGCCATCTTCCTTGTGAATATAACAGATTTACACTTTTCGTTGGTGTTAATTAACACTCTTCTTATTCTTATTTTTCTAATACCCCAATTCTCTCTCTTCTTATTTCATCTCTATCTCTTATTTTCTATCTCTCTTTAAATCTCATTCTTAACATAGTGTTATCTTTTATTTCTACCTTTTGGCGTATTGCTCTGGTGTATTAATTTCTTAGCGCTTATAACCCGTTCTTTTAAAACTCATTAGCTCTTTCACCAGGCTATGCTCCAAATTGTTTAGAGAAAACTCTTCCAGGACCAGCCCCCACCCCCGCGTATCCCGAAATGGACTCAATATCATGGCAAGCGCTCCATTTAACGATTTAATGAAATAAAATTAATTGAACGCATTTTGGAACTGGCCAACTGCGGCAGATTTTGGGTCAGATTTAACAGAAGGCAAGGGGAGATTGTGAGATTCGAACGAATCGAAAAGTCTGGGAATAGGGTCAGTAAGGTGGAAGAGTAAGGGAGATGGATTGAATTAAAAGGGGCACACACTGCATTTGATGAAATTCGGAAAATTTAATGAATATTAGAATGTTTATAATCTTTGCACCGTTGAAGATCCCTGCTCACTTTTTATATGACCATCCAGTGCTCTTATCAAATAGAAAAAAATACTCGCATAGCAAAAGAACAAGGACGTTTGCATACTTATCAATAAAACTTAAACATACATTTTTAAATGCATAATAAAAATGGTTTAAAATACATGCTGACGTGCAGAAGGACTATTTCATGTTTTAATACTATAATAAACAATCTAAATTTCTTTTGTTTTTTTATTTAAAAAGATTTGAAAGGTGTAATTCAAACTCTCCAATAAATAATTCAACGATTATGTTAGCTTAAAGAAAACACGCCAATTTGAGTGTAATTCAAACTCTCCAATAAATAATTCAACGATTATGTCAGCTTAAAGAAAACACGCCAATTTGAATCACACAAAATCTCCTTACACTCCAATAACATGCGCAACAATGGTAGGCCTAAAAAGGCTCACACCAAAATTTAAAACATTACAAGCACCAATGTATATAAGATATTAAGGATGAAAAACTGAAAGGGAAAGTTTCTACGTACGTCATGGAAAGTTATGTCCTGTTAAGTGTAGACATTCACTAAGCTAGGAGCAAAACGAAATCAATTATCAATAAACTTCTGAAAAACAGTTTACTTAGATTTTGTATAATTCTTTTTTATAATCCACTATTTATCATTATTTTAATGATTTTTCAATATTCCAGTTGCATCCTAGTGTCTGCTGATTTCATAACAAGTTAGAAAGTCCAACAAATGTGTTTCGTAACTTTTTAATTACAAATATACAAGCACTGAGTACGCCGTTTGCCTAAAGTATTGATCGTAAAGAAACAGAATTGTTCTCATAATAATTAAGTTTATATAAAATTCAACCGCCTAGTGCCAAGCTTTTGTACTGGTGTTGACAGTCATGCTCCTCCACACTCCCTGATCCTCACCGCTTTTAATGCCTCTGTCACTTTCCGTCCGTTAAGCCGTTTTCCTAGTCCTGTTTGCTATCATATTTTCCTCGTTGTTTTCTCCTGCTGCGCTTACCTTCAATCGTTCCAGTTGCCATCAGATGTTCTAGTTTTTCTCTTATTGCCACATGTCCAAGAAAATTACTAAGCCTCTAGAGGGCGTATTATATTTTTAAGCTTCCTGTAGGAGTGTTTCATCAGACTTTTCTGCAATGTCCACGTCATTCTAATTATTGTTCCTAGGAATTACATTTCATCGCCTCCAATTTCTGCTTTATGTTTTTTTAAGATTATCCAAGTCCCTCTTCGGCAACTGACTAGTTTAGATTTTAATAGCTTCGGCATTTTAATTTTATTATTTTTAGATGAATATTAAGAAACATTAGGCAATATATGACAAGAGACATATTTTTTTAATCATGTATTCCTTTTTTCTCGAAGATCTGCAAAACTAACACTAACTAATTGAGCCCAACTAAGAAAAACGCTAATTACGCCTTAAGCCTTTAAAAATTAAAAGAAAACCCAGTTGTATAAATTTACTGAATCCAGAGCGATGAAAAAAAAACTTTTTTATCACAAAATTATTTCCCAATCATCAATATAGTTATCAGGTTGTGTAAAATAGATTTCAGTCACACTACTGACTAGACTATGAGGCTCTTACAAACAGATCTACACCCAGCGTAAAGGAAAATGCTACGCGAGAGTATTCAATTTCGTTATAAATATAACTATTACGTGAGACCAAAATAATGCATAATTTTCCACTCAAAGCAAATGACCATGATTTAGTTGTAGGTCCTTCACGAAGAACAATCACAGACATTATGCCACACAACGTAGGCGTTGAAAGCTAGACTATGTCAAATGTAAATTATTCTAAATCTAGATCTGATTTAACAATTGGCTCAGGATGTACGACATTTATCTTCATAACTTAGAACCATTATCATTTTAAGAATAGCTCGGTTAGCTTAAAATGTTTCTAACTCTACCTCTAGACAAGAAAGCCTAAATCTTCTTCATATAGACATTTCTCAATCTTTATATTTGAATTTACCATATAGTCCTAGGTTCTCTTGAGGGATCCTAAACTGCGGCAAGTCGAATTGATAAAAGACACAAAAGGTGAAGGCGGAGACAAGACATGATACTGATGCTTCTAGATCTAGATCATGTTTCTACTTTGTCTGTAACGAGTATGAGGCTAGTCGGCTAACTTGTTTGACAAAGGTTCCAAAATTGTGGTGGATTAGTAGGTTCTAAATTTGAGGCAAAGGATCTAGAAGCTGGAGGTAGAGCAGACAAACCATTAGTAGAGGTAAGGAGTGTAAGGAAGGACGGTTGAGAGAGAGAGAGAGAGAGAGAGAGAGAGAGAGAGAGAGAGAGAGGGGGGGGGGGGGGGGGGGGTGGAATTCGTATCTGGAGGCTCCCTGAACAAACCTAGAGAGCTAGACCGTCTACACAGTGATCTGTTATAGGATCTATGAGCAAGACTATTTGATAATATTTATCGAACTCGAATGATTGAATAATTATAATAAAGCTTCGCAAATGATCATCAGAGCAGAATCAATATATCATAACTAGTAGTGACTACTGTAAAACAAAAGGTGGGCCTAGCTTGTAGTAGCTTCTGCATACTAACCGAGTGTGAGTTATTGTTTATAATTATTTGACATAGTCGTAGAACTCTTCAGTTCACCAAGTACTGCAAGTAGACCTTGGGCTAGTATAAATGGTACAAGCGCATATTCAATTTTTAGACTATTCTAAACATGTAACCGAAGTATCAGTTCTTACTATAAACAACTGTTCTTTTGATATTTTAGGTTATAAAAATAAAACTTTTTTGCCAACTATTGACGATAAACAGTTTGCTTTTAATATAGATGCATTCATTAAGACGTAGGATTTGAAAACATTGTTGAACGCCCGATGACTTCAATTATCAATTATCAATAAGTGCTGAAAAAACTGTTATATTTACATAACAACGGTTTTGTTTGCAACGAAACATGTGTCATAAGTATCTTCATCAGATTTTTCAACCAGAAAAGTCACTTAGTGATCAAATAAATGACGTATACGGTATATAAAACATTTCTTCTTTTTCTGCCCAATGACGTCAGACATGCAACTTTGTCTGATATTATCAGACACTTTTACACACAGCGAATGGAGTTGATGACGTCAAATTGTTACGTCATAAAACATCCCTATAGCAATGAAGGGCGATTCTTTTTGTCTACATGGCTTGGCACTTGTTACCTGAAAGGTGAGTAATGATTTCTTAGTGTGCTAAAACTGAGTATTTTCTTAATTAAGAAGGGGTTAGAGACAATAAAGTACCTCACAGTTGTAGAAATCAAACTATTTTACCACTTTATTGAGTCGAAAACGAAAGTCCACCGGGAAAGACTTGCGTTTATTTTTATGAAAAATGGCGTCTGTAGGTAAGCATAGGTTGGCGAAACAATGCATTTTGGGAAATGTTTAAAAAATCAGACTGGTCTGGAATTTTGATAAAAATGCTCACAGACTGGTCTGGAATTTTGATAAAAATGCTCACCACTGTAACTGTTTAGAGAAAAGTAAGGTGCACAGAACGTTTTAAGCTGGTTAGAACAGCCGTTTCAGCGCCAACATAATTTTTATTAAGAATGGGACGTATTTTGATAATGAAATATTGCGCATTTGAAATGAAAAAAGTTTTTTGGGGGATTCCCACGTATTATTTTCAAGACAATCGACAATTTTTTGTGGTTCAAAGAATCATATTAATCTTTTTTCAATTAATACGTTAATACTTCACAAAACTAAAAAAAAAAATTAAAAAAAAAAAAGATCTGCACAAATTACCTCAAATTTCCTTTCCCCTGACGCTGAAAAACGAATTGAATTATTCTGGAGCAATTTTTGCATAGTTGGCAGAAACGATTGGTGAAATCGATTATGGAGACAGAAATTATTCTTATTACAAGTTCCGTTTAATTGTTTTGTTTGATAGAACAATTGCTCTTTCAATGTATGTTTTTAGCCACAAAAGGACTAAAAGCAACAAATGAAATGCACTATTTGAACAGAACAGATGCTCCGTGTTTGAATCATCTAATATTATCTCTAATACTTTAAATCTATTTGTATCACACACTTGGAGATGATTATGACTCGTAGTCAACGACTGGAAAACGGGATTATATAGTTTCATAGCAAGCAAAGACGGAAATAAAGAGGGGCAGAATTGCTGAGAATAATTATGAGAAAGAACAAAGCTTTGGATTTCATCAATGAACGTACTTCAAAATTTCTATTTGACGAGAAATCAGATGAAGTAAATAATTTTTAGTTTATTGTTATATTTCATTAAAACAATATTTTATATGATTTTTATTATTTTCTGAATGTAAAAACCAAAACAAATGCATTTGGAATTCCCCTCCCTGCACAACTAAGCTATGTTAGCTATTATCTTTTCTGCAATGTTCACGGACCTAGTAGCGCTGGAAAACTGTTTCCTAGCTAAGTTTGTTTTGCCCTTTTCTTTTTAATCTGTTACACATACTCTTGCTCTCTGTATCTTTTTTGTATATCTCCTGTCTCTGCCTCTCTGCCTCTCTCATCTCTCTCTCTCCCTCTCACTCTCTCTCTCTCTCTCTCTCTCTCTCTCTATCTATCTCTCTCTCTCTCTACTTATTTTTCTATTTCTCTCCATATCTCTAAATATTCGCCTTTTTCGTTATTTGTCGTTGATCCGCTCTGCAAATTGAACTATATTATTACTAACGATATTTTGATCCATATCTATAAATATCGATCTAAAACGCCAAGCATCCATAAGTAAATAAGAAGTAATGGCATTGTGGACTGGTTTAATATCGATGCACTTTTGAAGTAGGAACTGTGATGTGGATTTACTTCATTTGCCTGGAAAATGTTTGCTATATTATTTCAAAATTTTTAGACCCATCGATATCTTAAACATTAAAGGCGTTGTGGGTGTTATGTCCTCAAGCGAACATTTCAGTGCCTGTTTTGAATTACAGGAAAGGGGTAAAACAAAATACCCGGTTCTACCCAAATTTACCTACAACTGATTTCAAAGTCTTCCCACTCAACCCTATAAAAAATGCAACTACTTCAAAAGCCATCAATGATTTTTCTCTAAAGAACTAAAAGACACATCAAACACTAGTTTTTGTTGTTGTTGTTTGATTGTTTTTAAAGAAAATGATGACTTTAAAGAAAATGATGACTTGCATAACGAATATTATATAACGGTATGGAACAGCTCGTCAATATGACCCCGCATCGAAATAGTCAGAGCTTAGACGGAAAAAATTGAAGTTGCGATAATCAAATTTGTTTTTTTTTTCTTATAAAGCAAATTGCATTGTTTTAGAGCGAAGTGTTGATGTAAAAAATAAGAAAACAAGAGTCCAACTATTACGGACAATTTGTCACACAAAAGCTTAGACTTTCCAAATATCACTTATCATTTTTGTGTAACTAATGTCTCAGTCATGTTTTACTCTTTTATACTAATAATTTCCTTTCAAAATCAATAAGAATTGCCCATAAATTTGGACCTTTTTAAGTGCTTAAAATTTTCTGTATTGGTCGCCACGAGGCGATGCCTTCCGTATGCTTTCATAGCTTGACCAAGATTTATTTATATTCGTTTTGATTTTCGCGATTCCATTTTCAGCACTAACTTAGATTGATTAGAAGTTGTCCTCTTGTGCCATCAAATGCACCAATTTCCTTAAAAATTCAATGGAATACAAGAGATAAAAGAAAAGAACACACAACAAAAACACTTTAATCTTGAAGTTCTAAATGAGCTTTTTATTTTTCAAAAATATCGTGGGGTGCTGGCAGGTGTTAAGTATTTTAGGAATTTCAAGAAGAATCTAAAAAAAAACCACAAAAAAAGAACCAATATTTGTCGGTCCAAAAAGTATTGCTTATTTCCTAAAATAATCTTTAAAAAATATGACAAAGCACATCATTTTAACCAATCTAGTTTAAAAACTCATTTCAAATCGAATGTTTCATTTTTTATGCCTCAGTCCAAAAATGAGTTTCTAGTTATTCTTGGAAGGAGCGTCCTCCTCGGAGAAACTCTGTAAAGTTTACATAACAACTGGCCCCTTAGTACTTTTCACTCTCATCGCGAAAATGTACTTCATAGTGCACATTAATTTTTATAAAGAAAACGTACTTTTTTCTAACATGAACGCAGTGTTGCAAAAACAATGTCAGACTGCGCGTACAGAATTGTGGGTTTTAGAATTATCGTGACACTGAGCAATAGCGTAAAACCTCTTTATAAGTCCTATGTTTTGTTTCCGTGATTCTGTCTCGTCTTCAAGGATAATATGTTACTTCCTATTATTATTTTAAGAGATAGTTAGTAATGCTTAGACGTTTTTGTTCTTCTTACAGAAATAGTATATTCTTTACTTTTAGAATATAATAATAATAATAATATAATAATAATAATAATAATAATAATAATAATAATAATAATAATAATAATAATAATAGTAATAATAAGTACATTTTATAGCGCTTTATGCCGAGGCCTCAAAGCGCTTTTCAAGTCTCTTTCATTCGTCCATACTAATTGTACATCAGACACACCCACAGCCACACATACACACTGCACACACAGACACATTATGATACTCCTTAGTTTGGAGGACATTCAACAAACCGTTTTTTTGTGTAAAGGTCTAGATTGCAAACAGCCATGATCAAATGATTGTGATCAGCATTATTGGTTCTTTTGAAATCGCCAAGACTACTTATCAGGAATTGAAATGAATACCGAGCTTACATCTTTATAATTTACATGTAAACTGGGGGATAGTTTAATGAGGTCTTCAAAGAAGATTCGGTTATGGACATAATAAAGCTTTCAAACGCAACACAGCCTCTAATCTCTGTTCTCAAACAGCCGACATTGCGTGAGGTAACTTTTCAAAATGGTCTAAACCAAAAAATATCACTAGCGGAGGCGATACACTTTGAATTGACTTTTTCTAAAAGACATAACTTAAACTTGCAGAAAGAAAACCTACACCTAAAACATCTGCAATCATTGTCTGTCGACACAATCTATTCTAAAAACCTTTGGCTTCGAATGCTAAGGAAGTCGAGAGAAAAGTAGAACAATGAGGTCTTAATATATCTCCAGAGTAACAACATATCCACTACTGTGAGATGACCTCTCTGTACCTACCGAGGTGAGCTGTTCCGAAAGAAGAAATTACACCTACTTATTCATTACAACGCCCTGTAGGAAAACTACCATACACTGAAGAATTTCAGTTTTAACCTCAATAAAATGGATAAATTTCCAACAAAAGTTCATTGGGTAACAAACAGACCGACCAAGAAACTGACATACACAGCCAGACGGACATAATGGTGACTTATCTCGCAGGCTGGCGGTCACAGTTACTTCATGAGGGTAAAATTGATAAAATGAAAGCTTCTAGAAAAAAAAAGTCAGATAGAAGAATGCAAGATAAAAATCACTATGTTTAGAGTGGATTGCTGAAAAAATGCCTTGGACAATAAATCATGCCTGGCGGCCACTGATTTCGTTCACTCGCCAGATCTGAGCACTAGGTTCTTCAATTTGTTTCGCTTTTCAGCCATGATGATCTAAAATAATAGACATTTATTCACTGTTCCTGGAGTGAAGCTCAATCTAAAGGACTGTAAAAGAATTAATAAGCGGAAGATAAAAAGTCATGAAGAAAGAGACCAGTTTTCTGTTTCTATTATAAGCTTATAAAAATTGACAAAATGACATAATTATGTGAACAACATAAGCAAAAGCTATCAAGAAAACCTTGATATTAGTGAGCTTTCGTGTATTTTTCTGTAGTCGAGAAGCCTCCACCCCTCCACACTTAGTTTTATGTATCCAAGGTTATCAAGGACTACATTGTACCGGGAAGGGTCCCAAGACTAACGTCTGTTAATTTTCACATGTTTTTACGCGGATACCGGGGTTCCTGTCTCATTTAACTGACACGGATCGAGTCAAAAGGGAGTGAAATCCAATAACTAAATCTTCTTGTCCGACGGTGGTCTCGAACCGGCTACTTGCCGATTCGGAGGCAAAGCTCTACCACTTGCACCAGCTCGTCCCTTTGATTTTATTTTCTTTTTATGGGGAAAGACTAATTGAATGCAAGGTGCACGAGCTTCTTAAAGGGCATATCTAAAAATAGCAGAAAGCTAGCACACTTTCTATTTTTTAAACTGCTCGACGGAAATAAAATAATAGCAAAAAAGAAAAAAAAAGACTGCCACAGCCAGTTAAAGTTAGAGTTGAGAAGGTTCAACGTCCAACGTCATCACTATATAGGCTATATTGGTGAAGTGCCCCAAGACTGACATCTGACAATTTTATATGTTGCCACACAAGAACAGGGCGGGTATACCATGACTCCTGTCCCAGCCGCTCACATTATACTGAGACCGATCCAATCAGTTCTGCCACCGCCAGAGGCAAACAGAGGCACGAGGGATAGAGGAAAAAAATGTGGTGAAATAATTTTTCTTCTAAGATTATTTAATTCTAAGCTGGCTCAGATTACAATGGAAGATGAATCAAGCAGGACCGATAGAGAGATGCCAGATAAGATATTAAACCTTATTGAATTTAGTAAAACACTGGGGGTGGTCAATTGAGATAACTACAAGTTATGAAATTGTTTTCGTATAATCGTAAAGCAAATCACATTAAATTCGAAAATATTATTGTGTCACACACTTATCTACAGTTTTAGAACCAACCGTGCTTAATACACATTAGATGTAATTTGGAGTCTCTGCTAAATTCACAAGATTTGTTTCTCTGCTAATTCCCGTTTTGTATATTTCATGTTGGAAAAGGTGGTCTTACATTTTAAAAAACTTCGCGGCTAGAGACCATATTAAAATTAAAAGAAAAAAAAACAACAGCAACAACATAATTTTTTCAAAGTTTGTCCTACATGAATGATCTTACAACCCTGAGGAAATAGAGATATTTCCCGCTGCAATAAATTTATCTTTACAAATGGGTCCATTAAAAGGTTTAAGGTAAAAAATATCCTGCCGAATCATGAAAACAGTAAGCTCGTGTAAAGTTTCCAGTGCGGATTGTATAACACTTAGCGGTATTAAAAATACAAGTTCCATTTAAATCACTTTCGTGTTAGTATTCCGTGTACAGAAATGCAAGCCTTTATATCTGTTATGAACCTTGTGATAAGAACAACAGTAAAACAATCGAGTAGAAAAGACATTAACGCTATTTTCCCTCTCGCTTCTAAAATTACAATTTTGTATGTGATTTATGCTTTTAAGTTAGCTGCCGGTTACGAAAGGGGAAAAAAACAATCTCGTTAGGGCCTATGAAGGTCTCAATTTCTTGAACTTGGCATCCGCACGGAAATAATGGTCTATTGATTCAAGAGCCTTGATGGATCTTAAATGTGTCTGAAAGCTCTAAAGGAACAACAGGCGATCAGGATCCTCTATTACAGATGTGGAAAAATGCACAAGGGTACGCTTTCTTTATAGAGATTTTCATTTAGTTATGCTAGTGGAAAGAGTCCGAACATTTTGAGAGTCAGTGAACAATAAAAAAAAAACCCCACTCAGTACTGGTATACAGCCTATAGCGCATGGGCACCGCCTTTGTCTGATTGCAGAGGTATTTTTTTTATTGTCGCTGTGTTGTGTGTGTTGTATGTTAGTTTAATGGAGAAGAACTGATGTATGACCTAGAAAAGATCGTTTCCTGTCTTGAGGACACTTCAAATTCCTTGATTCAGCTTCTTAATCCGGCCAGGCATTGATATGGTGTCTTTACCCAATCATAACAACAGTTCTAGCCTATATCATGTTTTAACAGAAACGTGGTTAAAGAAAGAAAGGGAAAGGAAAGAACCGTTACGGTAGAGTTAATGTGATTAATATTTTTTAATGGTGAATAACCAGACGTGATTTTAGATTCAAACAAAAATCGAAAAAATATAAATCTTTCAAGGTTATGAGATAGCATTACACGTAAAAAAATTGCTTCCTTTCAAAACATGCTGTGAATTGTATCTTTTTTTTTTTCAAAGGTAGCTCCACACCTTTTTCTTTCTAGGTAATAATAAAGCGGTGTTTTGGACCCATTGTAGATTAGTGTGTGTTAGAGAGAGGTCGTATGGTCAGCTTTTTAGATATTGAAGTCTATAGATCTATCTAATTTGTATCTCCATGTGTGTGTGCATGTGTGGTGTTTAGTGATTGTCATTCAGTTTGGCGTGACTTAAAAAGACAAAATATTATACTTTGATATAAATCTAAGTTAGATAAGTTAGTCTATTGATTTGCATTGGTAGTGAATAATTATATGGGTGTTTCATTCCAGTTCACTTTTTACAAGCACACACACACACACACACACACACACACTCGCACACTCTGATATGTCTACCAGTATATCTTATTTCTGTATCAGTTGTCTATAGACAATAATATTACCGTCTTGCTGGCCATGTTCAGGGTGCCCATCAGTGCGTTGGTACGAGACTGAGTTGTCGCTCCAGCGAGAACTGTTGCCGGGCAGCAGGGGCGAACACTGTCCGCGCAAGATTTAATAACCTCAGACTAAGTGCTCTAAAAAAGAGTAACTTCCCCTGAGGAAGGCCGAGCTCAGTTGCTCTACATCTCACAGAGGATCAATAGCCGACAGGTTAAACTTCCGGTGCCGAGAACCACACAGGGGGCGCCACTGTTTGCTGAGGACACGGGAGATGCAGACCGCGGACCAGATCAGTCGCGGCTCAAGGCGCCAATGATTAGTGAGGTGTGGGGAGATACGGAAACTCTTCTTGTTTGGTAGATGCTGCTGTGAATAGCCAAGAACATTTATATTTAAGTGTAAGTAATAAAAGCGCCAAGCATTACTTATTGTCCATTTCTTTGATTTTTGAAAAAAGGTCAACACGATCAAAGTAGCTGGTGTAAAGCATAGTGCTTTGGTATCTAAAAAAAACAAAACAAAACACTTTCGTGTTTTTGTTTATTAAGTTTCGACAGTAATGTTAATAAGATGAGGCGAAATTTAGTGCAAAGGGTTAAAAGAGGCATAATGGAAATACGCGTTGCGAAAGAACTAGAGATAGATAAAAGATTTTTAATTCAATAGGAATGAAGCATCGCAGAGGGCCTAAGAGGTAGTTCTAGACATGTATGATGTAATGTGCGAAAGATAACAAGACTAGTATAAAGAAGACGCAACTTTGCGAGAACTTTGGCACGCGTCAAGAGCAAGCTTTAAGAGTTTGGACAAGCAGTGACAGCGGTGGAAATGGAGCTCACAATGGCCAGGACAGGAGCGATCTCAGTCCCTGAAAGGTTTCGTTTAGACTGAGCAAATAGCGGCGGCTGGTCTGTGTCATTAATGAAGCTTGAAGGTACACCGCACGATGACGGGGTGATCAGTAGCTATTGATGCTTGGTGTCGTTTATTTACTGTGGTTCCACACTCTCCTCTACGGCGTCTACCACACAGTTGTGGTATGACAATTTTGCTCTGTTAAAATTCCGAGCGATCGAACAGGAGGAACATTTTGACCCCACAGGTCCATAAGTGAAAACATCTTTTGCTGAGAAAGAGATGGAAACTAATAGAGATGCATACATATATACATTGTATACACTCACTATTACAATTTTGTTTTATATGTCAAACAGGTTTTATAATATGTTCACTTTTTAATACTGCTTATTTTTTTTAAAGATATTATAAATTTTGCCCTATGTTTCTATCTGGCTGTCAGCAATGGAACCTAAATTTTCCATACGAATGAATAAAGTTTACATTGTATCCAATACTTTTTTCCTCACTTTTACTTTCTTTCTTAGATCCTTTGGTTATTGAAATTTTTAAAAACAATATACATAAATAAGTATATGTGTGTGTGTGTCTGTAAATTTATATAAAACAATTCATGCATTTAAAAAAAGTGTTGTTGGCTGCTTCAAATTGTATTACATGTCGCCAGTTCTCTGTTTCGTTATTATGCCTAAAGCACAAATACTGGTGTTGAAGACCAGCATTAGTACTAAGTATATTAAGCTTTTTTATTTCATAAATCTGCGTTGCTCTTCTACCTATTTTCACCTACTTGATTACTACATTCTAGTTTATTTAAGTTAAAGCCTTTAGTTATGAGACCCCATATTCACCCTGTACGGACATATTGTTCTAAAAGAAATTTAAACGAAGAAATTTTCTTCTGTAGCCTACAAGTGTAAGATTTTAAAAAGCCATTTACCGTTGTTTCTTAACAGCAGCCTCGCAATCCACTCAATGCCGTTTACAGTTTACAAAGCTTGGGGGAATCGCGTTTCTCAGTCTTTCCTCACTGAGCTAATATCGCATGAGAGGACTTACCTTCACTCGCGTGGGCTGAGCCCCCTCGATTTCCTGAGTTATATCCCTGTTACAACAACCACCTTTTAGCCAGAAATTGGCCAGTCCTAAAAGGGCTCAACCCATTATCGTGTCGCCGTTTCACTGCAACATTGTAGATCTATACCCTATAATAATGAAGGACACGAATTTGCCTACTTCGCACATACCATAACTGAGAGAAAGTAATGCGGAAATTGTAAGGTTATCAGTTCGGAATATACTATCATCGTTTCACCAAAATCTGCCAAGTAAATTATTGTAAACAAAACCTTGTCATTATCTGATTGAACCATGCAGGCTTCATTGATTTTTTTCCTTCTTGCTAGAAATCATAGTTAAGTGTGATGAATGGTTTGTCTAGGTTACATTGTGAAAAGAAGACAGGGTACAAAACCAATACAAGCATTCTACAGAGTAAAAAAACTCATGTGCTAGTTCATATATCAGATATAAAAAAAATCACTTTCAATCAATCGAATAATGATAAATTCTGGTTGATTGCCTTGCGCACTGTGTCGCTGTCGTAACTGATTCTTCCGCCAAACCTATTGCTAACGTATAGCCATCCTATCTGGTAAAACGACATGACGTCTAACTGGTTCACGCCCCACACTACACAGTACTATAATTCCTGGGCGTGCTTGACATACAAGTCGCAAGAACGTTTTAAATTTCTTGTCTTTCGATAAAGTTAAGAAATGTAGAAGTAGCGGCAATGGATGCAATGTAAAACATTTCGCACATCAATTAATGTAGTCATAGATGTAAAGTATAATAAACATAATTATGTCAAATACCATTTTTGTATTTCTCGCGATTTTATGTGAGAGAAATGACGTCCAAAAAATTGGAAGCCATGTGGGTTAGGTCTAATTCTGTAGGTCGCATTTTTGTTTAAATTTTCAGCATTGCTTTTCCTTCGTAAACACCTGTCATTTGCCCTGTATAATTCACAACCCGCCCCTTTCGCTTCTTTCTGTGGATTGTAATTATTATTGAAAATAATGAGATAACAACTGATGGTCTTAATTAGTCATCAAAATTATGACAAATGGCGTTGAGGATATTTTGAACGAATTTAGATATTATGCGAAGCTGGA
Source organism: Elysia chlorotica (assembly GCA_003991915.1). NCBI lineage: Eukaryota > Metazoa > Mollusca > Gastropoda > Plakobranchidae > Elysia > Elysia chlorotica. The sequence continues at coordinate 93,924 of RQTK01000792.1, read as the reverse complement.
TTTTTCCTGGAAAGCTCGTAAATCGATAAAACCAAGATGGTCGCCACCCAAGACGAAAAATCTGTAAATTTTTATTCTGTTGTGAGCAATTGACACAAAAACATAAATGAGGAGTCATTTAGTATGTATTCAGGCATAAATAACCCGATAGAACCAATTTTTAATTGATAAAATGCTTTTAAAAGTTCTTTTTTTTTAAACCCATGTAAAATCCGCGATGGGCGCCACCTGAGACTAAAACTTGTATATTTTTCATTTCTGTTCAAAGGTTGGCACAAAAAAGAAATGAAGAGCAACTTTCAGTACGTTTAGAGACATAAACAACCTTTAGTTATTGATAAAATACATACATTATTGAAAAAAATCAAATTTCCAAATGATCTATTTATTGGTTGTTGCAATATGAATAATACCTAACTGATGTCACTGCCGCCACAATTTCCAATCAAAGAGTGATGCAGAAAATACAAATATGACATCATCGAAAGACGTCCATGTATCGAATGCAGTCTTTTCTCTCTACCAGCAAACAAAGACAGTATCACAATCCGTAAAGGCATGGAACATGGGAAATGCACGAGACTTTTTAAAACCAAGTTGTCTGCAAATATCTGAGCAGGAATATACACCAGGTACTTACAAATGCCGAACGCAAGCCAGATTTTGGTGTCTTCAAGACACACAACGGCACTGCGACGAGAACATCTCTGTTCACAGTGAGCAGAATGATTCTACAATTCATTTAATTAACTGCCTGGCTGCATGAAGCAGCATCGTGGTGTCCTCCTGTTTATGTGTGCACAGAGCCAGAGATGAAATTTCTTGGTGAACTAGAGAGCACAGCACATTCTGACCAAAACTTGTGTAAACGTTATTCTTACCAGAACGATTCTGCATAACCATGTGTCCTAAGAATAGTCTTATTGTCTGCTAGTCTTAACAACTCCTGTTTTGCCAGATTCAACACGTCGCCGAGTGCCTGACCCTCGGCTCTCCCTAACGGCTGACGTCAGGTTGTCTTCCAGGTTTACATCCCACACGATGTCAAGTCTGTTAACGTTTCGCAGCTGTGTTTTAATATACAGTAGAAAAAATATATGTATACCATATTCTTGGAGAAACGTCCCACCAGTGAGTTTTAGCATGTTGACAATGGCCTCATTATCCATACGTCGACGATTTAAAAAAAAATTAACTTTACATTTTTCTAAGTACATTTTCTGGACAAGAATTATTTAATTTCATCCTTTCCTGGCTTTGAGAGTTTATTTCTGTGGCACGCTGAAAATAAGATTAACCTCTGCAGTAAAATGATGCTGTCGTTAACTTATATCGAACTATTATTGCAACGACGTTATTCAAAGGGACATATTGACATTCGGACGTTCTAAATTAGACACCACGTCTCTGAGCAATACAATGATACTAAATGATATAACATCCAGACCAGCAGATAAAGGTAAGAATTTTGCTCATATGCCTAATTTAAATATAGAAATAAAAAATTATATCAATAATTATTGTTTATATGGATCTAAGCTTAAATTATGCCTTTGTACAAAAGAATATAAAATTATGATATTTTGAACTACACCATCTGTCTCTGCTTACTCATTTTATAGTTTTGTATAAATATCAAAAGAAAGAATGTAAACACATTGACGATTAGCAGATTAAAATGACAAAATGGTGATAGAAATTCAAAAGCTTGATTGGAGTGTTTCATTGAGATAAATATCTATTATTAAAAAAAATCGTTTTGGGAAAACATATTTCATATACTCTTGACTTTGGAAAGTTATTTCTGTGGCAGGCCAAAAATAATACAAACCTCTGTAATGAAAAGGCGGTTTCATGCTTTTCAATTATGCTGTCACTGCCCTGTTTTGATCTTGTACTCCAAAGGCAGGTGGATTTTTTTAGATACATAATAGGCATTGATTATGACATTCAAACTAAGACAACCTGTCTGAGCATTAAATCTCACATCTATTCTATTTGGTCTTTCTCATTTCATATGTGACGTTGGAGATCATTACTCGCCAGTCATGTCTCTCAGTCTCTCTCTCTCTCTCTCTCTCTCTCTCTCTCTTTTTTTTTTTTCTTTCTTTCTTTCTCTCTTTCTCTCTCTCGCTCTTTCTCTCTCTTTTTCCTCTCTTTTTTTTCTCTCTTTTTTATTTACGGTTTGAATATTTACAGAAACGTAGATTTGCTTATCATGAGATGTTCTTCAACAACTGGCAAACTGGTAAAGAGACAATGAGAGACAGGCGGCACAGAAGTACACAAAGCATTTTGTTACTGGAGAAAACTGTTGACTAAAAAAAAACTTCCTTGGTGTGTAAAAAAATATGTAATGATATAAAGTTATACACACGGTATAGTAATAACATTTAAAATACATGTTTATTTTGATTATATCCTCGTCTTGTCCTTCGTCTTGCTCCATAAAGAAACGACATATGTTTATATTCGTTATATAGGCAAAGGTAGTGTTTGGTTGGAAAACTTTCTCTGAGTTCAGCACCTGGGAATGTAAACATACTGCCTCGCAGAGAGATAGAGGAGGTATCAGGACTCTAAAGCATCGGCCGTCGATTTTAGCGACACCGACATAACCAGTAGATAAAACGGCTGAATTTGGAACCGAACCCTAACTCTCTGAGAAGAAGCCTCGCGCTTTACCTAGTGATAAACCCCGTCCTCCACAATTAATTAGTTTTACGTCGTTTTGATGGTATCGCCAAGCAGTGAGTTATCGCCGGTGCCAGCACTGGCAGTCCATGAACGGTCAAGTTTGGAATTCCCGCTATGCTTTATGTGACAATGATGGCGCAGTCTGGCATGTTTACACTAGCAACCGGAGATCTAGACACAGCTCCGGCCTTTGCACGGCTTTACTCTGGAACCATAATAAGATTGGCTGACCGATGTGCGGTCCAGTGCACACTCCTTTAATTATTAATCAATCAATGGTTCAATTTAAGTTGAATTGTTTTTACTTACTTCATCCATAATTTTCTGCAAATAGTATTGAACAAAATTATAGCTTTCGAGTCCAGTTGTCAACAATAGTGTCGTTGAATTCACTCTATGGAATCAGTTTAGTGTTTGATAGTTTGTTGGGTTTTTTTGACGAATAAGGGCGATGCCCACAAATCTATTGCATTCCCCCCTTTTTTTCCCTCCTATTCTTGTAATCTTGTGTATGTGTATGTGTATGAATGTATGTGTGTGTGTGTCTGTATGTGTGTGTGTGTGTGTGCGTTTGTGCGTGTGCGTTTGATTCGATTTTGCGCAAGCCCGAACATTGAAGCTTGCATCAGTACTCCTCGACCGTTAGATTGTTCATCGTCGAGACTACCATTTGATGTGCTGCTGGTGGCACAATTGAAATGCCTGTTCGATTTGTAACCATTGCTTTAATTTAAGATTTTGAAAGAATCCAGAGACGGGGAATGCCTTTTTTTTTCAATCTGTCGGCATGGTTCAAATCTTTAACAGTACCAGTCGTGTTATATTCGTTCTCTTCGCACGAGTAACAATAACCAAGTTATTTAAGATTCCAGCGGTTATGGCAAACGGTGTTGTAATTATAAAAATGTGACTTATTTTATCACGAATTTCTATTTAAAATCGTTGTTTGAAAACCATCCCTATTGTGTGGCAGAAGAAAACAAGAATAGACCACAAAGGAAACTTGATTAAAAGATCTACATTTGTATTGCGTGGATTTCTTTTTAGTTTATCTTATAATGACCAACAATTATTGTTTTAATCATTAAATTGTATATGTCCTCATATGGACTATGGTGACAACTTGAAGTACAAACTACACTTCTCTTGCTTAGAGGTCACAACAAGTAATATTTTCCTAGAGAAATCGTACTTTTCACATCGCAAAATATCTTGCCTTTGATTTTTATGAACCGAGACTAAATTGTATTATTTTCTCAATATTATATCTGTTTCAAAATTAAATCTAGATTTAGATTAGGATCAGGGTGTTGAAACCAAGTTCTGAATTACTACTATAATTTGCTCCAGCATACTTCTCTTTCATCATGAAAGACATTTGAAAATCACTGCTAAGTATATTATTATCTCACCTAAACATATAAATAATTGAATAGGAGTTCATAATAGCATACATATCAGTTCTTCGAGGTCCTTTATCAAACAAAATCATCGTTGTGACCACATAAATTATTATTCGGATCGCATCGTTTCGAAGAATCAGGCATAGTCGATTTAAAATAAAAATTATTTTAGTTAACTCAGTTTACAAGCAGTTAGGGCACACTTTTATATCCAAGCATGTGCTGTAATCTTCTGATGGGGTTAGGTGTAAACGGTTACTCAATAGGGTTTTGTGAGGAGAAGCAAACAGGCAAGTTAAAACACTGTTCGACTTTGTTAGCAAAGAACTTGAAGATAATGCTCGCACACGTGAGTTTGTGAGCAGTCCCTCCAGACAGCCCTCTGGACGCTGAGTGAGAGAGTACACATAGGGACCCCCCTCCCAGTGACAGGATACACAGAGATCCTCCCCTCCCCCTTTCCTCTTCTCCCCTCCCACCCTTTCGTCCCTCGCCTCCATCCCCAGATCTTTGATAAGCGAGCCCTGGGCTTTCAAACCTGAGTCTAACTGTTTCGGCTCAGCACGTCGCCACGCTAACTTGTTTCTTACAGGGCAGGATTGTGATGGGCGAGCTACTTTAGGGATGCCATAAATATCGACAATCAAGGACTATTTCACACAATTCGCATTGGCAGATAATAATTATAATTTTCACTAGGGAAGATATATTAATACAGTGGAATCAGGTCAGTAACATTAAGATAATTTTTGTGTGCGCTAGATTTGTCTCGTTATTTTGGAAAACTTTTGCCGTTTTATAGATAAATAGTATTGCATTCATAATTATGTCCTTATTCAGTCTTAACAATTAGGAAATATTTGTTTTTCTTTCTTGCAGTTTTGCTATAATTATTTTAACGTTTAGCAAACGTAATTATAGTCACAAGAGTGTTAGCTTTTGCTTTAAATAATTTAACACCCGCATAAATTTCAAAGTTTATCTACGACGTTTTTTTAGCATGAGCTTACATAGTTGTGACGCACTATGTGGACGCAATGTGAACATTTTTATCACCACCCAAGACGACCTCTAAATTCATTAAAAAATATTAATAACTGAAGCTAGACGTTTCTGCCGGGATTATTAGAAAAGTTTTTTTTATAAGTTAAAGAGTTATATACTTTTCAACATAATATTGCTATTATCAGCGGTGGAGATAATGGAAGTAATCTAAATACATTGTGTTAACTGTCTAGTTTTTGGTGGTGTTTTTTTTTCGGTAAAAAATGTTTGTTTTTGTTGATAATATAGCTCTGTATTTCTTTTTAATGAACATGTGTTTTGTGTTGTTTTCTTGAGGTTGTTTGGTTACATTATTGAAAGGTATCAAAACTTAACAGTAATTATTATAAATATCAAATTCGAATTACAAAACGCAAATTATTCTGTCTATTTCTCTGTTCCCCTCTCTCTCTCTCTCTCTCTATCTCTCTCGCACACAAACACACACACACACACACTCACTATCTCGCTTTATCTCTTGTTTTAAACCAACCACTTGAAATATTATACATAAAAGAGCTATTGGACTTAGAAGGATCACGTGAGCCATATCTTCTGTTCTGGATTGCGCACTGAGCCTCCTTCTTCCCAGCTATTATTTTTTTTACGGACATTTTTATTGATCTCGGCACATTTCCTGCTGTTTGATGCCAAAACCTGACCATGCATTCATTTAGGTGGAATTAGCAGACCTGCTCATAAGACTTTTAATTCCTTAAAAATAGGATTTTCCTAACCTACTAGTGTATTTTTTTTTTTTGTATGTATTTAATTCATTGGATCTATGTCATCAAGTATCAAGCTCTTATTGCTCCTCAGCAGGAAACAGTTTATTTGATAGAGTTTAAACTCAAAACAAAACAAGCACGCGTACTGGATCTACCAAGCGATGGCGTGGGATTAACACAATCATTCATTATTTTACTGAGTCTGGACTGGCCCTCTTAAGTTAACAGTCTTTAAAAATATGAAATAATATAACCACGACATGACAGGAAAAAGAGCTAAAGATAGTTGACCACTTCTTTGCCAAAAAGGGAAGACAACGGTGTTAGTGGCTGTGTAACAAAACAACAAATTATAATGCCAGAAGAGGTGTTGCCCTGATGGTGCGTGATCAGAGAGTGCCCGGACTCGGCGGTTATGGGGCTATTCTAGACAGGAATAATGTGCGCGTGATTAAATAGATCGCGACGCAAAACATATCCAAGGGATACATCTTCGGCATTGATCTTACAGAAACTTGGCGTTATACCTGAATATATTGGCTTATTTAGCAACCTCTTGTCTTAGATGAGGGTATAAGCGCACGTATGTATCTTTCCTTTTGATCTGTGCACTCCTAATGTTATGGTTGCTTAAAAGCCTTAGGGTGGTGTCAATAAATTATGTCTGAAGAATCTTTCGAATCATGCAAATTGTTGCAAAAATAATGCGTTTCCAACATAATTAAGTACACTATCAGCGAGAGCCATTCTATTGAAATTCAGAGGGAGCCTCTTACATGTAAAATTATGCCGTCACGCTAACAAGACGAGATATGGGCACCATATTAAATGCAATGATGAAAAGAGTGGGCCTCTCGAAATCGTCTGCTATTAAAGAAAGTATGGGTTTTAATTAATACAGTCATCTAAGACTAAACTAGCAATCGCAATTTGTAACATTATTCCAAATATTCAAATGTTCATAGAAAAGAAACAAAGAAAAGAAAATTAGAAAAAGGAAGAGAGTTGAGAGCAGGCTGAACGATGTTCTTGCAGCACAACTTGGATAACAAGTGTCTTACATTCTTTGAAAGTCCTACTGGCGAACTTATCACAAAAAGTCGGTATGGATTAAAAACAACATTGGGTGAAATATTGAACAGACAAAATCTAGAACTAAACCTAACGATTGTTGTATGGGAAGCCAGACAGACTGATAATGACTTGGAATTGGTCGCTGGGACAAGGAAATGAATGACAGAAACCCTGGATCAAACGGCAAATGTCACTAACAAATTAGATTTCCAGAGGATCTTAGTCTGAGTACTTGCTCTTGTAGTGAAGGATGGAAAAGTCTTGTTGAAGAGTCTAACTACATTAGTATTAAAACCGTAGTGTGACTCCAGACAGAGAACTTAAGTATGGATATAAAAATTTAAAAGCACTGACATTTGGCCGCCAGCAATCTATAAGAAATTTACCCAGTATCTATAAAATTTAATGAGAAAAAACTATTACAGACATAACAATTTCATAATTATTTATCAGCAGCAGCAACAACAGCAATATCTTTATCATCTTCATCATCATATACTCTTGCCATCTTTATCATCATCATCATGATCATCATCATCATCATCATCATCATCATCATCATCATCATCATCATCATCATCATTATCATCATCATCATTCATCATCATCATCATATCATCATCATCATCATCATCATCATCATCATCATCATCATCATCATCATCATCATCATCATCATCATCATCATCATCATCATCATCATCATCATCATCATCATCATCATCATCATCATCATCATCATCATCGCCATCCCCACCATCATCACCATCTCTTTGAACATTAATTTTTATATTACATTTTTTTTTGTTCCTTATTTGCTCTGAGGATTAACAAAACAGCTTACATAACCTCGCACGTAAAATGATTTCGACATATTGAACATAAAATACATAAAAATTATTTTCCACAATATCAATTGATAGAAACACTGACTTGTATATTTATAGTCTATTCTTTTATTAAAATCAATCATGTGTCATTAGGAAGTTCCTGGCATTAACAAGCCCTAGAGACACATGTGGATAAGACACCCCCCTGATGCCAAATCATTTTAAAATGTTCAAGCATAAAAGACACAGACAGACAGATAATTAGCTCCGTTTTAAAACAAAACTGTAATTCCCAAGCTATGTGCCACTCTTACAATTTTTAACACAGTGACAGAAAAGAATCATGATTGTTTTCGGCATTCGCCCTCCCATGATACAGCATAATTATAAACAAAATACCAAGAATTTTTCACACTGCGATAAAAAAAAGTTCCTGAAAAAAAGGACATTGTCAAAGAAAAGGTAGAGATCGTCAAGATTGGTTTATCTTTTATGAGCGACGATGCTATCATCGAACCAATAAATATTTGGATGTTGCAAAGACATATTAAAAAAAATGCTGTTCAGTAGAAGTTATTTGAAATGTGAATTTGTTCTATTTTTCATTGCTACTGCCATTTCTCTCAAATCAAATCTCAAAGTTTTTAATTGTGGATTTGGAGAAGAAAAACAAGGTTAGGAATGGTTAGATAATTCTTTAACGTTTAATTATTTTTATGTGTAAAAGTGCCTTTTTAAAACATGTTCAGAAACAGGGTTTTAAATGGTTTAGAACTTTGTTCTTAGTTTGACCACTCCCTGAGTCTTGACTGACCTGGTGCTAAGAAATATCACGTACCCAGAGCCACACAAAGTATTCCTGATAAGGTTAGCGTTCCTCGACAATTCTTTATGAGCACTTACCTCGCCAAGCGAGATTAATTTTGGAAGTATAATACACCCCTACACGCCTGCGGCGAGGAAATTGATTAAGGAAAGTGGTTTTTTGTGTCTAGCGTTTTGACTGTTGATTAAAATTAGATTAGGCAACTCCAATACGAATTTTGGTCTCGTGTTATAACAATGACTAACCGACTAAGTTTGGAAATCAAAATGACTCACGAAAGAAATGTACACTGGCGGTTTATCGGTGTGGGAGATGGAATGAGGAACAAGATGCTTTTAGACTTTTTTGCCTATTCATGTATCTCCTTTTTTGTAATCACGTTGATTATTATCTGTCCTTACAAAAATTATACACATATTTTGATAAAGAGCGGGCACTTTATAAGGATTTGCATAAGTTAGTTATCCTGTGAAAGTTAGTCAACATGGGACAATATTGTTTTGAAGAAAATTTCAGGCAATGTTAGTTTTATGAAGTATTGTAAGACACTGTTTTCAATGGAGCGTGTAAGTAAAAGTTATCTTCCTCTAAAGGGAGACGAGGTTGCGCTCCTCAGTGAATACCTCGATGCCTGACTCTGGCTTAGCACGACAGATCTAACTTTCAACCCTTAAAAGTCGATTTTAATTTCATTTAGCACAGAAGAACTTAAAACTGTTCAAGTTATAACTTAAAACTGTTGAAGTTAGTTTATCCCCGACTAGATTTAATATTAAAAAAATAAGTTTAAGAGATGTCAATTCGCATCGTAAATTCCGATGTGTTTTATAAAAATAACAATGTACATCGTAGTAGCGCATGCGAGTTACTGTTAAATGTTTATAATCGAATGGCTCCATTACTGACCTGATTTAACCTCCTCAGAGTTAGCCCATTCAATTCGTATACATGTATTCATCAAGTGGTACATGTACATAGTATTTTCTATTGTATGCCTCAGCCTTCTAAGCAGAACATAATCATGAACGACAAAAATGAAAAGGCTTAAAAATAGGTATGTAGAACTTCTGACTCACTAATGGGAGTCCATGGTTCGATGTTCTGAATCAAGTTATGCAACCAGTAATATATCATGTAGAGTTAGAGGAACATAAACTAAATTATAGAGAAATGAGAAATGTAAGTAAACAAAGCAATACTTTTTCCGTCTCAGTTTACGTAGCCACTTTCAAAATATCAAATCAACAGGGTCGACATCGCTTCCACTTTCTTTTTATACTGATATCTCTCTTTTTTTTTTCTTCGTCTCATGGGATCAAATCCAAACCGCTCCACCCTAAAATTTCAAATTTTAAGGTAAAATTACAAATGAACCTGAGAAAATTTTAGAGTCATAAAACTAATAACATAAACGCTTAATCATTTTTAACTAATCAATGTTATCAACCATAATTACCAGTCCATCTTATTTTCACCGCGACTACCGGCCTGAAATCTATTGAATAGTTATATAAAAAAAGAGGTGTGTTCAACAGTAAAAAGAAAAAAAAATTCACACATGTATGGATTGTAAGGTAAATGGAAATCGAATTTAAACGTTTGAAATTCTGTATTTGTGTGTGTGTGTGGCCAGGGGGGGGGGGGTAAGACTTTTCCGACATAGTTAACCCTTAGATTGGCAACGATACAACCTACTAGGCCTATGCCTATGTGGATGTAGATCTATATCTAAATAGACATAATATTTTGTACTTATTCTTTTGGGGAATATAATACTCATTTTCGTGCCCGATCCCGAGTCACTCTCAATGTAGTCATGCTCATTAATTACGATTGTACTTGATTTTTACGTTCAAAGACGTGGGGTAAGTTTTGTTAGCAGTTACAGTTACACAGACAATAGAAAAACTTACTGGCTAGATTTGAAATAAATAATTTAAAATGTGCATCGTTATGTGATTGAAAATATAGCCGGAATCATCGATTTTTAGGTGCGAATAATATTGGAATCGAAACTAAATTGCTTCATATTTTACTATGCGAATCAAATAAAACCCAAAGCGTATAGTATTTCACGATGCGAATAAAAAAATAGGTAAAGCGCATCGTATTTCACGATGCCAAACAAACGCTTACTTAAGAGTTTGGATTTTTTTTTTAAACAACAGTAATGTAGTCCGTCTCGCAGAATCGAATGCCTTTTATCTTTCTCTCGCAGAACAAAACAGTTTCCTTCCAATCCAGTCTAATCTTTTCTGAGCCATTTTCGACAGAACTATTTAAAATATCTTTGTCAAGCCTTTAGGTGATTACAAACTTCTTAGAGAAAATACAAGCGGTTTGGATGAGAAAGTGAGATATCTCTCTCTCTCTCTCTCTCTCTCTCTCTCTCTCTCTCTCTCTCTCTCTCTCTCTCTCTCTCTCTCTCTCTCTCTGTTTCTCGTTTAAAATATGATACGCTCATCAGTAGCTGACAGGTTTCGGAAGCCTTGATCGACTCCGCATTCGAATTATTGCACCTTGATATTATAATGCCAAGCCTAATATCTATAAGTTAGTCCCAGATGACATTATTCTATGGTACACAAAAAAAGGCTATATTGTTGCGGCACAGTATTGTATGTTGTGTAAGAGGTTTAACATCCAACAAGGCAATGAACAGAAGAAAGTGCTTCAAATTGCATCTAGGTAGGGGATACTCCAGATGAGTACGCTGCGTGTTTTTTCCAATGTGAATTTTATTTGAAGACAATATTTGGTGTCGAGCCAAGACCAAGAGACATAGTCTTAATTGAATTAATTTACACATTCTCTTTCCTGATTGCTATACTATATGCGAGTATAACTTAAAAAACATTTTAGGTGAAGTTTGCTAATCTTGGAAATATTAAGCGTTGCGAGAGTCTGGTCTGAGGAAATAAGTTATGTTCTTTACTAAAACCTCTAGTTCCTACTGTTCTGTTCCATGTGCCTGCACACATTTCCGGGGTTGGGCGAACTAGCGGAAGTGCTGGAGCCCTGGTTTTCGAACTCAGAGGACCCGTGTTTGAAACACGCGATGGGACAAAATTCATTTGTCCGATATCACCACCCAGTATAATTATGATCGGCTGAGAATGGATTCCTGGTATCCTGCACTGTCTCTGGGTGGCAGCACGTAAAATTGTCAGAGATTAGTATTGAGTCAATCTTTGTCAGAGTCAACACCTTCTTTTCAGTCTATTACATTTCATTGTGTCTTAATAAATATAAACGCTCTGAAAATTAGGGGGGGGTTGCAAATACGTTCCAAAAATGTCCGTGAATTTTTTCAAAGTACGCTGTTTGCATAGTAATTACGTAACTTACACGTTTCTGGAATGTGAATTGGTTTTGAATTTAAATGGTCTACTTTTCATTATTGGCAATATGTCTTTCTCCCACCATTTTGGAAAATTTGGTTTTGATTGTCATTGCATTTCCTATAAAGAGTCCCGTAGTCTATTTTGGGTAACTTTGCAATAACGCTTATGGAGACGATTACCATTTTAATTACTTTTAAGACATTATTAAAAATTGTGAAAATTCGTAATTTAAAGCGATCTCTCAGTAAAAGAGAGACACATAATACAAAATGTATTTCAAATTTAGAAGAAAAACAACAACATAAACATTAATTAAGTGAAAAATGGGAATAATATAAGAGGTGAATGGAATGAGTCGAGTTGACAATGCTGAGGTTGTCTGAAAAGCGCAAAGCTATTTGGTAATTTCGTAACCTACAAAATAGGCTCAGGCTTACCTGGCCCCTAGCACTGGTTACTTCATGCAGAAGGGTATTGTGATTTGAGTAACAATGTTTTTATTTTCAATCTTCCTCATGAATAGGTAATTAATGTCTATAATTTATTAAGGGGGATGAGAACTCTAAACGGATGGAAGAAATTTATAGGAGGACTTGGGTGTCAAAAAAGGCCTCTAGCTTGATATTTATCAAGACTTGGTATACAATAGCGCATCAGTAATTTTGCTTTACATAACCTTCATATTTGAGTGTTCTCTTTCCCAGCTTTTTTAATTTAACAATAAGATTCAATAGCATTTTCAAGGAATAAAACGCGTCCTTTGTGCGTTTTGTAGGTTTCTTAAAAGTTCTGCAAATTTTGTAATTGTTTATTCGTTGTTGCTTTTTTGTGAGTGTTTTAGCTAGAGCATTGAAACCAGTACTCTGAGTTGTGAGTTTTACGTTTCATCCCGTACAGGCAAATGGTCTTGTTTGTCTTATCTGGCCTAGACTTCGACCATCAAGATTCTCCACCGCTATCTAAGCTCATCTTAACCGATCAGATGAACGCTTGATGCTATCCCCCGGTCTTTGATGTAAACGTGAACAGCAGAAATGGGTTTCAAAGCTTTCAGTGTGTTTCTATTTTCATCGCTTTCGCCAGCTTCCCAATGACAATATAGCTCTTTTCACAAAAATAGCAGAAAAACACACTTCTTAAGGACTGTGCTTCGGATTTTTTAAAGACCACATTATTCCCAAAATATTTCCTGGGAAAATTTATTTCAAAATAGTTACAACTTTCTTTACGAATGAGGCAATATGATATACATGTATTTCAAAGTAAGTTCACGGGTTCCGAAAAACGGACCTGTAAATTGTATGGTACTTCTCTGTATTGCAACATACAAAAATGATATTATTACAAACAAAAATTATATTTTTGCCTTTTTTTTAAATATGAACCATTCCGTGTATTAATCGCAGTTTTTCACAATAAACTCTTTGTGGTAAAACGTGGTTACATTTGTTTCAAATCGAATGACATCTACAGTTCAGATTTTCTAAAAATGTAGTCTATATTTTGCCAAACGTAAAAAAAATCTATTTGAAATCTCATACCTATGGGTTGTTGTTGTTTTTTTCGTTTTCTATCGAGACGACACTGGTGTATTCTGTAAAATATGAGCAGCCTTAAAAAAAATATTTTTTATTAAATAATTCAGCGTTTACTTAGTTGTTTTTTGTTTTTAAGTTAATAGATACAACAAAAAAACCCACCTATTACAGGTTTAACACTGACTTAAATATTGCTTTACCACAGTTTTCGCTTCAATATCTAATTTCCTACAGTTCGTGTATCTGCCGATTTTGATTTTCGAAATAATTATGTTTCTCTCTGGTCATACAATTGGTAGTGTATTTCATTTTGTTTTAATACACAGTAGGTCTAATCAAGTCATGATTTTCGAAAGCCTACTGTAATCTAATAGGACCAGGATTCACAAAATAATGATGTTAACCATGCAGACAAACCTCTTTGGCGGATCTAGGCACGTGACATCGGGCTGTCCCACTTTCTTTGGCTCTTGCCTTACAGCAATAAGATTCAGCGGTCTGAATACCGTCTGAGGTACATACAGCCTTCTGGTGAATGGGGCGTGATTAAAGGAATGGAAAAGGGCAATGTGAACAATTAGTAACGTAGGCTTTTAGGAATTTATATGACAGTAAGAAGATTTATGTAATACAAAGTATGAAGGTTCGTTTAAATGAAGGAAAATAAAATGGTGCTTTTACTGATTATGAGTAACTGAACTGATGTGAGTGTTTTCCAAAACCAGTGTGGCATGAGCGATAAGTTAAACTTTTGCCACTAAGAGAAAAGAAGACACTTTGAGTTTTTCGCATTGAATTATCAAACTAAATAACTGATTATGCTATGTGACACAGTACATTGTTTTTATCGAAAAAAATTAAAACCTTTTTCAATGATATAATTATTGACTTTAATTGTGTCAAAATGATGTTTATATTTGTCATATTATGTGAGTGTGAGCTCACCAATAGCTATAAAACGCTGTTAGAAGCTACGAACTCTAATGTAAGCTCAGCTTAGCTGATCAAGCTGATCAAGCAACAAAAGGGAGTCATGCTACACGGCCCGTCTTAGTCTAGAGAAAAGGCCGTAAGTATAACGTCGCGGTAGCTTACGACTCGTCGTAAACCTTATTATTCTTTTATTATTACGACGATTCTGGCGCTGCAGAGATGTGGAAACGGAGCCTGTTCTATTTTCTCAGTTATTTGACGCATATTTTTCCTCAGTTGTCAGTAAACGGCTTAATGGTGTCCACATTTGTCTATATTTTTAATCTTTTGTTGTCTCAAAAAACGAGTTCGAGCCTTTTCACGAAGCAAGGTTCAAAACGATAAAACAATTTCTCCCGTTGCTAACGATTGATAATTATTGATCATTATCTTGCCCTTAATTATCGAATCTGATAATTTGTTGTTTTGGGTTTATTCTTCTAAGGCCTAGAATAAAGTAAAAAGGGTGTGTTGACATGTGCTTTATCATGGTAATACCCGCCGTCAAAAATAAAACCGTTAAAGACTCCCCGTCGTGTTTTTTTTAATCTCAGGAATGTGGTCTCGGGTTTGGCGTGCAAATCTCAAAATGTTAACTCTCCTGTTTGGTCTGTCGAGGATTTCTTTTAAGAGTTGCCCTGGCCATATCTACTGAGTATTTACCCTCATGTCCATTTCCCAAGAGTATGCTAACATAATGTCAAAGCAGACGTAATTCCAGTTAAGACATTCCTCTTTCTAGTAGGCAAAGAGAGGAAATATTTAGAAGGCAGAAACGTGAAGAGTAAACATTAGTTATGTTCATAGTCCCCGATTTGTTAGAAATAAAACAACCAGAAGAGAACATTCAAAGTCATAGCCAAGCGCTTGGTTTTTGCTGTCAAAATTAATACCTTCGTTGAAAAGGAACAAAAATTGAATGCATTTAAATATGTAATAGAGAATGGTTTAGTTGATCATGAACTAGTAGGGTAAAGTATGAAGGAAATTAAGTAGCATTTACGATAAGTGAGAAATACTCGATAATTTCACTACGAGAAAACCGTTGAAACGGAGAGAGCTAACGGCACGTTCCAATTTATCTCCTAAGCTGCCCAGTATCCCCAATTTTTGTACACAAGTGTAATTTTGGACCACCTTGGCGAAACTTCCCTCTGACTTTAGATGTCATGTTAAGTAGACATCTAAACCGCGAGGCCACCTTAAATATTCATGGGAAGCCATTAGTGATGTACAGGCGGAAGAATGGGCGACTTGTGACCAAGCATCTGCATTCAGTGCAGGCGATCTTGTTTCCTTCCCTCGTGAGATCAATGAAGGAAACGGTCCACTTCAAAGTGTTAGCATGTTTTCCATTGTGGCTACATCAATAAATGAACAAGGAATAATTATGGCCTCGCCCACATGCTTTCTTAACATTAGATTTGTAGGATAATTTTTTTCGTTGTTTTGTTTGTTTCTTTGTTTCATTGCAATGTAGATCCATATCTTGAAAATTGGGTTTAAGATGTAGTCTTAACCTTATTGGCAACCACTTCCCTAATCTAAAAAATTGATTGTTTTGCTAAAACGATAATGAGACATCTTTCATATAAATAGTCAATAACCTTGTAACGTAAACCTTCATGAATTGAAATCCATTTTTCCCTAAGGAATACGAATGAAAGGAGGGATGATCGATTGGACAAAAACTTGATTGTGCGTGCTGTCCTGAATACGAGACTCGCCAGCCCCATTTCTCGTCACTCCCTTTAATAAACTAGAGTGAAAAATGTCCGTATTTCAGACTGATGCATATAAACAAAGTTTGCTGACATCTGAACTAATGCAAATACTGAGCTGCCAAGTATCGTAGTACCATCCGATAAGCTCTGTCTTGTCAAGAATTTTTATATGGTTTGATTCTTGCTGTGGCGAGCTATGGAAGTACGATAATATATTCTATGCCTTGGTGTAACTATTTCGTAACGTCTCAAAAATCTATTTCATTATGTATTATTGTTGTGATGTGTTTCCAGAAAGTGTCATATTGATGGATATTATGGTAACAAAAAAATGTTTTTCAATATTTTTAGACCAATGAAGTTCATGTGTTTTCCTGTTGTAAATATGGTGTAGGTCTCTTGAATTTCCACGTTTCGGGAGTGGTGTTTAACAAATCTAATTATGAGTGCAGACACTGAAACATTCCTGCATGCTTGAGTCTCTTCGATAATTAAATACAATGAATCATAGCTTATTTACGTGTGCATTTTAAACGTCTCAGTATAGTTAAATATTCGTCTCAAGACGCTATTGCATTTAGTTATCTATGAAGAATGGTGAAAGCAGTGGTAGACTTTGCTTCTACTTATTACCACTTGTCTGCTCTCAATTGGGTTATATACGGCTCTGTCCGGCTCTGCTTGCTTGCTAATTTAATATTCTAGAGTGAATTGGCCTCACCACAACACAATTTGATTGATCAACTGTTTCTCTCAGCCTAGAGAGGCTGACTGAGGCGAGAAGATTGTAGAGTAAAGAAATAAAGACGCTGAATGTCGAGGAATGGATGAATAGTCAAGGTCCATTATAACCGATGGCAAGACTCTATATTCCTCCCCAGCCTTATATCACTATCCAGGGACAATATTACATGAAAAACACAATCTATGTGAGAGAAAACGATACCAGTAGCTGCTGTCATTTAAAAAAATAATTCATTTTATTTGAAATATTTGGTAGGAAAATGTTGTATGAAAATCTTGGATTTTCAATACTGCGTGTTGTGTTATTTATAGTGTTATTAAATTCATCACAGAAGGATTCCTATATTTTCTTTTTTTTTTATAAAGTGTTCTCATTATATTTATGTTAGTTTAAAACTAATGATAATTTTAAAAAGCTATGTGATACCTGAGAAGAAGCTCAATCATACTTAAATCATGGTTTATGCGTCAAACAGTCATTGCAGTCGGAGCTCGCGGGAGTAAAGTGAATAGTTGTTACCTCTTATAGGAAATTGAAACCTTTAATACGAAAACTATAGCGCTAACATTAGCTACCAAAAGATTTGGGTAGTTTATAGTATAAAAAAGCAGAAATGAATAATTTGCGCAAATATTTTAATGTGTATCACATATGCATTAGCAGTTATCCAAGAAACGTTTTCGTCGATAAAATTATTAAAAGTGGCAATATTAATGAGAATAATAATATCTAAAATGCACCGAATAAAAAAATAATGTTTCGGCATCGACAAAAGACAAAAGCTCTAGATGAAAGGAAGACATGATAGATCTAATGATTTATTTTAGAGAGTTACGGTACTCTGGAAATGGAGCCCATCATTTCCAAGTTACGCACCCATATATCCATCTATTTATCTTCTTACCTGTCGATTAATTTCTATCTATACATATTTTCTCCATTCCTCTTTTTACTTTGTATCTATTGCTTGGTACATACATACATATTTAACCATCCCTCCAGTACCTTTCGATCCTTGGTTTTTTCAGAACAATAACTCTGGGTAGAACTGAGAGAAGCTGGTGTCCCAGTTACCTGCCGCCATCTAACTGTCACATCGTCGGTCCTCCGCTCTCGACAATGACGCGAGGACAGGACTTGACAGCAGGTCACGCCACCAAGCCGCGGGGGTGTCTTACTGAGCGGCGAAATGCTTCCCTCACTCGGCCTTAAAGCCATTCTCACACCGCTCGCCTGCCAGATGTTACTCGTCTTGGCGTGTTCAGCACGTCTGACATAATTATGTCACACGTAGAAAAAAGGAAATGTCCTAGGAATTCCATTACGATTGATGTTGAAATACTTTGATTTTGTTTCAGCAGTGAATGCAATGAGGAACCTGGCATTGTGCTTTTGTGGTGAACGTATGCTTGACTTAAAGGTTGACACCATTGACAGACTGATGACATTGTGCGAGTAGTTTGTATCATTACTCAAAACACATGCCATCGAAAGACAACCAGAGCGCATTAAAAGACGCTTCTATCAATGTCAGCTTAAAGACCATCTTTGTGTCATACTTTATGCTTGTATGTAACAAACAAAAATTAGCATTCAATGTATTTATCATTTCTGGACTTAAAAAATACTTGATTTGCATACGCCTTCGAAGCAATGAAACTTTTCTTTGGTGTGAAGTCAAAATGCAGAGAATATTGACGGATAAAGATTTTCTCACATATTTTTTCAAAAGGGAAATAAGTTTTGGTTGAACTTTTGGAGAAGTTTTCGTCTCATTTGAGTGAGAGAAGAGTGTCGCCAGTTAATGACAAGCATCCCAAGCAGTAAATCAGTGCCGCATTTCATGGAGAGTTTGTAGGATAACCCTCCAGTGGTACCATTAAGCCGGCCTGCAGCGATGTTCCATCCTCTTAGCGGAACCCAACCCGACCATAAATTGGATTTAATGCCGCCCGGAGGACGCTTACAACAATTTTCCCAATGGAACTGAAGACACGATGCCTTTACAAACGACGTCAAGGACATTCATTCACTTTTCCTCATGGTTTTGTAAATAAAAGATGTGGAAAAAACAGACAATTTAGGGGTCATCAGTATCGGTGTCTTTATTTTGGATCAGAAAATTCAATTTAGGTTGGGGAAATCCCTGAATCATAATGCGGAGGCAAGAGACTTTTCTTGAATTTTGTAAACACGTTGTGGAATTTTAGGACTCTGTAATTATGTCTAGGTATACATATTTAAAAATGCGATAAAAACCAAAATATTTCAATTCCTCCATTAATAACACCTTGCTAAACCAAGACACTCTCACCATCTCTGGACTGCTGGTAGTGCTGGCCTGGATGCCAACGGAGACGCCAGCACAACGCGACTCGCGGTTCAAGCTGCCGGAGTGTGTGAGTCCCTATGACTGCAGCGTTTTGCTTTCGCTACGTTCTGCATATCTGCGCAAGTTTATTAGTTTTCGTTACCATGGTAACCAACGTTGTTGATGGTAAGTAAATATTTCTACAGCCCTGAGTTTCGATATAAAAATGTATATAATAATGTAGTTATTTAAAAAAAGTGCTTTGGAGTTTTAACTGACCAAGATAAATATTAGTTGCCATATTATGTGTAATTGTATCTAGTAGTCTGAGATTTATATACGTGCTCCAAGTCTAAAATGCTCCTTTTTAAGTGAAAATAATACTACAACTGTTACTACTACTACTACTACTACTACTACTACTACTACTACTACTACTACTACTACTACTACTACTACTACTACTACTACTACTACTACTACTACTACTACTACTACTACTACTACTACTACTACTACTATATTGGTTATTTTTGTTATTTCTACTAATTTTTCCGCTATTCATTTTACAGATAACAAACTTTTTTTTCTTCACCTCTCATGCATAACATATACATAAAACCATTGCGATACGAAAGTTCTTCATTCTTTTTATTGATTGATATGCTGCAAATGCATTCTTCTTACAGCTCAATGCCCTAGAGGCAGATTTGGCTATGATTGCCGGCTGTCTTGTAGATGCCAGAACGCCGAGCCGTGCGATGTGATCACGGGGAATTGTCCGGGGAACTGTACGCAGGGCTGGTCAGGCCCCAGCTGTCAGAGACGTGAGTGAGCATTGAGGCTTCTTCTAACCGTAGACTGAATATATAACATCTTTGATTGTAACGCATTGGGATTTAATTTTTCCCAAGAAAAAATAAACTCTGAAACAGTCTTAAAATGAAAAAGATGTAATAGAAAATAGCTTAACTATGTTGCTGCAATTGCCAGTAAACTTGGAAAAAAACACCCAGTGAAATTAATGCAAACATACGTCATAAGGCGTTAGTAAGGATGGATCTCTCAGGTTAAAATCGATGAAGACACAATCCAAGCAATAATAAAACCAATTTTAACTGAAAAGAATGTATGTGGAAAGCAATGCACACGGTTTGTATTGCGTATTGAGATAAATATTGGAGAGGCACTTTTTGTTTTGTTTTGCGTTCATAGAAAATATCACATTTTAAGCATCGCATGATTACAGATTGTTTATACAATTACACTCAGATCGTACATGCTCACATTGTAATCGTAAACTCTCTTGAAATTGCGTAAGAATAAATATGGTTCTATGATAAGTATTTATTTTTAATACCCATGACCTGTTTTTTTTCAAAGGAAATGAAATAATCATTACATTTTACCCGATACCGGTATGATATTATTCAAAATTTCAGGTACTTGTTTGAAGACATAACTGTGCTATTTGCATGACAAACTTCTTTCCATTCCAGAAAACGTGGCTCTGGGCAAGCCCACTGAGATGAAGACCACCGCCTGGACTAAGGGGGACCTGGCTGTTGATGATAACCCTAAAACATGTGTGACGTCATCGAGCAACAGAACCGGGTGGTGGCAAATTGACCTGCTCAGTTCTAGGCTAGTCTACTTCATGGATATCCATTTATGTAAGACACAAAAGGAAAATACATACACACAAAACGTATTCTTTTCTTTTACATCATCTTCATAAATGTGGGCGTAAAGGAATGGTCAACTCAAAGGGTATTTAAGACCGGATCTCCAGAGATTATTTCGAGAAAATATATAGGTTATAATTATAATGGAGAGCTACTGAAAGGCTACAGAACTGATTGACATGATAAGTTTAATCGTCCATAACCCAGTGTGTGTATATCATTGTATTGAAATAACGAAACCGAAACGGGGATTATTATATTTACAATAAATTAGTATATCGATGATTAGACAAACTGCTTGGTTTCCAAATGACTATCGTCAGCATCAAGGCTATTTCAATGACGGGCCCTACGATTAACATACTTTAATACTAAGATGTTGCCACACCGAAGGCTCATGCCCCAGCTTATCACATGATATTGACACCTAACCTCAGTCAGTGGGAACAAGGTGGCCTCATGGGGGATAGAACCCCAGACCTATAGATACAAAACTCACACGCTTTACAATCTAAGCTGCGTTGCGCCACTTACAAGTCGCAAGTAAAGAATAATGAAAAGTCTTTCTTGCTTTATGGCTACAGGTGTATTTATTTAATTGAAATGTTTAATTGGTGTTAAAATCGCTGTTAAAATATGTCGCAATAATGGTAGTTGATTGACTTATATATAATACATAATGTAGATGTCGATATTATCACTTTGTCTCGCGGATGCTTATACAATCATATTTTATAATTAATTTTAGTTATTTTCATATTTTTTATTCGACTCGAATAACTTCATTGTTGTGGTATTTTTCTACTGCCTAAACAGCAAGCCGATTTTCCCAAGGGAGGATTGGTGTATACGTCAGTGATTACGTTGACTCTTTCTGGGGTAAACCCTGCACTAGACTGCCTGTCTCTCTGAAAAGGTCGAGATTCACATGCGATATTCAATCCTTTGGGCGCTATTTTGGACTCATAAACAAACAAGGACAAATAACAGTGTGTGAAGTTGCTGTATATGGTACGTTTATATATGTATATGTTTGGATACATGTTTGTGATTTCTTTCAACTTAAATATTCCGCCGGGAATGAATACCAAACACAGAGGAAATATCGGGGGGGGGGGGTTATTTAACCACCAAGCAATTAAATGTATTTTGTCTCAGCATTAATCTAGAAGGCAGTAGCAAATAGAAAACCATAACATTTTTTTAGTTAATGCCTTGAGTTGAAGCTTTCTTATCCTAATGAATAAAAGAATAAACAATTAATGTTTTAATGTCCTTTTAAGAGTGCATATTCTGGGCTTTACTTTGTAAATCACCGCATCATATTCTATGCCTTTTTCACATTATTCATATAACCTTAAATTTATGGGCTCCTCTCTTCTGATAGTGTGTTCCTTCCATACTTTCGGGGAGTACTGCTCTGGCGAGTGCGCGTGCGCTGATCCGGAGGAAGTGTGTAATCCAGTCACTGGCGCGTGTCTCAGCGGGTGCCGGGCGGGCTGGAGCGGCCACAACTGCTCCACGCGTGAGTAACACCCAGTTTTACCATTGTTTAGATTCATAACAATCGTTCTCATTTGCTGGAGGCTTAAAAATAAATGAAGCCCATTTACGACGACAAGGTGGTTGACTCTTATTATGAAAACCAATGTGGTGTAATCAGAGATAAAAGTATATACCGGTAATGCATGCATATTTGAAATCACCCACTTCTATTGTATTTCTTTCCAATTTAAGCTTGACCCGTCACAGATCCGCATCTTCGCAAAAAATAAGCCAGTTGAGTTGAAAAAAAATAATTTTAAATCGTGACATGAGGTTAAGATTTTGGTATGCTTTGGGAGTTTTGGCTGCGTGTGTGTGTGTGTCTAAATTATAAGATTGCAGATAATATTAATTACAAATGCGTTTACTTTTTATGTGAATTTCTGTCTATTCATTAATTCGCTCATTTCGTCAGTAGTGTCTGTGCCGCGTATCTTCATGACGAATCCAATGTGTCTTTTCCCTCTCACTCAGCGTGCCCGAACCGCTACGGCCCTGCATGCAGGAGTCCCTGTGGATACTGCTACGCAGGCAGGTCCTGTGATCACGTGACAGGCGTTTGTCACCCCGGCTGTGCGCCGGGCTGGAAAGGCAGCAGGTGTCTACAAGGTAAGAATTAAGCTGGAAAATCGATACGTTGGCAGGAACCATTCTGTGTTTACAACGACACTTATCACTCGGCAACGTATTATTTTCCTAATAAAATTGTAATCCTTTTGTACAAAAAATTTTCTTCAACTAGAAATTGGCACTATTGTCTTAGTTTATTAATAATTCAGTTCATAACAGATTCTCTCTGATAAACACTGCAATGCTTTGGTGATAATTATTATAGCTTTTTTTGTTTTCCTTCACATTTTGTGCGTTCCTGTAGAGTGCCTGTTAACGACTCCATGTGCTCGTTGCTTATTACGCAGTTTAACCTGAATCGGGTTGTGCATTCTTCTATTCCATCTGTTGTTTTCATTAGTTTAAGGTTTCCCCAAGTTTTCCGTGAAAACGTATAAGGCGATATAATATTTATATCGTGACTTTTAAGTCTCCTTCATCACATCAAAAGGATAGATTTGTTTAGTTCCAAAAGTTTATAGATATTAACCAATTGAATCTACATAAAGCATACTGTCACAAACGTAAGATGGTTTAGAATTACAAAACAGATTATTAGGCAACCGTTGCGTGATTGTTGTGGTCATACATTTAGAAAATTGTTCTTCTGTTTATCTTTCAATTAACCAATTCAAACATTAATGTTGTCGTAACTACCATTTTTTTGCTCTGTTGATTCTTTCGCTACGTTATCCTTTATTCTTTATGGGTAAACGCACTTTAGTTGGCTGAGGTAACTGCGGAATCATCTTCAACCGTTCCTTATAATTTATCATCACAACATTCATGCTTATACTGATTAGATACCATAGCAAACCCCTTAACAATGTTCCTCCAAAGTCCTTTTAAAAGAAGCTAAGATTAAATCACTAATTCGCAAGTATTCACTGAGAAAGAATCAAGGAAAAGAGGACATAAAAGAAGATCTGATGTTCCTTGCCTTTTTTAATTATTATCATCTCAAAACATTCCTTACTACCCTATGAAATCCAATGTGGTTTCTTCATGCAAACTAATGACTTTTTCCGCAGCGTGCGAGCCTGGGTATTTTGGGTCCAACTGCGTGCAGCGCTGCGGCCACTGCCTGGACGGGGCGGTCTGTGACCCGGCGTCTGGCGCCTGCCCCTGGAGGTGTCAGCCCGGCTGGTCAGGCATCATGTGTGACACAGGTCGGGTATTGGTTATAGTAGAATTTTATGTAAGTTATGGCATTCCTGGTTTAACGACGGCAGCAATGCAAGTAGATGGAAGCAGTTTATAGGGCAACCGTTATTTTTTTCTAAACCCAACTAAATTACCATGTTCATAAAAGCAAATAGAACACTGCAGCGCTACGTACTTTTTGCCCAGTGTGTGCAAATTGAGTTAAGCATTATTTGCTTTCATAGTTATTTTCTCAGCGCCCTCTACACAAAAGAAAATTTCTGGCCGCAATCATATTAAACATCTTACTTGCGGTTGTGTTGCTTCGGAAGCCAGAAGGCGAGGGATTCTGTTTGAAAGACATATTGTTGCCTCATTTGGCAAGTTAAATTGGTACTTCAGATACACAGACTTTCTTCTTTTCAATATAACGAGTACGAGGCGGGTGCCTTCTTCTCGCTCAAACATTTCGAGAATTTACAATGAGGTCGCAAATAAAATGGTGATTTCCTAAACGCTAAACCCGGTACGTGGCTTTTCAGCAAACATAGTTTACAGCCATCATGTTGGTAACATGTAGCGCTTCCATAAGTACTTTAATTCAGAGTTAAATGCGCTACATTGCTCGCTTTTTTCTTTTCGCTGTGTTCCTGTTTAATTCTTTATATAGCGCGTACTCTCTCTCTATCTATCGTCTCTCTCTTCTCTCTTTTAATCTCTCTTTCTCTCTCTTTCTCTCTCTCTCTCTCTCTCTCTCTCTCTCTCTCTCTCTCTCTCTCTCTTAACGTCTTCTAGGTTCACTTGAGGGATCATATACAACGAGATGTGCATCTGCGCGCGGGTAGGACAACTTTAAAGGATACCAACGTCCACACCCATCTCAAGAGCCGCTCAAAAATTCGAGTCATGGCAAAAATGAATAAAATGGAATAACAATGGTAAGTTAAACAATTAGATGTATTTTCCCCTAATATTGTGACACGTTTCTGTAATTAAAACATTCAACTTATATTAATTGTTCCTCAAACGTTTTCAGAATGCTCCAGTGGTTTCCATGGGCAGAACTGCGACTTCTCGTGTGGCCATTGTCGCGACGGGTCCGTCTGTCTGCGTTCCACGGGCGTCTGTCCTCAGGGTTGTGAAGCCGGCTTCCAGGGATTGTTCTGTACAAAAGGTGCGCTCTGCTTTTACTGTCCATGGAAATTATAGATCTAGTTCCTATTAGTTGAAATAGAATTAGACAGTGTAGGGTATTATGATTTTTTTTACTGATCAACTTTATTCCACTGTGTTGAACGACATAATTTCGCGCAAAGCAAGCAAAACATGATATTTTTTTTCGTTTTGCGCGCCCTTAAATGACTTAAATAAGTAGCACCTGGTAGAATTGCATGAGCTACATAAATCTAAATTAAAGATCATGAAATCCAACTATGTTACACAACTCTTGGTGAAATCGCATTCTATTTGGTAGATATGACAATTATAACTTAAATTAATGTGTATTCGATGCCATGGGTAATTCAAAGTGGTATCACCTTGCAGTATGTAGACATTCCTATAGCAAAGTCTCTACCTCTCTCTCTCTTTCTCTCTCTCTCTCTCTCTCTCTCTCTCTCTCTCTCTCTATTTTGTTATATATAAAACTTACTCCTTACAAGACACGGAATGATTATTCGGATCAGTTAAAAAGAAAAGAAACATTTTTGTTTACACCTTGTGGAAGGGGAGTAACTTAACTGATCTGGAAAGAAAATAGAAGTTTTCACTTGTCCCTCCCCCTCATTACAAGTTCGCGGTGCTTCCATAACAGCCGTGGGTTGGTTAGCGTGTAAATGCTTACGTAATCGAAGCGAAAAATGATTTTTAGCAAGGTGCTCTCTTATTTTTAAAGAAAAACAAAACAAAAAATAAAGGGCTTTACTGTGATCTAATCTACACAATTTCAACTATTGATATTTAAATGCGGAGTCATGTTTTTTCACCATTAACAGTAAAAAAATAGCCAACAGCCGTCATCATGATTTGATTAAAATTCAATAACTGTTGAATTTTAAAAAAATGTATAATATAGACCAAAATCTCTAATAATACTTTAGTTGTTTTTTTTTATCGAATTGGTGACCCGTGCTAAAAATTAAAAGTCTAGTCAACTTCAAACCTAAATAGTTTGCAGTTTTGAAGAAAAACAAAGTGTAGTTTGATAACGTACACAATATAATCTTCCACCAAAACAATCAATCAAGTCATTCTTACACGTGCAAGCAGAAACTGATGATCTCATGCTTTAGCACGCGCCTGTTTGGCAGAGTGCGCATGCTGTATACATCTCGCACGGTGTGCATCAGGCCCTGATTGTTTGGCTAAATGCGCATCATGTGTATGTCCCACAGGCTGTATGTCAGGAAAGTGGGGTCCGGATTGCCACAGCACGTGCGGTCAGTGTTTTCACGGGAGATGTCACAATGTGACCGGGGAGTGTGACCCTCCAGGCTGTTTGCCGGGCTGGGATGGACCGAGGTGTGACGCAGGTAGACCACCATTATACCGTGTTGATTTTTGTTTGTTTAACTTAGCTTTCTCTTTGTGTATGAATGGAATAAAGCATGATGAGTTGTTGTTTCTATTTGGCTTGGTGTATTCGTTCTTTATCTTTCGTGTGTTTATTTTATTTTATTTGTGTGTGCGTTCGTGTGTCACGAAGTGATCGCGTGCTGCCGTCGATCTTAGAACGGTCAGAAAAAATTAGAGCGCGTAGTAGCCAAGAGGAGCGATATTTTTACATTCTCTACAATGAAAATAAGTGGTGAACTAGGACTGATAGTATCATGTTCAGTCTTCTCGCCTCAGTAAAGAAAAGGCTTTAAGGAAAGAACCTGGGTATAGTACCATATAAGAAACTTGTCTTTAGGTCTTTGCGGCACTGGGCACCGAAATGGATGTCTTAAAATTTGAGATAACGGGTCAGTGTACCTAGTAACTTCGAAGAAAACAATGATACTCGGTTAAGGTATCATTACTAAAATCTAAAGAATAGAGACACACCGACTTATTTCCAAATCTGGGTCTCTAGCTCCCAGAGAACATAATTAGCGAGAAAATCTAAGCAGAATCAGACGCTACCGAGACACGGATCAGACGAGGGTATGTAGACGAGTATCGTATGGCTACACCTCCACTTTTAGTTACATCGTCAGTCTGAACTGTATCATAATTATCCTCCATCAAGACTTAGCTTTGTATTATAGGGAAGAACAAAGCTAGAATAAAATCAGTTTCTTAACTTCAACATTTGCTTCCTCTAAGTTTTTCTTTCTTTATTTCTGAATGTTTCCCCTATCCAGACTGTCCGGCGGGCACGTACGGGATGAACTGCTCAAACAGGTGCGGCCACTGCCAGGGGACCTGCCAGCCTCTGGACGGCCGATGCTCCGCCCACTGCAAGCCTGGCTGGGCGGGTCCTATGTGCCTTCACGGTGAGTGTCCAGCATCATAAATACAACCATGCACCCCGTGTTTATCACCATTAATACGTAGTGTACTTTGTACAACGTTTATAAAGCTGTATCTAGTGTTGACCACTAGACTTCAGCGAATGTAAAATAAATAATTTACACTGAATATAATTATACAATTTGAAATTATTAAAAAATAAAAAAGATGGACGAAGGAATATGAAAAATAAAACATATACATTTTAAGCTTAACGGGCTGAATAGTAAGCATTCGCCATTGATGTAGTAATTAAAAAATGCACTTTTATTTTCCAAGAATTCTGACATGAACTTGGTTCAACTTAAAAAAATTATGCAAAGTATTATTAAGTCGCAGACTACAAAACGTTGGAAGTTCGTTATTTCGTTTCAGCACTGGAAGTAAACGTATGTAGCTTTTGATAAACGCTAAACTTAATCTCAATGATCAAAACATTAGATGGCGTATTTTTTATTAAACAACTACAGCACATACATTACATATTTGATCCCATTTTTATGGGCCTAGAATCTCACAAATTGTATAATACACTAAGGTATTTTGTTTAAATTTTTGCATAAAGGTGAAAGTGGTCAAGATAGTTCCAAACCAAACAAAATAGGTCACAGAGTGTTTTGTGGAATGATAATAATCGAGTAAGTAATATTTTTGTATCCAGAATGCTCTAACAAGACGTATGGCCAGGACTGTGCTTCAGCTTGCGGCCACTGCGCAGGTGGGCAGGCCTGTGATCACGTGACTGGAGACTGCCCGGGCTCCTGCGCCAGCGGCTACCACACTCGCCACTGTCATATACGTGAGTTGTTGGAGCGGGTAGAAATACATATAAAAAGCATTTACAAGCAGTGAGCCTTCATGAGACCAAGGACTTTTTAGGTGCAGTAGGTGGCATTGCCAAACACCGAAAGCTAGAAGTTAAAAAGAAAAACGAGGGAAATACAAATGACAAATGGTTCAAACCCGTAATTTCTGCTAGGCGCCCACTCATCTAGGAAGAGAGATGGGGAATTAAAGCTTTATATTGTAGCTCTGTAAAAGATATAATTATTGAAGATACTGGACGCATCCAGAAACAAATAAAGGTGTAAGAAAAAAGGTACTTTTTCTCCAAACAGAAAGCATTCTCGTCTAGTGAAGAACAATCATAATAATAACACCCACTGTTCGCTCTGTCCGTGACGGTGCGTCATTACTAATTTGTTTCACATTATCCCATGCGTCTAACTAGTAACTTTTGTACACCAGGTACCAAGGCCTTCTCCCTCTCACATCCAAACCTTGTGGCGATGCTCATAGGCTGCATGGCGATATTCACTGCCACTATCGCCTCTGTGATCATCTGCCTCCTGGTGCGCTGGCGCCGAGACAATCAGCACGGGGTGGTGGACAAAGAACCCCAGCCATACAGACAGACTGTCGTGTGATGCATGTCTGCTTTAAGTTTTACCCGCTGAGACAGAAGTCCTGGAATCCCCCCACTGTCTATGTGTGACATGGTGCATGTCTGCTTCAAGTTTTACCGGCTGAGACAGAAGTCCTGGAATCCCCCCACTGTCTCTGTGTGACATGGATCAAGTCTGCTTCACGTGTTACCGGTTAAGACAGAAGTCCTGGAATCCCCCCACTGTCTATGTGTGACATGGTGCATGTCTGCTTCAAGTGTTACCGGCTGAGACAGAAGTCCTGGAATCCCCCCACTATCTATGTGTGACATGGTCATGTCTGCTTCAAGTGTTACCGGCTGAGACAGAAGTCCTGGAATCCCCCCACTGTCTATGTGTGACAGGATGTAAAGTCGTAGGACGCTATACTTTGGACCCATCGCCGTAAAGGATACTGCCTGGGAACCAAGAAATATTAAAGCAGCACAGTGCTTCTATCATAGAAATGACATTACGTGCTCCTATATTCTATAGTTTATTGAAGTTGCATACTTCATTACTGTGCTTGGCTGATATGCAGTTAGGAGGAACGTCCAATTTATTTCCATGAAATTTTCGTAAAATAAATCGATGGAGATGAATTCAGTTTTAATCACTGTGACACAACCGAATAATCCGAGTGAAATGTATGGCTATCAAAAGTCCGTATTTTCAAGGTAAAATGCAGAACAGAAATTGATATAACATTTTAATGATAGATATCGACACACACGAGAATACGCCATACACTTCGCGTGTAATTACATTATTATTTTTAATCATTATTGTGAACATTAATTTTAACTTGTGTAATAACTGTGATGTGGCGTAAAATGCGTCAAAAAGCCTTGATTTGTGAATAATTGTAGAGAGACGTTTACACACCTGCCTTTCCCTTCTAGTTCTACAAAGTTTTCTGTCAAGTCGAACATCTATATTCATTTGA
The DNA here is from genome assembly GCA_003991915.1 of Elysia chlorotica. Taxonomy (NCBI): domain Eukaryota; kingdom Metazoa; phylum Mollusca; class Gastropoda; family Plakobranchidae; genus Elysia; species Elysia chlorotica. Next base: position 63,844 of record RQTK01000792.1, on the reverse strand, counting down.
ATGTACATATTTATTGTATATTGTGCACGTGATTTGATCAACTCATAACTGTATTCTTTACAAACAGAATTTTTAGTAGGATGCCGGTATAGAGTTGTCATTATTTATTTTGTTGATGTCATTATAATCCTTCTGTGTTCTTTGTTGTTGTTTTTTGTTTGCACTATCTTTGTTTGGGACATTTCATATCAATAGAGTTAAGTTGTATATTCATTATGGAGCTAACATTATAACGTACGGTAGTTTCATATGTTACCATGATTTTTTAAACCAAGAGGTAATCTTGATTCATTATTAATTTATTATACACATGTATTCTATATATTTAACGTTAAGTGTGAAAATATCTAGCTCGTAACTAAGAGGCATCGTTGTATTGTGAATCACTTCATAACAGTTAGGTTTTAACTGAATTTAATATCAACTTCCCACTTTTTCAACATAACTGATTTCACAAAGAGTTGTTTTACTTGAATGAAAAGAAAAGTTATGTATAACATGAGAATCCAATTCGAAGCTTAGCACAGATCTTACTTAACTTTTCCTCATACTATGTACTTTTTATTTACATTTTTGCATTACCGACACTGACGCCATTGCTTGATAACCTAATCAAAACCTAAAATCAACCTGTCTCTCAGCTACGTGAAATGACTCCCATTGTTAGAAGACTTCATCGGTGTCAAAACTATCTTTGAGGAACATTGAGTATTCAAGAACATGAACGCCCTTTGACATCTAAACTCTTTAGAATGTGACACCGACAGTGCCTGATAGCAGATATAACTTTATCAGCAGTTTGTAATGGTGCGTTATAAACAACACTATCCTGATTTTAAAATTGTTAGTACACATGTACTTAAATGTAGCTAAATAATTTAGATTTTTACAAAGGAATAAAGAGCGGCAATTGATCTGCCTGTCATATTTCCTTAAATACCCCCTCCCTCCCTACCTCTCTATCTCTCTCAAACTCTCTCTCGCCCTCTCTCTCTCTCGCCCTCTCCCTCTCCCTCTCTCTCCCACTCCATCTCTCTCTCTCTCTCTCTCTCTCTCCCTCTCTCTCTCTCTCTCTCTCTCTCTCTCTCTCTCTCTCTCTCTCTCTCTCTCTCCCTCTCTCTCTAACTTTCTCTTACATTTATGTATCCATATATCTTAATTTCTTTTTCTTTTTTCCCGCTTACATCATTTTCCTAACATAAAGAGTACAATTTTATAAATGTAATTAAAAAAATGGCAGCTTGCGTTATGTATAAAAAAAATTAGAAACGCATTTTAAAAACTTAGTTAATGTGTAGAAAACTCTTAAATGCTATGAAATGAAAGGTTTTCGTATATCATTTCCTGTATGACTTAGTACGACATGCATTACAGCGCGGTGTCTTTTTGCTTTTTTTGTCACAATCAGTTCTGTTTGAATCATTTTGAGCGAAGAGCAGAATAATTGTTGTTATACCGAAAAAATATCGATTTTTACAGGTAATTTCTTATTACGTAATATTTAGATGAGAATTATCAAGAAGCAAGTTTATTGATATTTGTATGCCATCACTGATACGTTCAATATTAAAATTTTCATATTTTCTTGCCCCTGTCTTTATCAAAACAAGGATTTACATACTTTCGGCATAAAAATCACTTTTTTCTCTTGGCTGTAGCTCCTTTGTTTTCAACATATTTCATTTGTATTCCTTAACCGCTATCTCACTACCTTAATTTTTTTTATTTTATTCTATTTTTTGTGGAGTGTGCTGTTTTGTTGTTGTTGTTTTTTTACTCTCTATATTTTTACCACGGATTTCTTTCTTGTTTGATACTGACATTGGCTTTATCTGATATACCCACAATATAAATTCAAATTCTGGTTTAAACCGGTTAGTTACGAGTTAAACTGTAATAAAAATATTTTCATCACACTCCTTTTCATTTTCTTCTGTACTGGTCTCTGATACACCCCATGATTGAGCATCGATTTGCTACTTACAAAACTTTATTACGGTAGTGATAAAAAGAAGTTCATATTATGCATTTCGTCTGAAACACTAACAGTGTGCGCATATATTAACAACCTTTTCAATCCATATGAACTTCATAAAACTAACTTTTGCTCCGATTTATAAGGTACATAACCCGTATATAAAATAATCATTTTCATCTTTACGTGAAATGTGGAGACAAACAACGACTAGCGCGACTGTAAAATCGACATGTGCCTTAAAGAATTAATTTTGGTCATTTTAATCGGTTATGTCGACATTTGCTTAAGGTTCGTTTTTGTTGTTTTGTTGTGTGTATTTTGTTGTTTGTTTAATTTCTTTCATTGTTCTCACCTTTGTAGAGTGTTTGCTGAGGTTATTACTCTAGGACCATTGAAACCCTAAATGGGGATAACGCTTTTTGTTATTAAATTATTCCAATTTCCTTTAAAAACAAAACAAAAACGAAAACAAAAAACCAGTATTGTGTTGTGTGCTTGTCTTCATTTTCATTTTTTCATGTATTCATTTATTTTATAATGTAATATTTATAACGTCCTGATTCACAATGGTGTCCTTTACATTACTTAAATGCTTCAATCTCAACGAAGTATCTAAATACCTTGAGCAAAAAAAAATAGTATTTACTTGTTGTTACATATTTGTGTATCGATGAAGATATTCGTAGCTACGCTTTATGTTCCTATTGTAATGTGTTGTGCTATTTAAATACAAATTTTGAGTCCGTGGTTATTTAATGGCATAATTTTTAAACTAATAAACAACATGCCACATAAAATATGGACCTGTTAACAGGGTGCGGGTGAAATTTAAAAAGTTGTAGTATCTTTGAAACTTGTGTTTGGTTACTTGTTTAAACATGCGCTTCTAAATTAGTCTTTAGGTACACCTTTGCATAAGACTAATGACGCCTTTCTTTATAGTGGACTACCTTATCCCAATCTAGAATATATAGCCCAAGATAGAAATGGCATCTTGAAGAAAAGAGTATAAGAATGGTTAACTAAAACTGTAAAGCATGCGCATTATATATACAATGTGCACACATTTATGAAGTATAACAATAATTTAAATGAACATTTTCAAATAATTTATTAGGACAACAGGTAAGAGTTGGCTTCTTTGCGTGCGACGTCAGAAACTATTTTTAACCATCGACCCGAGTTATCAAGATAACAAAGATTTTTTAACGGCACCAACTGTGAACTGCTTTAAGAATCGTTTGGACAAGTGCTGGGAGAATCACCCCTCTCTGTACAACCCCCAATGTGCATTTTAGGTTAATTGAGACAGCCCGGTACTATATGATATGTAAAACATCGTCTAAGCCACGCATGCCACATACTAGTACTAGGATCATACAATTTCGACCGATGAAAATATCGAAAGGTCTACAAAATCGAACATTTCAAGGTTCAAAGTTCAAGGTTCAAGGTTTAAAAGTTCAGACACATCCGTTTTATACAAATTATAAAAAGATGCGTTTGTGTTCAGCATAATTATAATGTTTTACAATTTAACATGGTCACATCAGCATACTAATATTTCCAGCGTAGTCTGGATTGCGTAAAGCATGACATACATACTCTGGACTGTGTGGACAGACCCATGGGGTTTAACGGCACTAATCACCCGGGCATGGACACACTGTTACATACTTCACACCTGGTGAAAAAAGAACGATGCACAGCGTATAGAACAGCGTTTTGTAATTATGACAAAAGGTATCATTCGAATATCAGAAAGTCTCTTGCACCGTAAAAAATTTAAATCTAGAGCCCAATAACTGTGTTGATTCTTGGCATATGCCGGCCCCACTTTCTTTACCTTTTTGCCAAATTTAATTACCCATGAGCATGTAAGACCATAGCAGTTACTAAAAATAGAATAGGTTCCGGACTGAGAGGACTTGCGGCTACAGAGAGAACGTATGCCGGCCTATGATTGGTTATTATTTTCTTCACCTCAGGCCTAAGGCAAAAGATCACAGATCACTCTATGTTCACTTCCAGGGCGGATGTTGCGAATGTAAACAACTTGCTGCATCCTTCTTCGTTTTAAGCACTATTTCTAGGCCTATCTACTGTTATGTTGAGGCTCCAGTTTAATGTTTTTTGTTGTTTTGTTTTAAAGAAATTTGTGGTAGGGGTCCGGTTTTTGTCGTTGTTGGTTAGTGGTTGTTGTGGTTGTTTGTTGTGGTTATATTTTATGTTACGGTTGTGTTTGTGGTGGTTGTATTTGTAGCGGTTGTTGTTGTTGTTGTTGTTGTTGTTGTTGTTGTTGTTGTTGTGGTGGTGGTGGTTTCATGTCATGAAGCAAAGTGTCAGAAAGAGTCGCGTAATCTCTGAAAATTCTTTGGATCCTTAACCTATAGTTACGGCAGGAATGACCTCATATCTTACAAGAATAGCGCAAGCAGAGCGGAGTTTCAAGAAAGTATAATCAGTCTTAACAATTGAACCTCCATGCAAACTTAAAGAAGAGCCGTTCAGTGCTATAACTCACCCACACTTAATGTATGTGCGCGAGGCAAGAAAATCACAAAACAACAGAGAAGAAGCTGGAGCTTCAAAGCACTTGAAATGTGGTTCCTCAAAAGCATGCTCAGAATCTCGTAGCATAGGAGTCAAATGAAAGTCTCACAGGAAGCTTACACAAAAGATGCAATACGTAGACGCCAGGCAATCATTTTTGTTTGGACATGTAGTGAAAAGAGATTGCATTATAATCTTACCTTTGAAGAGAAGTCCTTTTCGCTATATTTAAAAATGTTGCCTTCTTGGGGTGAATAGTTTATTTAAATTAGTGCAGTGAATAGTTTATTTAAATTAGTGCATCAAGCAAACAAAATTTTATAAATTTAGAGAGAGAGAGAGAGAGAGAGAGAGAGAGAGAGAGAGAGAGAGAGAGAGAGAGAGAGAGTAATAAAGTGATTTGAGAAGGAAGTAGGTCTACTAACAGATAGAATATACAGTGGTGTGTGCAGTATTAGTGATCAATAATTTGTACTCGTATTTTTAAATATAGCGAAAAGGACTTCTCTTCAAAGGTAAGATTATAATGCAATCTCTTTTCACTACATGTCCAAACAAAAATGATTGCCTGGCGTCTACGTATTGCATCTTTTGTGTAAGCTTCCTGTGAGACTTTCATTTGACTCCTATGCTACGAGATTCTGAGCATGCTTTTGAGGAACCACATTTCAAGTGCTTTGAAGCTCCAGCTTCTTCTCTGTTGTTTTGTGATTTTCTTGCCTCGCGCACATACATTAAGTGTGGGTGAGTTATAGCACTGAACGGCTCTTCTTTAAGTTTGCATGGAGGTTCAATTGTTAAGACTGATTATACTTTCTTGAAACTCCGCTCTGCTTGCGCTATTCTTGTAAGATATGAGGTCATTCCTGCCGTAACTATAGGTTAAGGATCCAAAGAATTTTCAGAGATTACGCGACTCTTTCTGACACTTTGCTTCATGACATGAAATAAGCTGATTGCATTCCTTTCGCATAGCAATTGTTTGTTCCCAGTACATTTTTTAAACTATTTCTAACAATGTAAGTCTTTTCCGTCTAATTCAACTGACATTAAATCTCAAGTATAAATCTTTTTGGATTTCAAGTGTACGTTAAATTAGAGTATATAAGATGTCTCATGAGACTAAAGGTAAGATGAAGTTCGAACTACGTTGCTGCTGAATAGTGCTATAAATTTTGATTTTGAATTTTCTGTTGAAATCTGGCGTGTGGGATAAAGTTCTCACCTTATGCGCTTGTTCCAGTGGTCTGTGACCGTACTATAATAAATTTTGTTGATTTTTTGAATTGCCCATCGTCACTCAAGTCGATAGTATTGATTCTGGAGAGACGCAGTGATTAGGTGGGGAAAGATACTGTCGACCTTTCTTGCCCCTTTTTCGAGATCTATTTCTAACAGCATTTGAATTGTACTGGCTCAAACAACATTGCAATATAAAACTGTTTTATGGTGGCTTGTGGTACATATAATCATAGTTAAATGTAGTTATTTTCAGCAAATTGCTTTTTGGAAGCATAATTATTGGTGTTATCTTTAAAATTCAAAAGATTAAGAAAACATTGCCTGACTGATTTTGTTAAATTAGATTGTATAATTGTAAAATATAGATGTCACATTTGAGAGAATTGTACTTCAAGGACAATTATTAGAAACATAAATCTCAGGGGTTCTTATTAACTATTGATAAATAAAAGTTCTAATTTGGTGTGTTCCTTGCATGATACATATAGATCTATACTGCTCCCATAATAAACTAAAACTTTCGCGTATGTTTCCAAAAATACCTAACTCAATGATAATAGTATTAATAATGATGATAATAATAATAATAATAATAATAATAATAATAATAATAATA
>RQTK01000792.1:31073-33753 GCA_003991915.1 Elysia chlorotica | reverse complement strand
TTATTATTATTATTATTATTATTATTATTATTATTATTATTATTATTATTATCAGTATATTGATATCATCGCCACATATCAGTTTATCTGCCTCATCATGATTGGTTTAGAAATAAGCATAACTGAATTCCAAAGATTGTACACCTCCGCATAACCTTGTAATACACGGCGCGGCATGCAGCATAGACTTTGAAGAGTATGAACAAAACATCATCTTATACTAAATAAGTTTGAGCGTATAGATATTTTTTTCTAAATTATCATAGATACTTCAGTGTTTAAAAAGATCAACGTTGGCTTGTGTTTTGTTTCGTTTTTTTTTCTGGTTGTTGTTGTTGTTTTTTGTTGTTGTTGTTGTTTTGTTTTTTGGGAGGGGTTGTTGTTATTGTTGGTTTTTTGTTATGTTTTTTTTTTTGGTGGGGGAGGATCGTGTTTGTTTTTATTTTTGTCTGCTCTTTGCTTCTTTGTTGATGTTGCTGCTGTTCTTGTTGTTGTTTTTGTTGTTGTTGTTGTTGTTGTTGTTGTTGTTGTTGTTGTTTTTGTTGTTTTCGTTTTATTTTTTTATTTTTTTTTGGAGGTTGGTGGTTGCAAAGAGGAGACCTTTATAAATAAAATTTTGCACATTTTTACCCCGTTTTTAATTATACGCTTTTCAAATAACTAGGATCAATAAATTACAGGCTGTTCAATTTGTTTTAGTTACCTAGTTTAACGTAGTGTTTTTTAGTTTGCATGTTTTTTCTTTTGTTATTTTTGTGTTTTAAAGTGGTTGTCTGACAATAAAATTACATAGAATGGAAGGTGAACCATAAGATAAAGGAATATTTTTTTGCCTGAATGCAGTTTATGAGAAACTTTGAAATAGACTAAAACAAATCGTGCATGCAACTTAGAAAATAGAAAAATGCGAGAAAACAATGCCGTTGTTTTTTTAAGAAACTGGGTTCATGGCAAGAACCAGTTGACCTGCGTGTTTTTCACGACGTATTAAAACTGGACTTGTGTGCTTTTCGGTGCAAACTTTCAGTCTGAAGGAAAATATCCTCAGTGCATTGCATTGCATTCACCGAAGCCTTTTTAATCGGTTTTCAATGGTAAAATCTAAGTTTACCGAATCCTTTCTTTTGTTAATGTTGTAGCTCTGAGATAGGAAAATATTTTATTAAATAGTTATAGCCTGAATTCGGTATTTATAAGAATAATAACTAAGCACATTTTCACTTTGTAGATCTTGTGTGAAAACTAGACGATTTAAGAAGATATCGACAGATGTGATTTTGTCCATTTGTTGAAACAGACCAAAAAAATCGGAAAATTTATATGAACTTAAACATGTAGACTATGCCACTAAGGTTCGTAAATGGGACGCACAGGTGCGACGTCTGTTTTTCGAAAGGGTTGCAAAGATACATCTATCCTTTTCTCCTGGAATTTGTAACTTTAACTTGCCTCCCGTTTGACTGAAACTACAGTCGTTGTGAAGAGAAAAGGCGTTGATATCCTGCTAGAATACCTGATCTGATTCTCTTTAGTTTTTTGCTATGTTCACGTAGTGAGGTTCGTGCGACCAACGCCTGATCTGAATAATATATTAATACATTTGGGAAACCTGTAGTTTTCCCCCCGAAACAATCTTTTCATAGCTTTAATATGTAATGAAACATTTGAAAAATATGTGTTATCTCCGCTCAGCCGTATTTTTACCTTTTTTGCTTTGTTCTTAGGTTTTTCATTTTTCATACTGAGTATTTTTTTCTAGGTGATTTTATGAATGAGATCATGATTATCGATTTCCGTCTGGCTCACAAACGGTGACGATGTGCATCGCATAATTCATAAGGTGGAACTGCCAACACAAATAAAACTACCGCTACACCAAACAGTTCCAACAAAACATTAGGTCGATTTTCAGAGTCCTTTCAAAATCGCCCTCAAGGGACTTAAAAAGACAACAATGCTCTAGCTCTGTAATGCCCCAAATCTCTCAAATCAATTTACTATTCCTTATCGATTTATAGAAATTTCCCGCATTTTGTAACAATTCAATTTCCGAATCTGTTTTCATATCAATTTATCCTGACTTTTGTGTTCTCTATAGGATTTAACGTCTCCTAATTTCCTCTAGGGACTCCTAGACGACTACGGGCCCCAAGACTTACGTCTGACAATTTTATGTGCTGCTACACACGACACAGGGCGGAGATACCATGACTCCTGTCTCAGCTGGTCACATTATACTGACACCGACCCAACCAGTTAATCCTGACTTTTCAAACTGTATGCATGGTTATTCAAGAAGAAAATTGTCCATGTTTCGAGATACGCTTCGATCAAAACATTAGAGTCTGCTTTATTTTCTTTTTAATGTGCAATTCAAGAATCCGCAACACAATCTGTTTTTATCTAACTGGCTTCTCTATAGATTATTATTTATACATTTTTTTTTCTTTTTCAGAAAACGAAGAAACCATCATCTAACTTCTATGCTGAGGAAATAAAAGTTCCACACACTACTCAGGGAGATATTGCTCCGGTTCTTTTTCGACACCGTTCAGTATGAAACAAACTTCGAGCGTAGAGGAGCAGAACGGGCGCAATAGACCGCAGATTGTAACTAAAGATGTTAGGAATCTCAAGCCAGAGGACCAACAAGTTGCGAACTCATCCAATTCAGGTAGAT
>RQTK01000792.1:16073-26073 GCA_003991915.1 Elysia chlorotica | reverse complement strand
GTTTTAGTGCCCGTCCACAATATAGCCTATATAGTGCTGATGTTGGACGTTAAACCAACTCAACAACTCAACAACAACAACAACTACTACTACTACTACTACTACTACTACTACTACTACTACTACTACTACTACTACTACTACTACTACTACTACTACTACTGGGGGGAGGGGGGCGCGGTGGCCCTGGGGTAGAGCATCAGCTTCTGACGCAAAAGGTCCGGATTCGAGGCCTGGCGATTTCGCTCCCTTGGTTGGGTCGCTGTTAGTATAATGTGACCGGTTGAGACAGGACTCATGGCATCCCCGCCCTGTGCAGCAGCACATAAAATTGTCAGACGTCAGTTTTGGGGTTCGTCCACAATATAACCTGTATAGTTCTTTATAGTGTTTTTTGTGACTAATTTTTTTATGACATGTTCAACCTTTTCTCTATTCATGCCATTGAAAACAATTATTATCAGAGGAGATAACACCGAAAGAAGGACGCTCTTTCAAAATATAATTAGTTATAATTATAATATTCGTTCCTATCCTAGTAAATTTAAACTGAAATCAAGCATATTAAATTTAACGTGTTGCTAAATGGTTCACCATGATGATCGTGATTAGAATATCACGCCGTTTTTCAATAGTAATGTTGGTCATGACAGTGGGCTGGTTTACAGCACTACTGCTGGGAGAATCTCAGGACCTCTATGTCCGTACTGCTGGGAGAATCTCAGGACCTCTATGTCAGTACTGCTGGGAGAATCTCAGGACCTCCGTGTCCGTACTGCTGGGAGAATCTCAGGACCTCCGTGTCCGTACTGCTGGGAGAATCTCCGGACCACCGTGTCAGTACTGCTGGGAGAATCTCAGGCCTCTATGTCCGTACTGGTATGAGAATACGTAATGTATGGGTTCGTTTCCGATGACTCTTAAGGATTTGGGACTGAGACACGTTCCATGTGACCCGAGAGAATTGTAGATGACAGTTGTCACTCTGAGGAGCACGAGACCAAGAGCATGCAGAAGCAGGACAACGATCACAACAGAGAGTCAGGTCGCAAGGATAGCAGCACTAACCATGCATGATGCAAGGAGACATGATGTACATGCTCCAATGATTGAGCGCTATTATGAGAAATAGAGCGCATAGTCATTACCACCCCCATCAGTGACACAGATAGAGAGAGAGCGTTGTAGCGTTGCTCTCTGCCATAAAGCCGAGGCCGTTGTGGACAATGACTCTATAAACTATTGGCAGCGGACAGATCTTGGCAGCTGCATGTTTTGGTAGACATCTTCAAAACTCCTGCTCTCTGTCTGTCTGTCTCTCTCTCTCTCTCTCTCTCTCTCTCTCTCTCTCTCTCTATCTCTCTCTCTCTATTTCCTCATCCATCTTTCTATATATCCCAATCTCTATCCCTGTAATATGAATTGTTTTTCCTTTATATTATCAAACCCAGCTGGAACAAGAATACATTGAAAAACGAGAGGCAAAATTGAAAGAGCTTCAAAACTCTTCTGTTGTCCGTAAAAGAAAGGTATGTATGGCTCAGTGCTTCCACAGAAATGTGGATTCCTGCATTTTAAACTTGGCCTGTCTGGCACTGTGTTTTGGGGATTAGACGCTATCAAGTTTCATCTTGGGAACCACTTGAATGCTCTTGCTTTCCTATCTATGTCTTCACAGATTATGAAATGTCGTATACATAGATCTTCTGATTGACTGATTTTAACTGCCCAGAACGAATAGATATTCATAAATCCCCTCTTTGTATTCAGCGGTGAGAATTTTTACTTACATTTATTGAATTGTGTGCATTCAAAAGCTTTCTTTAAATACTGTTGATGGGTTTGATTTGTACATATCTGGTTCTTTTATGGGACCAAGACCAACTTGAAAGTGTCTCTGTTTTTGGTACTGATTTGTTAGAGTGTGATTGCGAATGGAGCTTATGCCTGCACAAACAATTCATAAAATTCATGGAATTAAAACTGAAACTGAAACAAATGAAAACATTTTTAAAAAAGGAGGAGGGAGGGAAAAGGTTGAGGTTGGGTTGGTTTAACGTCCAACAGCAGCACTATATAGGCTATATTGTGGCGGGCTCCAAGACGGACGTCTGACAATTTATGTGCTGCCACACACGAGACAGGGCAGGGATACCATGACTCCTGTCTCAGCTGGTCACATTAGGGAGGGAAAAAGATAGAGAGACAACAGGTTTTTAATCTTTATCCTTGATGTAAGTGATGAATGGATTTGAAATCTTTTTCGTTCTTGTTGTTACTTTATCCAGAACAAGAATCATCTGGAGTCAGACTTTGATAGTTTGATCTCCGGGGCATCTGATGACATAAAGAAAGCTTGCCTCAGAGAGCTGTCGAGTTTAGAGAGGCAGCTTGAAACTGTCGACACTTATGACCATGATGAGGACTTAATTGTGGCTGACTACAACAGTGATGATGAGGAAACAATGGATAAGAAAGAGGATGAAGAGAATGAAGAAGAACATGTTACAAAGGTTTGGGGAAATTAAAATTAAGAGACTATTGACATGAATTTTTGCAAATAATTTTTCACCTTTGTTTTTAAGGTAATTGCCCTTTCCAACTCAATTAAGATGCACATTTTAACTAGTGATTCTCGTAAACAAGTAACTTTCCATATAAGCACCTCCTTTTAATGTTGCTGGTGCAACTCTACATTTTTTTTACACTTTTCATTTTTATTATCATTCCAGATCTACTACTGCAGTCGCACACACTCACAGCTGTCTCAGTTTGTAAGAGAAATAATGAAAAGCCCGTTTTGTGATGATGTTAGAGTTGTATCCTTAGGATCTAGACAGGTACACAGTTGTTTCTTTTTTAATTAGTAATTTTTATTGCATGATTGTGCAATTGTTGCCCAATTTGATTCTCATGTACATGTATTGACATTTGCTGGTGCCACATCAATTTAACTGTTAATTAGTAAAGAAGAAGCAAGCTAAATTACATTGGTTTGTCAGTTAGTGTGAAGACCATTACCTACTTTTAAATGTACAAAAAGCAAAAGAGATTTTTATTGATTTAATAGAGAAGAAAACACTTATCTCTCCCCTCTTTAAAAAAAAATGTCAAAGAGGTTGGGCTAGTAAAAACATACAAGTATCTAGGTATCAATGCAGACAAAAAGTAGCTTTGGAACTTTCACTTTATTACTCTTTTGTAATGGTTAGTAGTAATGGCAGTACTCTTCCCTAATATTTAAAGAAACTAAAGTATGCCTATGCCAAATCAATAATTCAATTGAGAGCACAATCAGTTTTGTTCTGGTCTGTTGGGGAGAAAAGACAAATGCTTTAATGACATGTAAGCTAGACAAAGCTATTTCCAAATGAAACAAAGTTTGCATGCCCAGATAACCTTTCCCCAGTTGAAAAAAATATAATATTTATGTAAATGTCAAAGTAAGATCATTTCATTAAAAGATGGAAACCATCCTTTTAACAGTCACATAAACTGTAGTGATACCAGTCTTCTTTAACGCTTAACACTTGAAACATTGTTGTCCAGTTATTATTTATTTCACACCATATTGCTATGTAAACGATTATAATTATAATTATTGTTATCACTAATAGTATTATTATGATCATCAGTATTATTTTGTTTCGTTGTCTATGAGTTTTATATATTAAAAGATATTTTATTTTTTTGACGACCAGCAAATGTGCCTTTGACACGACAAAAAATTATCATATTATCCTATGTAAAACCTGAGGGATTGATAGGTCGACACTATTTTTTTTTCTCTAAAGCTAATTGATATACTATTGATTTTCTTTGGTTTGTAGTAAAAACAAAAACCAAAACCAAAATTTGTTTCTGTTTGTTGTTTGTTTTGCTGTATTTTTTTTTCTACATTTTTGCTTTTATACGTTTATATTTTAATGATTTGCACTAAATATATTACAGGTTGTTGAAATGAAACTGCTTCAAAGCGAGTAATTCAAAATTTGATATGTGGATAGTTTGACTTTCACATTAATGCTTTGAATTAATTTCACATCTAAACTTACTTTGTTCTTTGTTGTTTAGAAAAGAAAATTCAAAGATATCTGAGTGTACCTGTATAATTTAAAAAATGAATATGTAAATTGATATTTGAACTATATGAGATTTATTGGCAGCTGTTTATATGCTTTTATGATGTACCTAATTAGCCCTATTCTTTACAGAATATGTGTATCAATCCTGCTGTGAAAAAGCTAAAATCACTCTCCCTTATGAATGATAGATGCCTAGATCTGCACAAAAAGAAAAGTAAGACTTTTTTTTTGGTAATATTTTAAACAGATTTTGTGTTTCTTGGTTGGTTGTTTTTTTGTTTGTTCGTTTGTTTTTTCTGATTGCACTCTATATCCTACATTACAGGAATAAAATCATATGGTGAACAAAATATGTAAACAGATCTCTGCAAAAATGATTTTGACTTTTTTGTATACTATTTGTTTTCAGCTTCGAAGTGAACCGGGGGGAAAAAAACCTGTAAATTTTGTTTTGTGAATTCCCGGCCGTGACATTGCCAGGAATTTATTAAATGTCGACGAATACGGGGAAAATGCCATGAAACATGTGCATGGACGAAAATTTTAAGCTTTACACCAGTAACAAAAAGTCACACGTCATGATGTTTTTAAAGTCAAAGTAAACGCTTGCCTGATTGGCCAATAGATGCTTTTCTCTGTTAATACAACCAATCAAACGACCTCGTAAAAACACCTTTCTTATCGCTTCATTCTTCAATACCACTCCTGACCAAAGACATTCACTCCTCGCTCAGAATGCTTCACATTCGGCCATTCCATTCGTTGAACACAACCAAGGTTGTTTTAATGTAAGAATCCATTGACGCTCATCAAGACATTCACATTATGTCAAAAAACCAAGAAGTGTGTCAGTTCCAAATTTAAATTGAACATGTGCAGTTCGAAAACTTTTTTTTACGACTTTCTTTTTTTCATGTTTTTGTTTTACAGCACCCATTCAAGTCTGTTTAGTTTGTTCAACTTTAAGTTGCTTGGAACCTGCTTTCTCAAATTTCTTGGTTATCTTTTAACTCTTTCTTGACGATTGTCTGTCCTTCAGCACCATTCTGGGGAAGTGAAAAATAATACGTTAGCTTGACAAACAATTTAGAAAAAAAATATATCCAGCTCTGTCAAAACGTGTTCATACACTTTATATGAGGCCAAAAGCGGGTGGGTAGTGATGTTAATTAAAGGTAAAGAATTATGTGTCATAGGCTGAGCGGGTTTGAAGACGGAGGTTTGTCGCAAGTGGAGACCACTGTATTATTATTATTATTATTATTATTATTATTATTATTATTATTATTATTATTATNNNNTCTCTCTCTCTCTCTCTCTCTCTCTCTCTCTCTCTCTCTCTCTCTCTCTCTCTCTCTCTCTAGTTACCTATCTATCTTTCTGTTTATCTAATCTGTCTCTCTCTCTTTGTCTTTCTCTCTCTCTTTCTCTCTCTCTCTCTCTCTCTCTCTCTCTCTCTAATTACCTATCTTTCTGTTTATCTAATCTCTCTCTATCTCTATCTCTCTCTCTTTATCTATGTCTATCTCTCTCTTTATCTATGTCTATCTCGCTTTAATCACACTTGCACATAATAGGAACATCGATCACTTCGTTAACAATCGATAAATTTTGTGAAATTAATGGGGGAAAAAGCTGGCATTTAAACATATAATTTGCACCTTTCACTGGGAATTACATTTCGTGGACTCGAGGAAACGGTTCGTGAAAATAAAAATTAATACCGGGGCACCGACGATTTTTTGGTTTCTTTATATTTAGCAACGATTAATGTTAAGAATGTAAAATTTACTTATAAGCCGTTCTTAAAATTTACTTAGAAGGGTTGGAACACTAGATCTAGTTTAGAAAAGGTATTTCATTTTGTCTTAAA
The DNA here is from genome assembly GCA_003991915.1 of Elysia chlorotica. Taxonomy (NCBI): domain Eukaryota; kingdom Metazoa; phylum Mollusca; class Gastropoda; family Plakobranchidae; genus Elysia; species Elysia chlorotica. The sequence continues at coordinate 20,115 of RQTK01000792.1, read as the reverse complement.
CAAATTTGTGAATATATAACACTTATAATTATATTTTATAGAAAACAATCCTAAGTAAGTTATAGATCTAATCTAGATCTAGATCTAGAATCTAGGTGTAGGTTCTATTTGATTTCGGTATTTTTATGCTAGATTCTAGGTGGTAAAAATCATAAATTTCCCGGCCCTGTCCACTCTATAAAAAGATATAGATATAGATCTATCGAAAGTACCAAGGATTGACACTGTTTCAGACTTATATTGCCATCACTGTCTTGGACTTTTTAAAACTTCCAAGTCGAAATGTCGGTGTTTTTTTGTTTGTTTTTTGTTTTGTTTCATTTTTTGTTTCTTTTTTTATTTTTTGTTGTTGTATGTTTTTGTTGTTGTTGTTGTTGTTGTTGTTGTTGTTGTTGTTGTTGTTGTTGTTGTTGTTCTTGTTGTTGCTGTTGATATTGTTGTCGTTGTTGTTGTTTTGTTGTTGCTGTTGGTGATGTTGTTGTTATCGTTGTTGTTGTTGTTTTGCTGTTTTGCTTTGTTTAGGGGTGTTTGTTTTTAATTCAGGATAGTATTAGTTGAACCATTTATTTCACCCCACTCAAGCTAAAACAGTGTGATGAAATAGCAATATAAAAGCTGAATAAAACAACAAGTCTTTTTTATTGCTTTCAGTAAATATAAAATAATAAATAATTGCTGCATGGTGTGCAAAATGTATTTTGAAAATTCGATTTGTATTAATTTTTTTTTAATTCAAAGGAAATATTGTCAAGAGAACCAATCTGTGAAACTACAAGAGACAGACTACCCAGTTTTACGGAAGTTCACTCAATTAACTTCTCCTGTAGCGGTCGTTACATTGAGAGAGCTGCGGCAGGAAGGATTAACAGATTATAACTGATGGATATTTGATGGCCAGTCTTTATGGAGAACCGACGTGGAACCTTTAGTAACCATGAAATTGGGTACTCGTTTATTTTTCTCAATGTTTTGTATTTTGAAAAAATAAAAATGTTAGGATCGAGTTTGCAATTATTTGCAAAGTTCAAATTAGAAGTTCTCAATATAACTATTGCTCCAAAAACAAAAAGAGCCGCTTTGATCATTAAAAGTCTTTTAACATATATGGAATTTTTTTTTTTGAAAAATCAATTATAATTCTTATTTTAAAAGGAGGCTGTAAATAATAATTGCTGTTTCTTGTTTCTCTTAAATCTACGCGTCCGCTGCAAATCAAACAATTCACAACAGATTCGTTAGTCCCAGGCGGAGCTCAGTTGTCACACGACCGTCGACCTCAACTAAACCTGTCCTTTACCTCTGAGTCATTTGTTTGGGAATTCAGCCTGTAAGGGGCTCAGATCTACATTGGGAGCCGCCCGAGAAAAAAACAGCAAAAAAGATCCCAAAAATAGCAGGTCAAGTCACCAAAGTAGACAAAAGTACTGTCTGAGTATCGGTCTGTCCTAACAATAATGATAATTTTGAAGAAATAGATCAGTAGTATTCTTATTAAATAGAACTGTGCTCACGTAGATCAATTCGGTGACTTGGCCTGTACTTGCGGAGGGCTTGGAGCCGCCTCAAGCGTGAATAGAATGTGTATGTTAGCTAGCTATATATAGGACACCCACATTAGTAAACCTCAACTAAACCTGTCCTTTACCTCTTTTCCTCTCTCTCTCTCTCTCTCTCTCTCTCTCTCTCTCTCTCTCTCTCTGCAGGCAACTGTGGACGCGCTTTGAGGGTCTAGTCGGGAACCAGCTGAACCGCCTGCAGGTCGATGACGGCCCCACTGAAAGCTCTCGGTCTCTCTCGCCGGGCAAGACCATGTCGTCCGGGCCGGTGCTGGTGGGCTGCTCCTCCAGCGGGCGCTCCGCCATGGCCAGCGACGTGTCGAGCGTGACCACGGCCACCAGCCCCTCTTGCCTGCTCGGCCAGATCCGACCCTTCACGCGGGAGAGTAGCGTGGACGGGCAAATGTTTGACAGTTGCTGCGATGGTTCCTACGGAGAACCTGACGCCGGAAACAGTGAAGACGTTCCTGAGGATGCTAGTCAACATGGCGATAGCAAAAGGGATAGCATTTCCCTCGGCAGTCCGGTAGATGGTCACTGTGGAGGGGATGTCGATGGTTATATTCGTAGCTTTGTCTGCCATGATGAAATTGGCGGTTCTGGTGCCAATAGTGGTATAGAAGGCAATGATGGCAATGATAGCAATGTGGACAATGGTGACTATGACAGCAATGACGGTAATGATGCAGATGAAGAGGCGGACCGCGGTGCTGGGGACGGTATCAACGTGGATACAAGTTTGAGCTGCTGCGTGACCGAATCTGTTGGGAGCTCCTTGAGCCAGGTGTCTGACCAGAGCGACGTCCTGAGGCCAAACTCCAGCACAAACGCTGTCAACTCGTGCGAGAGCCAGCCTCTCTTTGGTGAGCTTACATTTCATACTTAATTTAATAGAAGTAAAAAAAAGTATTTATTTCTTAAAGATGCCAGGATCAATGCTTCCTATATTTTGTGCGTATGCTTGTTTATGGTAACCCGCAATGAAAATTTGGGTGATTTGAATAGACAGAGGACATTATTTTTACTACTTCGCTCAGGCCAGGTCTGATAAATACAACTACTGTCCTTTCAAGAGCATTATTGTTGTGTATAGATTCTATGCCTTGCTCTTCCGCCTCGCCCTCTGACGTTTTAAACGTATGTTCCCCTTTGGGCAGGTCTGCCGTATGTTGCGCGAGCAGTGGGCCCACTGCTGAGTCTTCTTAATGTAACACTGGATGAATGTGAGGGAAAGAGCGGTGCACATGCAGACACTCTCCTAAAGCTGAAGGGCAAGAGGCGGGAGTGCAAGCGCAACATGATAGGTGTGTATGGGATCATAAAATTCTCTATGACCTAACTTCACCACGAGATGCGTGGGGTGATTGTTTTGATGTTTTGATTGGAGCAACTTTCTAAATAGAAAGCTAATGGGAAAATGTATATAGGAGGAAAACAACAAACTGTTGCCGCCCTTGATCCCTCAGGAGAACCTAAGAGACGTTAGAACCATAGACAACTCTTCGCGTTTGACAGTAAGAAACTGATTGCTGGTTACCATGTTTTTATCCCTTTGTATTTCTGGGTGAGGAAGATACAAGTCTAGATATAACTAAAGGGCTTGAAGGTTTTAGCATTCAGGAGGCATTTATAATTTATATATACCTAAAGTTAGTCAAAGGACTCAATAAGCTCGCTAAAATTCCGGGTCTATTATAAAACGTTATGAGATGCGGCTGTTTCTATTATAAAACTTCATAAATTATCTTCCCCGTATCTTCAAACACAAAATTCACACTTTTCATGAACACTAATAATAGAAAATTGTAACGTTGCAACAATATTTCTGTTCTCGATTATGTGTCATCAAGACGAAACATTCAGCGAGTTGAACCATGTTTAGAAATGATTTATGCATTTTGAATGCTTTAACAAGGACAGCTTTAAGTGATTTACTACTTTGTGTTTGAACTAAAAAAACTCTGAATTACTTTTTGACAAACAGGTGTATATAAGCAGTCTCTACTCCTAGAAAGTCAGCTGCACCAGTATCTCAACCCTGGTCTGGTGATATCACTCAACAGGCGCGTCGCACGAGCAACGTTTGACGCGGATATGGTGGCGAAACTGATTGACAAGCTAAGGAAAGAGTCAAGAAGGGTAAAAAAGGCTTACATGCAGACAAGTAGACAGCCAAACAAAAGATACAGCCTTTTCAAAGACATAAGTGGTGAAAGAAGAGGGTAACGAAAAGGGACAGAACTTTTAAAAGTAGAGAGGTTAATTAATGATAATTCATTTGCCATAGTGTGTGCAGCTATGAATATTTATAGTCTATCTTTTAGATAATGTATTACATAGGACATACAAATACTACTACTGCTACTACTTCTACTACTACTACTACCACTACTATAACAAGAACAACAACAACAACTACTGCTACTACTACCACTACTACTACTACTACTACTACTACTACTACTACTACTACTACTACTACTACT
>RQTK01000791.1:227136-237933 GCA_003991915.1 Elysia chlorotica | reverse complement strand
TAATAATAATAATAATAATAATAATAATAATAATAATAATAATAATAATAATAATAATAATAATAATAATAATAATAGTAGTAGTACATAACTGTATTATGAATACTCACGTTGTACAAGAGATGCGTTAGGTTGAGTGCTTTGCTTAGTGCACTGGGTATCGGTCTTCACACTAACAGCCTTGCGACCCATACGCCGGTAGCGGATTACGTAATCACACCCCCATGGGTATGAAATTTTCTGATTCATCATTGGCTCGGTAAGTCTGGGATAAAACTTTGATTGGGCGCCGGTGTTGATTCACTTAGGAGACGTTCAAATATAATCTTAGTCCCTCTAATTTTGGGACATTTGGACATCTCACTTTTTATTACATGTTTTCTCTATCTTTTAAAAGTAACAGTACGTGTAACACTATTCTTACAACAACCAATGTCCCCTCTAGGGAGTATGGTTATATTTGAAAAGCCGTTTGTCGAGGCTCGCTAATGCAAAAAGTGGGTCACATAAATAAACAACAAACATTTGCATTTAGAACCAACGTGACCTATAATTATATCATTAAAATGTTTTCAAAGTTAGCACACTTTACATTCTTAGTCTAGCAGGCTTATAGGCTGAATAAAAAAGAATTCGCTGAGTATTATTCTGTCCTGGTTATAATACTAATATGAAACAAATAGATCACGTTTGCCCTTGGTTTGTGCAAATTATGTTTACTACATTCGATTCGGCGGCTGTGCTTATTCCATTGGGTAGCCTCGCCCGTTGCATAATTATCGTCTCCGATTTTGATCTAGACCACGCTATCACACGCGCTCTATTAAGAAACCCTTACATTTATGGATGAGCAGGCCTTTAGAAGGATGACCGGCTGAGAGAGGAGTTATTGTATCTCGTGTGTGGCAGCACATAAAATATTCAGACGTCCGTCTTGGGGCCCGTCCACAATATAGCCAAAATAATGCTGATGTTGGACTTTAAAACCAACTCAACTCAACTCAACCTTTAGAAGGATACATGAATGTACAGTGAGTGAGTACGCCTTGCCTTCCGTCTTCATTATGCTGTATGATCCTTTATTGCAAAGCCTTTGCTGGTGAGTAAACATACCTGTGGACTAATGCACGAACCCCTGTCTGTGTCAGTGTTTGAGTGAGCAGGCCTGATTGCATTTGACTGCTCACTGGGCATTTCTGACCACACTAGACGAGAGAGTGACCGCTGAGGCATGCATGATTTGTGCGTCCCCCACCCCCAATTATGTTGATGGTTGAGGATCTGGGTGAGCACACTGGCTAACAGGATGCTCAGGCATGCATGGTCAACTGGTCAGATCAGCACGTGCTCTGCATACCTGGTGGTACATGTTATCATAATAACAATAGTAGCAGCAGTAATGTATATACACGTCATGTGAGGGGATGCAGAATTAGAAGATCAAAGACCGTGTAGTATAGGTTAGACGATAGACATTTAATTCGAAGCGAAAGGGGAAAGTAGAACTTTTATTTATTTGTAAGGGGAACATCTTGAAGTCCATAAAATTATCGAGAAGATTATGATAAGGCGAACGGTCTGATGATCAATGTTTCCCTACTCCCCCCCTCCCACCTTTTCTGTGGGATATAGAGGGATTCGATACTCAGCCTTCCAAACTAGAAGTCGTACTTTCTACCCTTGGACTATCGCCCTCACCTTTTCTGGGTTACAGGTGAAAGTCGCACAGCATATTACATATGACATTGTAATATTATCACATACTAAAGGCTTCTCGGTCTATCTGACGCCGCGTTTGGCAAGGCAAAGATTCCACTGGGGTTGATGGCATTAGGCGCACGCTCAAACCATCGACCACCGACCACCACTACCACCGCCCCTACCCTTTCTGGGTTGCACGTTAAGATCACAGAAGGGATTCGAATCTCGACCTTCCAATTATAAGCCATACGTACTCTTCGAAGTATCTTCGGCCCTCCCCACCCCCACCGCCACCCACGCCTCATGACATACAGGTGAAAGCCGCAGAGCATGATACATGTGCAGTCTTCTGGCAGGGCAAAGATGCTTGTCGGCTGATGGCATTAGGCGCGCGCTCTAACCATCGACCACCGACCACCGCCATCCCCACCCAGGTCTCATGGCATACAGGTGAACGCCACAGAGCATGATACATGTACAGTCTTCTGGTCTTCTTGTTGCCACTTCTGGCAGGGCAAAGATGCACCTCAGTTGTCGGCTGATGGCATTAGGCGCGGAATCCTGGCACATTTGGCCATGGTTAGACATGGTTAGGTTCCTGCGTCTTGTATCGTGTACGCCTTTCCTGTGAAACAAAGGGGAACTTACCGGGTTACCTGGCTACATACATTATAGTAGTTCTGGTGGATCAAGGTGCATTTCCATCTTTCCCAAATGAGTCGGTCGTTTCTCTCTCCCTTTGTCTCTCTCTCGCTCTCTTTCTGTCTCTCGCTGCTTCTCTTTGTCTCTCTCTCTCTCTCTGTCTCTCATTGTTTCTCTCCGTCTCTGTCTCGCTCTCTCTCCCTTTGTCTCTCGTCTCTATCTCTCTTTCTTTGTGTCTTTCTCTCTCTCCCTCTGTCTCTCTGTCTCTCTCTGTCTCTCTCTGTCTCTATCTCTCTCTGTATCTCTCTCCCCCTTTCACTCTTTCTCTCTCTATCTCTCTCTCTCTCTCTCTCTCTCTCTCTCTCTCTTTCTTTCTCTCCATTAATCTGAGATATGTGAAACACTTAATCAGCTGCCTCCATTATTTCTCTCTACATTATCTCACATGGCAAATTATCAAAGATTGACACACAGATAATGCCTACTCATCAGTTCTCGAAAACATGAACACAAACACACTCTCTCTCCCCTCTCTTCTTCTCTCTCTCTCTCTCTCTCTATCTCTCTCTCCCCACTAATCTAGATATGTGGACAAATTAACCACACATGGCAAACAATCAAAGATTGCCACACAAAATGCCAACTCATCAATTTTCTCAAATCCAAAATATACTAGTTATCGTCTTATCAGAATTGTTTCCTTGACCCTTGTGTCGACCTTTTGTTTTGTTTTTATGTTTCCATGCACTCGTTGCTATGGCAAAGACAAAACAAGTTAAGTAAAATATGGCCATGGATTCACAGCTTGGGGTTCAGCGGCAAAGGGTAATTTCCAATAAAATCAGTCTGTCCAAACCAAAAACTCCGTATAATTACACGATCATGAAATTTACACCAATTGTCCAGATGGAAAGTCAAGCTAGGTTAGAATCCCAAACAGAAAGGAAAGACAAAATTATTGACACAGAGACTAAAATACAAAGCGGAACCAGTTAACAGTATCAACAACTTTAACAACAAACAGCGACTGAAAAGATCAAGCCTTGCCAAAGAGTCTAGATCCTTGGAGTGTAAAGATGAACCCATGTATGTCGTGAAAGAATTAACTTCCATAGAAACATATTCCCCAACACGCCCTTGGGATAACATACCAAAGCTTTGATGTAAAGAGCAGCATTGAAAATATAGAAAGAAAATGGCAATATGCAACAGAAAAACTCAAATATCTAACTTAAACACACTTGAATGCAAAGTATCCTAGTATATTATTGGACTCTAGTGTACACCGATGGATCTGCAAAAACACACTTCAAATGGAGGAAGTGAAGTATACATTGAAAAGCCAAATGGGCAAACGGTAGATAGTTTTATACCTACTGACACCCACTACACAAACTGCAAGGCGGAATTAGAAACTCTCTCTCCCTCTCTCTCTCTCTCTCTCTCTCTCTCTCTCTCTCTCTCTCTCTCTCTCTCTCTCTTAGTTTTACGTCTCCTAAGTTTTCAAGGAAAACTCTATAGCATGGGACCTTAAAATCAATATTGCTAGTTTAGAAGCAAAATATCATAATATTCCTCTTGAACTCTTTGTTGCTACAATACTATGCCTCTCAACCTCGAGATACGCCCGCCATTTTGTTTTAATAACGACCCCGTCGGCACGGAACAATAAGACGGCAGTTACGGCAGTGGATTCCACAGCCTTCCGATTAGAAGGCATGAGCTTTATCTTTGATGAACACGCTTCCCCAACCTTTCCCTCTCGCCCCAAAGTAAATTTCTCATCCTATATGAGAATCGAACATATTACAGGTACAGGTACAATCTCGCTTAGGCACTCAACAAACGTCGCTTCGTCTGAGAGAAACGTCTACCTTTGGGCAGACAAAAAAAAATAAAACAAACAACCCCAAACAAAAAAACAAAACAACTAATAAAAAAACTCACGGTATTGAACAATGGAATGAGAATGCCTTGGCACAATAATCTTGGCCTTGAGCGCATGAGCATCATAACACTAATGCACAGCAGCTTTCCCTAATCATGTCAACTACCACGCGTAGTGATACAAGGCCGTTTGTTTGTAATTACTCCCCTCGCCTCTTGTCATTCCGCTCCGTCACCGTTATAAACGAGTGCTTCTCAGGCTGTTTGTCGACATATTGAACATGTTGAAGGTGTTGATAGCATGGATACATGATTAAATTATATGTCCTCGTTAATAAACCCATGGCGTAACTTTCTTACACCCGAGTTTTTTGGCCGCACTATTTACACTTCAGTGGATGTTATTGTTCTTAGACTCATAAATTCGTGATCACAAAATTTTTGTACACGATAATTTCCTAAAAAACAACAACAACAAACTAACAACCAACAATGTAAGATTAAAACCCATCAGTAAAAAATATTCAGCCAATACGTACTCCCCCCCTTTTTTTTCAATAAAAAAATCAACAGCTTTTCCTAATCATGTTAACTACCACGTGTGGTGATAAAGTGGCTTTTGTTTGTAATTACTCGTCTTGGCTCCTCTCATTCCGCTTCGTCGGCAGATCGCGTCGAGTCCACACATGATCGTTATAAGCGGATCTAGTCACACAATCCAAACACGCAGAACATCTTGATGTTGTTAATGATCTTTTGATTTTTTATGTTCTTCTGTTCTGGCTATGCGCTAATAACCCACAGGCTAGCGTTCTCTTGCCTGAGTTACTAAAACTATTATTTTCACCTCAGCTGCTGCCATTTTGTTCCACAAAACATGAAGCACAATTATGCCAACCTTTTTTTTCGTTTTGTATTTTTAAGCTGATCGTGTGTTAAAAACAAATAAAAGATTATCCCAACTCAATTTATATACCTAGGCAATATTTAGTTTCCAATGACCAAAGAGAAAAAAAAATACAGACAAATATATCAGCTTTTTCCCTATGAAGTCATCATAGCTAGGGCGTTATGATGACTTTTGTTTATAATTACTCCCCTTGTTTCTTCTCATTCCGCTTAATCGGAAGGCCGCGTGGGGCCCACACACATCGCTATAAGTGGATCATTCTCAGATAGTCTGTGGACATATTGAACATGCTGACAATGTTGATGGCGTGGATGCACCATTGCTTTGTTATATTCTTACGTTCCTGCTAATAATCTACAGGGTATATTTCTTTTACCTGAGTTTCTTGATCGCATTATGTATACCTTAGTGGAAACTATTCTTCCCACATGCTATCTTATCATTAGATTCCTTCTATCATCACCATTGTAAGTCATACTTATCATTGCTGCCATCATTTACTGATTCCCTAAGTCTCTCTCTCTCTCTCTCTCTCTCTCTCTCTCTCTCTCTCTCTCTCTCCTTCCTCTCTTTCTCATAGGCACTCTATGACCTTCTTGGTCTGTCTCGGTCTCCCAGTCTCACCATCTCAGTCTTTCTCAGTCCGTCACTCTTCCACCTTGTCAGTATCTCTCCCTCTATCTACCCCTCCCCCCCAACTCTCCCTACCCTCGCCCCCTCTCTCTCCGCCTATCTAGTTAGCTATTTCTCTCAGGACTGGCGCAGGTGGTGAAGCATGATCTCCCAATCTGGAGATCCCCAGGTTCGAAACCACCAATCGGACAAAACCTTTATGTTGATATGGCCCTGCTGCTACCAACCCACTCACTCAACATAATTATACCCATATACCTCCCCCTTCCTCCCACCCCTCCATCCACAGTATGGAATCACTGATCGACTGTTTGGACACCTGCAAGTGGGAGGAGATAACCCCGGCTAACAAACCAGGTCAGTACGTCACCTAATTACCTCCCTTGATACAATTTTTGAAACGTTGCCTGGTACTTTGTATAACGTAGTAAACTGAGTTAATTGTTGGGTTGATTTTTTTAAACTTGTTTGTTGTTGTTATTGTTGTTGTTGTTGTTGTTGTTGTTTTCATAAATTATACAAAGTAAAAGCAACATAGCAAAAAGGCGCCCCCAGAATTTGAAAAAAAGATCATGGTACACGCTACTGAACTTGGAAACAATATTATTATGTCATTGTTTTAAACATTTACAAACAGCAATACTAATTCGACGTTGGGTTTAGATCCATTGTAATAAGATTAAATATATTTTTTATTAAGAAATAAACATGAACGGCTAGAAATTTTTGCTGTTATCGCTATTTTTTTTGTTTTTTTTTGTTGCAGTAGTTGTTGGTTTTATGCCTTTTTGAAATGATTGTGTATTAATGTAATTTTTATTACATGCGATATAACTTTTTTACAAACACTGAAACATTATTGGTTTTGTTTTCTTTTTAGTTTGTTTGTAGTTTATTAAACTGTTAAGAACTAAATGACCAATAAAAGCTGTTTTATTACACCTATTACGTTTATTATTATGTACTAGGGGCCATATGACTCTTCATAATAATATTTTTTTCATGTAGATATTTCGACGAGAATTATATATATTAACTGAAGTCTACAAAAACTATTTTTGTTTCGTTATGTAATTTTAGTCCTTAGTCCGAATAGTTATGTACCAGACATGTTTCCATTAAAATAATGCAATTATAACTAAAACAAAATAATAACAATAATAGTACTGTCGAATGTTTACACCTCCACATTTTGCATGTCAATCTAAGATGTTAGCCTCATATTAACAATTACCAATTTTCTCTCCATATATGTACCTGTGGCTAATCATGGTCAACCTCCTGAATGGCAACTGACCCAAACAACTATGTCCACTCCACTCTGTCCACTATCGTGTACGTTGACTGACCACCACGCCCTGTCCTGTTCTAAGACGGATTCGTTGAGTACCACGTGAACCCTCACGGCCATAAGCAGCTGGACAAGACCACGTTCTGTTACATGGTTGGTGAGTAATCCTGGTGTTGTATTGGTGGTTGTGGTTGTGCTGATGGTGGTGATGATGGTGTTACATGGTTGGTGAGTAGCCCTGGGGTGTGCTAGTTGCCTTGGTGGTTGTGGTTGTGCTGATGATGACGATGATGATGTTACATCGTTGGTAGTCACCCTGGGGTTTGCTAGTTGCCGTAATGTTTGTGGTTGTACTGATGGTGGTGGTGATGATGATGTTACATGGTTGGTAAGTCACCCTGGGGTTTGCTAGTTGCCGTAATGTTTGTGGTTGTACTGATGGTGGTGGTGATGATGATGTTACATGGTTGGTAAGTCACCCTGGGGTTTGCTAGTTGCCGTAATGTTTGTGGTTGTACTGATGGTGGTGGTGATGATGATGTTACATGGTTGGTAAGTCACCCTGGGGTTTGCTAGTTGCCGTAATGTTTGTGGTTGTACTGATGGTGGTGGTGATGATGATGTTACATGGTTGGTAAGTCACCATGGGGTTTGCTAGTTGCCGTAATGTTTGTGGTTGTACTGATGGTGGTGGTGATGATGATGTTACATGGTTGGTGAGTAACCCTGGTGTGTGCTAGTTGACTTGGTGGTTGTGGTGGTGCTGATGGTGGTGGTTGTGCTGATGGTAGTGGTTGTGCTGATGGTTGTGGTTGTGGTGGTGCTGATGGTTGTAGTTGTGCTGATGGTAGTGGTTGTACTGATGGTGGTGGTTGTGGTTGTGCTGATGGCGGTGATGATTTGATGATGATGATGATGATGATGATGACAATAATTGTCTTTGTGTTCATAATTTCATTGGATTTGCACCAGTTGTTTTGTGAAACAAACCGGCAACATGACCATCGAACATATCTTTCCTTTCACGTTTTTTTGTTTTCTTCAGAGAGTGACGACGATTCTGCGTCGGTGGTCGTCAAGTTAGAGCACTCGATCAAGGATCCTATCAAGAAAGTCTCTGTGATCGAACTGCGTATCAGCGGTGACAAGGTCACTGGAATCGACCTTGATGGCGACATTGTCGTGCTAAAGTCGTAATCGACAAAAGCATTAGAAAGTAAAACGTAACCGAAAATAACACAAAAAAAAAACAACAACAACGACAATTACAAGTCATCGAAAAGAAATATTATAACACACGTTTGTTTGTGATTTCCTGAAGCAATGGGTGTGATTTGTCATAATATCTATATAGCTTGGTTTTTACCTATTTTACTTATTGTACTTTTGCACGAGTGAAAATACCAAAAAGCACTATTTTTTAGTTTTCTTTTTGTACAAGCGTGATAAAGAAACTGAAGTCTCCCATGTTAATATGGACAAATTCAGTTTAGTGATATAATACCGGTAGGAAACGGTACCTGTTCTTTTGCATTCTATTTTTGTTTTTGTTTTGTTTAAAGAAGAAACAGTATATTCTTTCTAATTTTCACGTCTTTAAGACAAACAAATGTAAGTAATTACAACACATGAAATAAATATACGATAATATTCTATTTTCAATTGCTCGTTTTATTAGATCTATGTTTGTCAGGATTATTTAACTTTTATGAGCAAGTTTTTCATCCTAGCTCCTAGATCTACTGAAAATGTCTGGTGATCATCTTTTGTAAAGTCCAAAAACACACACCTTTACTGTGTTCGATGCTATGCATAATTTTATTTATTCGTATGTATGTTGCATCCATGTGAATCTATGTACTTATTTTTTTGTTTACTTGTAACGAATATTTTGTAAAATGGTCACCATGCTAGGTCTACACAAATCTAAATCTCTCTTTTAGTCACGCTATTAATAATTTAGCATTTTGCATTTTTCTCGTTGTCATTTTCTCTTTCTTCTTTCTTGTTATACAACTACATTGAAAATTTTATCAAATGAAAGTTAGTTTGTGGTAAAACAATAATTATAACTCCTGCAATGTTCCACTTAAGACATTTATTTTCTTTTTCCTCTTCTATTCAATACAATCGTAGTATTACAGCCAAAAAGATTTATTTTCATCTCTAAATAAGTAATGTGCCAGGTTTTATTCACACAAAAATCAAAATAAATTAATGCAATTGCCAGTTTAGACTATAATTTTGGCATTAATTATTTGGTGTTCTACTTTTTATAGCTCTCGCTAAGTTTTGTTGTTGTTGAATGGTACAAAAATAACAAGAAAATAGTCATCGTATCTAAGCCTTCCTTTTCATTTTTTACATTGTGCATTATTTACTTCTGTTTACCTTTCTCCTAATTTTAGTTTGCGTCGATATTTATCTTCATTATTTATGATTATTTTACATGCTTCCTTTTCGCCCCTACCCAAATCCGTATTTATTAGATATATTCTAACCATATCCCCCCTCTCTCTCTATCCTATTCTCTCTCTCTCTCTCTCTTTGCCTCTCTCTCTCTTTGTCTCGCTCTCTCTGTCTTTCTTTATTTCTAATTGTCTCTGCCCCACTCTATCTCTGCCTCTGATTCTGGCTTTCTCTGTATCTCCATCTGTCTCTGTCTCTCTGTCTCTTTCTCTACGCCTAATTTCCTCTTTACCCATTTGGTCTATCATGCATTTATAAATCTGCTGTAGCACTACTGATACGTTGTCTTACAAACCCAATGTCTATGATATATGCACTTTGCCTCCATTCCGCTCATCCAATGGCCACACAGAATAAAAACTTACTATTCTATTTTGACTTACGGCTTTACCCATTAGAGGCTTTGCAATAAAACGACGAGAACTGATGGCGTAACTACGCCTCTTAGACATAGGACTTTCTGTTCACTCATTGGCTAAGTCTAAGATAACTATAAGTGTTATTGGAAGCCGATGCAGAGTTAACCTATCGTCGCAGTTTTCTCTGGGGGCCTCGTCATAGCAATGCCTCTTTATTTTCTCCCATTGTCATTGTATCGAACTGTCTATTTATCCAAGTGCGTTCTTTCATGTGGTTATATTAATGTCGTCAAATATCTGCACTATTTGTGATAATTATAAACTCTTTATAGCATTGTTCAACAATAGCATTGTGTGCAGATACAGCTCTTTCTTAGAATTTGAACAACGTGTTCTAAGAAAAGCCTTGCATTATTTTGTTCGTAGGCCTATTATGTTAGGTTTTTTACTTCAAAATTCGAAGGCGTTGAATTATTCGTTCGCTAAAAAGTGTGACTGGTTATTATTTTTTTACCATGTCTTGGGTGTTTTCCTGTCTTCCGTTTGTTAATATCTCCGGCAATCTCTTTTGTGATTTATACCCCTCTTTACCATTATAAAATATACTATTATTATTATGCTTCGAATGTAATCATCCTAGCCTGAATCAATAAACGACTGATTGATCTTTTAAATTGTCAACTTCGTTATTATTTTTGTAGGTTATCACGTTGGTATTCCGTCTGTCCCTTTCCTTATGTTTTTTTCTTTCTTTTCTTTTTTTTTTTTTAACTAAAAAAAAATTAAATATTGAAAGCATGAGTATTCCATAAAACTGTGTACTCTGCGAGGACTGGGGAGGGGTTGGGGGAGAAATGGAGAGAGAGAGAGATAGATAGAGAGAGAGAGAGAGCGAGAGAGAGAGA
>RQTK01000791.1:209832-226685 GCA_003991915.1 Elysia chlorotica | reverse complement strand
AGTAGTAGTAGTAGTAGTAGTAGTAGTAGTAGTAGTAGTAGTAGTAGTAGTAGTAGTAGTAGTAGTAGTAGTAGCAGTAGTAGCAGTATTAGTAGTAGTAGTAGAAGCAGCAGCAGCAGCAACATCAATAATTACAATAACTTTTATAAGCTTAGCCAATGTACATTGTATCAAGCTTAGACTTTAGTGGCAAGATGCAAAGATCACCACCTAATTAAAAAATTCGGAGTTATGGCCCTTGACATGCGCACGCACATGACAACAAACATGGCAGACGTGAAATTGTGAAGAATGAGCAACATGAATATGGGAAAAAGGTTAGATTTATATGAATGAAAAGTGAGACGAAAATAATGCCGACGTTAATGGCCTTAATATGAGTACAGTCAGTGCATAGATACCCACGAGATGCACGCTGGATCTAGACTCCAAACCTTCACTTAATACAGATCCAGATCTAGATATCTAGATCTAGATCTAGATCTAGATCTAGCCCATCTAGATCTAGAAGTCTAGTGTCTAGGTGGATCTTTAGGAAACTCATGCAAGTAGGCTACCCTTCAGTAGATATTTTAGATCGTAGGGTTCTAAGATCTCTAAATCTAGTTTATCTACACCTAGATCTAAAATAAAAACAATTTAAATCTAATCTAGATATTAAATTTCAAGATTCTAGATCTTTAGTGAGAAAACCATTGATTAGGGCTTTAGTTAGGCCTGGATTTAAAAATAGATCTAGATCTAGATCTAGATCTAGATCTACATTCTAATGGTTCTCTTAAAATTAGAAATTAGAGTCTCTCTAGGACCTTTGAAAAGTTTCTTGCAAACCTTTTTTGCGCCTTCCTGGATTTAAATCTTATCTAGATGTATATCTATTTAGGCTCTAGTTTTTCACAAGAGATTTGAATTCCCTTTGCTGTTTGCAAACATTACAAAACATACAGACATTTCATACACTGATGTGTCAAACATGATCACTCTTACCTTTCATGGGCGACTCCATCTTAAATGCTGCAGGACTGCCATAGACACACAAGGAATGATGGTTCCGTTTATAAAAATCTACTGCTAAGACAAAATGGAAAGATATGACTGATGGGAGGCGGCAGTGTTGCAAACCTTACATGGTGTCATAAAGTCATTCGCTTCAGATAGTTTACCTGTGCTTGCTTCTATAATGTGAAAGCAAAACAATGATGGTATGACCGGAAGCAGGGATATTTGATCTGTCTGGGTAATAGTATTACAACAAGGAAAAAGACAATGGGACCACGTTTGATTCATTGTTGGCACAAAATGGATAAGGGGTGACGTAATATTTGCAACAGGGGTTTAAACTGTGAATTAAAGTACTGCAAAATACAAAAACTGAAATATTTCCTTGGTGAAAATCATTAAATTTTAATTACTTTTTTCCCAAACCATGTTGCGGATTTAAAAAAATGTATGCTAATTCCACCAAATTTTTTTTTCACTTCAAGGTTATTTATAACACAATTTTTGTAAAGCAGATGTTGCCCAGATTATAGCTGTTTCTTTCACATTTTGGGATTCGACTAGTAAAATTCTGATGATAATTCCACCTTTACTTCAGGAGAAATTAATGAGTTAGTAAAACATCTATCAGTTTCATGATTGGTAGACAATGATCCATATGTCTAGTACAGGCTATCTACCTGACTTGTTCAAACCAGCATAAGAATAAATTTCTCATCTAATCATATAATCTCTGATCTTGAAATCACATAAACACCTCCTTATCCATTCAGATGATTTTTATGGACCAAAAAGTCTTTGAATGAAAACTAAAAAATGTGCTCAGGCTTGCAATATGCCAGCAGATAACTTGTGTGCTAATGTGTTATATGATAAAGGCTTCCTTACCAAGTCTGACAATTTTTATTGACCAAAATCATCCTTGAATAACTTCCACCATAGCATGAAGATTAGCCTGTGGGCTAGTATTTTGCTAAAAAAATGATAGTCTCCCATGTATACCAATTATGATGATTTGCATGGACCAAAACTAAAGCATCCTCGAATGGCTCTCTCTTGCACCACAGGATGACGGACACCTGACCGAGGTTTGTGTGAGGCTGACACGACCAGCGTCAGCTGAGGACCAACCTCCATGGCTAGCTGGAAGAAAGATCCGTCAGGGCTGGGACCCAGACTGGGTTCAGGGACCGGGAGAGACCCGCAAGTGGACGGGGCCTGCCAGTACGTGGTGCTGCCCTCGGAGCTCGCCTGCTGGCCGGCGGTGAAAGAGATGCTGTCAGAGCTCCAGGGCAGGCTCATCAATGAGAACATCACAGACCAGGTGAGCTGGTGTGCTATATATAGTTGTGGACCTCACTGTCTGTGGAAATAGGAAGAGCATGTGGGACATTTTATTTTAATACACTTTTATTACCTTTTTTTTTCATGCCACAATTTCTGAAGGAGGCAGCCTAGTTCTTTCACATGCTCTTTTATTTCATAATTTGGTAATTACAAAAAGCACTTTAGAAATATCCTTAAAAAATATTTTCTTTTCTTTTTTTACTTTCATTTATTCACACAATTTCTCAGGAGGCAGCTTGGTTCTTTCAATTAACAGGCTAAACGTTGAGGTGTATTAAATATAGTCTTTGGTTATATTTTGGTAAATAGAAGAGCATCTCAGAATCTTTTATAATTCTTTTATCCATTTTTTTCATTTTCACAATTTGTGCAGGAGACAGCCTGGTTCTTCCACGTGATCTACAGCGCCGTCCAGAGAGAGGAAAGTCCACTCGTCCGCAGCGAAGCGAAGGCTGCAAAGTCAGCTTCAGCGGCAACAAAAAGGAAGCCTGGGACAGCCGCGGGGCAACAGTCGTCTGAACAGTCTGTGCGGGTGGAGGTCCAGCGCCTCCGCTCGGAGCTGCAGGCCTGCGTGAAGAAGAAGCCTGGGCAGAGCTGTGTGTGGGCCGGACTGTTGAAGTACGTGAAGGAGCTCTCCAAGGATGACGCAGATGGTTTCATGTACAACTTGCTGCCCAGAGTGATAGAAATGGCGCTCGGCATAGAGGAATCTGCCCCACAGGGAGGTCTCAGGCTTAGCCACCAGCAGGCGGGTGAGGGCTCTTTCTCTCTTCTTCTTGTAAGGAGTCTTTTGCTTCCCCCCCCCTCCTTCCATCATTTGTTTCTCGTCCACTGTATAGCCTATACACTGCTGACGTTTGACAGTAAGCAACCAACTAAATCAACCTATTATTTGTTCCTCCTCATCTCATGTTGATGTTGTTGTTGCCATGTACAACCTGCTTCTTCCTTTATATTTTCCTGCTTCCTTTTCTCTTTGTGCCAGCACATTTTGGATTCTACACATCTACACATCTTTGATTTCAAAACAATAAATGTCAAAGCTTAACCTTAACAATTACCCAAAATAATGCGCACACAAGGATTAGGCCTTCTATCATTTGACGTGAAAATTTAAAACTCTCTTTCCACGACAGGCGAAGAAACCAAGCTGAGTCGGCAGTTTGTGTGCTCGGTGGTAGCCTGCTGTTTCCTGTGCCTATTTCCTGAGAGAAAGAGGTGGAATCGCTCCAAGCTGAATACATTCAACTTCACCACCTTCTTCAAGCACCTTCCCAGGTTCTGCTTTATAGGGTCAAGATTTTTTTAGATCATCTATGTATATTGAGACAGAGTATACTAAATGAAAAAAAACTATAGACTTAATATTGCTTAAATTGGATGTTAATAAACCAACTAAACTTATATAAACTCAACTTCAAGATGATGTAGGAGGACTTAAATAACCAAAGATAACATTTCTGTTCTGTTTTATTTGTATGTTTTTATTACTTTTTTTGAAAAAGAGGTTTGCTTGTTTCCGCAGCCCCCCTCAAGTAGGCAAACTGGAGTGCATCCTGTGTTACTTTGAGTGTGTCGTGAAGAGAGGCATGGAGATGTCTGGGGACATTGTGCTCAGTAGGAAGGTAGGAAATCACATTGGTGGTGATAACACTTAATATAGTTGAAAGAGTCATGATAATGGGAGTCATTTTCATAATAATGATGATAATACCGATAATGATGATGGTGATATTAAAAGTTAATACAGTTGAAAGAGTGATGATAATAGGAGTAATTTTAATAATCATGAGAATACCGATATAAACGACAATAATGATGATCATGATAATAATAGAATCGAAGAAAAAAGATAATATTACACATAAATGATAAGTTCTGTGTCATTTTGAGTGTCTCCTTAAGAGATGCTTGGAGATACCAAAGGGCATTGTGCTCAGTAGATTAGGTAGATAGGTCAGAGTACAGAATGATAATAAGAAGACAAGACAAGTCTTTACTATCCCATAACGAAATACTAGGAACCATATCTTAAAAGAAATTAATTACAAATGTTTTAACGTGCAAAAGCATGTACCACTGGTCGTAAGTACAATGTTGCAGTAGCTTGCGAGTAGGCCTATATCTTAAGACGAGTCGTAAGTTTACCACAGCGTTGTACTTATGATTCTTTTTATCCGTGACGAATCGACCTACTAACATGAGACAATATTGTTATTTTTGTAAAAAATACAAAGGCAAATGATCAGACAATTTGATCATTACCATACAATACAGCAATATTAATAAATATTTGTATTAGTAAGTAAACATAAGAAAGCATTCAATCCTAATTTGAGAAAAACAATTATGTTTTTAAAAGCCTATTAAAAGCAGCTCATGATAGGACGTTTTGAATGTTGACAGGTAACCTATTCCATAGATCTGGAGATTGACTTAAGTTTTTACCAGAATTTTTTAATTTAATGCACATAGATTTATTTTTGGTAATAATGATAATAATAATAATACAAAAAGTAAAAAAAAAAGGACTTTTGTTAAACATCTTGTTCTCTATTGGCCGCACTGCATACAGTCCGCCCCTCAGGACTGGCTGCTCAACTTTGAGGAACTGGCCATGTGCGAGCTGCGACTTTGTCCCGTGTCTGTCCAACATACAGGGGTCATTGAGGACAGTGGCTCAGGTGCAGTGCAGGTATGTTGTCAGCCTCTCCCTCACATCGGGTGTCTAGTAGGGTAGCCGTGAAATTGTAGGCTGAGAATTAGCAACAGTAGACCAAGATTTGGTATTACCAGTGTACTTTCAGTTGTACGCAAATTTGCAAAGATGCAAATGTAAAAAAAAAAAAAAAAGATTATCAATTTCACAATTTGAAAAAAAAAATATTGAAAAATGTTTTTTGGCACCTTTAAAATTTTTGGCCTACTACTGGAAACAATTTTTTTGTGTGAGAATGTTTGTTTTATTTCCGAACATGTTTCCTTTGTGTAATTTCCAAACAGTTCCTGTTTTCACAATCAGTTTGATCACTTTGGGTTGTTCTTCTAAAAATTTAAAATCAGCAACAATCATGTTTTTATTGAAGTTTTTTAATATTATTAGTGTTTCTATACATTTTGAAGATCCTCAAGAATCATGATAAGGTAGCCATAAAGAAAATTGGAAAATGGGGTTGGAAATGGTGCACCGAAAAAATAACTAGGTATTTTCCCAAAAGTGGGCGCCTTTTCTTATACTTTAGGAGAGTGCATCGTGAAGATTGACGTTGATGGCTGCGCATTTGTCAAAGGTGCACCTAGAAGGTGACATGCAGTACAGAACTGGAAAGAGGCATATTTTGAGCCACGGCAATTCAACCCGCACATTAAACAGCTAACAACTACTTTGGGGTGTTTTGTTTCAAAAGAGTCCTAAAAAAAATTAATCTGCTTCTAAACCAACAAGTAAGTTTTTCTCCATCTTCAAGAAACCAGCAGTAAAGATCTCTGCTTCAGGTAGTGATGTCCGTCCCATCGATGATTTGTCTAGTTCTACGACTCCAGTGAAACCCATTATCCCTTTAGCATATTATGCATTCTTTTACGATAAAATGTCAGAACTGATGTTGACGAATTGTCTGAACAAGTTGAGACTTTGTTTCCCCCAGGTTGACTTTGCCAACAGATCTATTGGAGGAGGTGTCCTGGGGAGGGGGAAGGTTCAGGTAACTATTGTAGAGAATAGTCCTTTTCATTCATGCTTTCGTAACTAAATGGCATTACAGTTTTTATAGATTTGCTCTACAGTTAGTTTTTGTAGCAATCTCCTTTGACATTGTTGTTATATTCATTATTATTTTAGTTATCATTTTTATTGTTATTGTTATTATTATTATTATTGTTATTATTATTATTATTATTATTATTATTATTATTATTATTATTATTATTATTATTAGTAGTAGTAGTAGTATTATTATTATTATTATTATTATTATCATTATTATTATTATTTTATTATTATTATTTATCATTTTCTATCCACGCCAGGAGGAAATTTACTTCAGCATCTGTCCAGAGCTGCTGGTAGCGTTGCTGTTTATGGAAACGTTGGAGCCAAATGAAGCAATCTTCATCTCGGGGTTTGAGCAGTTTTCTCGCTACAGGGGATACTCGGAGTCTTTCCGCTTTGCTGGGAACTACGAAGAGCCTGGGCAGGTAAGACAAAGAAACAGAAATTCCCATAACAGGGTGATGAACTGGATATCATGTATTGATTATACAAGTATTCCAATTTTCCTTTAATTTTTGGAACTTCATAATTCAGCAGTCCTGGGTGTCCGACTATTGTCTTTTTATCGTACATCATAAAATGTACAAAATGTAGTCGAGGGACCCTCCTCATCATCGTCTAATTGCTGACATAGAACACCAAGAAATCAAACCACCAACCATTTCCAACAAAATGTCAAAATATAAGCAATATAAGCTATGAATAGAAGAAAAGATGCCATAGAGCTTAACATAATTTTTGAAAGAGTGATATTAAAAAATTGATGATCTAGTTGACCTCAATGTGTATAGCCAAGTTGTTGACATGTTGGACAACAAACCGCTACCCTTTTTTACTCTCTCTCTCTCTCTCTTAAAAAAAAAAAAAAGAAAGATAGAAATACAGTCAGTATTTCTTTACACTTTCCATGTTGGAGAGATGGTTCATATTTGTATGTAGAGGAGGAATTAATATCCATATCCCGGATATAACGACACTAGTGTCTGTTTTATTAGAATATTAAAGGGAGCCCCAAAAATGTTTTGATTAAACTATGTAAAGGGGCCCCAGAAAAGAACAATGAATTTCTCAAGGCTTAGATTGTATTACTGGAAAAAAGTTTGACACCGATATAGCTCAGCTGTTAGAACTTTCAAGTTCTAATCAGGAGGTCCTGGATTCAAATGGTTAGGTCAGTGTAAGTATAATGTAACTTCATAATTCAGCAGTCCTGGGTGACCAGCTATTGTCTTTTTTTGGTACATCATAAAATGTAAAAAATGTAGTCTAGGGACCCTTCTCATCATCGTGTAATTGCTGACATAGAACACCAAAAAATCAAACCACCAACCATTTCCAACTCAATGTCAAAATATAGGCAATAAAAGTTATTAAAGGAAGAAAAAATGTCGTAGAGGTTAACATAATTTTTGGAAGAGTTATATTAAAAAACTAATGCTCCAGTTGACATCACTGTGTATAGCCCAGTTGTTGACATGTCTGACATTGAAAAACCAATCATTACCATTTTCTCTCTCTCTCTCTCACTCACTCACTCTCTCTCTCTCTCTCTCTCTCTCTCTCTCTCTCTCTCTCTCTCTCTGTGCCAGCTTCTCTCCCTGGTGGCCATCGACGCTGTGAACTACAAGAGCAAGCCCGTGGCCAGCCAGTATGAGGAGAGCTCCGTGCTCAGGGATATCAACAAGGCCGTCGTCGGGTTCAGTCACATCGGGGACAGAGGGAGAGGAAGACCAGCTCCTCCTGCACCAGACCCATGCCGTCCAGGTGACGTTGGATTTGTTTGATCAATGTCTATCATATTATGAACTAGGTTTTACATATGCTGATTAAAAAAATATAATGATTGAATAACGAAAACAATTGCAATAACTCCAGTATTATTATTATTGTTATTATTATTATTATTATTATTATTATTATTATTATTATTATTATTATTATTATTATAGCTATTGCTATCATCATCATCATCATTTTTCCTTTTCTTCATATCATCATCAGCATAACCAACACCAACATCACCATCATTTTCATTATCATCATCATTATTATTATTATCTCCAGGGGGGAGCAGAGCGCAGGACGTTGCTGCTGACATGGTGACCAGCGTGATGATGGACGCTGTAAGTCAGGCAGGAGAAGAGGCAAGGACTGCCCAGTCTGTAGTTTGTACTATGCAAGGTGCCGCCGAGATTCCAAATGTACATGAGAGTCGCCAGAGCCTAAGACAAGACAGCAGCAGCTGTTGCAACAACCTCAGGCAACAGCAACACTAGCAGCAGCAGCAGCCATCAGCAAGTTGGTGGCACTGGTAAAAGCAATAGCAAATTATCCCACAACACTGCTAAGGTAGGGCTCGAAACCAAAGTGTCTTTGTCCGTAACTTCCTCCTCCATGCCTGTTGAGACCCCAGTCAGCAAGGCAGGGCAATGTGTAGACGATCCCAAAACTGAGGCGGTGGAGGCTTGTTCTAGTTCTTACACTTCTGGTACTGTAGATACTGGTTCATACACACCTGTCACTGTAGAGACTGGTTCATACACACCTGTCACTGTAGAGACTGGTTCATACATGCCTGTTGGTGAAGATTCCCAAGCCCAGGCAGTGTACCAAAGCTCTCTGTCCATATCTCTAAGCCCAATGGGTAGTCGTGAGGACTTGTACCACCACCACCATCATCATCATCATCATCACGAGAACTTGCCGAGGCCTCATAGAGACCAGGCAGACCAGATCAAAAAGGGAAAATCAGCGTCAGATCATCGGACTGTTGAGATTTTACATCCACATCATCACCAGCATCACCATAGCCTGTCAGTGGAAGCTGCTAGTGTTTCGGCTGAAGGACCAGAGGTTACAGAGCTCAGGTCTGAACCCTCTACTGCTAAATACAAACAGTCGTCATCATCACCTAGCACAGCTCTAGCTACAGCTTCGTCTTTACCACCAGCACCACGTCTTCAACCTTCCCACAGTCCAGAAATATCTAGACATTCACCGCCATCCTTTGATCAATCAGCATCTTCATTGTCCATCGATTCTGGGTTTGTAACCATATCAGACCGGGAAAGTGTAGTCCATACCCAACAACCACTGGTAACCCCGCCTCACATCTTCTCACCATTCTCATCTGCGCCAACTGCTGCACCACATCATCATCATCATCAGAGGTGAAGTCCAAGTCACAACCTCAAGATTTGAACAAAGATTCTCAGCCGGTGCCAACTGCTTCCCATCAGTCCCTCACTTCCTGTTCCCTTTCTGATTTCAGCCATGTCTCTGTCGCGTTGCCCGCAGCAGACGAATCAAGTGCCTCTACCCTCCCGTCACAGCACTCCTTCTCCTCTCCTCCTCCTCCCCCTGCGCTCGTTTCGAGAGAAAGGGCTGTGGAGGAACAAAGCCATATAGTATTTGAGAGCGACTCTTTAGGTAACCTTCGCAGAGTGTTTATTGACAGACTGCCAACAGATGGTTCCCAGTCGTCTGGTTTACTGCAAGCTGAAACTGATGAAAGTGATCTGCGATCTTCAAACTTCCATCATCAGGGGGAATTTGATACTCGTATGGAACACCAGGAATCAGTCGAAGTTCAGCAGAGATTAATCAAAAGTGAGGGTGCAAGTGCAACAGGCAGAGGTGGTACTCCTCTTGTCTCTCATTCTCAAGACAAGACAGCAGCAGCTGTTGCGACAACCTCCAGCAACAGCAACACTAGCAGCAGCAGCAGCAGCCATCAGCAAGTTGGTGGCACTCACAAAAGCAATAGCAAATCATCCCACAACACTGTTAAGGTAGGGCTCGAAACCAAAGTGTCTTTGTCCGTAACTTCCTCCTCGATGCCTGTTGAGGTCCCAGTCAGCAAGGCAGGGCAATGTGTAGATGATCCCAAAACTGAGGCGGTAGAGACTTGTTCTAGTTCTTACACATCTGATACTGTAGAGACTGGTTCATACACGCCTGTCACGGTAGAGACTGGTTCATACATGCCTGTTGGTGAAGATTCCCAAGCCCAGGCAGTGTACCAAAGCTCTCTGTCCATATCTCTAAGCCCAATGGGTAGTCGTGAGGACTTGTACCACCACCACCACCATCATCATCATCATCATCAGCATCATCATCAGCAGAGATCTCCGAGCTCCCTCCACCAGGAGGACAGTGGGGACGAGGCCTCCCCCTCCCAGGGCCAGCCCACCCCCCGCAGCCTGGACATCACCATCCCGGTGTCGACGCCAGCTGTGTCGTCCAGCCAAGGTCCGACCCTGGAGAGAGCTGGCTCGGGCCTGTCCAATCTGTCTCTGGTGGTCAACATGGACTCACCGACCCCGTCCTGCGCGTCCATTGACGACGATCTGGGGCGTATGCTTTACGTCAGCGTGGATAATGAAGACTGTGCTAGTGCAGATGGAGGAGCAGGGGCTCGCTTGGATGGTGCCAAGTTCGGACCTAATGTTTCGCCTCGGCAGCTCAAAAGGCTGCAGTCTATGTTGTCTCCTCGAAGCAGACTGGCTCTTCAAAAACAGCAGCTGTTGGCATCTTCGAACAGTTCAAACCCAAACCCTGTGGCAGCAGCTCCCCAGAATCCCACTTTGCCGGCATACTCGGTGACTTCACCACACCCTCTGAACGTTTCTTTTCCTGGTGCAGGGATCTCAGTTTCTACATCATCATCATCACCCCACAGTTCTCATCAATACCCAACCGCTGCTGGCGATTTCGATTCGCAACCAGACCAACCAACGGTCCATTCCAGTTCAGCAGCTGCCCTGCCTCCAACAACCTCAACCCCGGTAAGAACAACAGAAATAATGGCCAGCACAACATTATCTTCTTCTTCTTCTACTTCTTCAAGCGTGGAGACAAACCAACGAGCCCCTCTGTGCAGACAAAACTCAGACCGAGACCTTTACGTCGAGCTGAAGGAATTTTTAAACTCGGCAAACTGCAGCTCTCGAGACTCTGCCGGGAGTTGGGGTGGAATCCACCCCCCTCTAGCGTCAAACTCCACATCGTCGTTCAGTTCCCGGTCTGGCTCCATCTCTTCTCACCGCGGAAGTAACGGATTTACGGGTGATTTCCTGGAGTTTTGGAACCACTACCGGCGTCGCAGCTCTCAGATGAGCCAGCTGAGTGACTACAGTTCTAGCAGTTATGCCACGACATCATCCACGTCTTCGTCTGGCGCGTCTAGGCGGTCGAGTTCAAGCCACAAGCACAGCACGGACTTCAGCACAGACCTGGAGGTGAAATAGTTTAGACAATGAAATTTCGGTTCGGGCTCACACGCAGGTCTACTTTTAAACTTACAAAATATTTCAGATTTTTCGTATTCAGTCTTCATCAGATACACCTACACATTAAAAAAAAAAATGAATATTGAGAAAAGAGTTAAAGTCATGGAAAAATATTAATTAAAGTCACTCCATTTGGTTTTATAAAACAAAATAAATAGTGAACAAGCCAAAAATGAAAGAAGTCAAAGCATTATTGTTACATCCTTACTGATAGGTGCAAAGACAATTAGCTACAGAGCTTGTCATTTTCAGAAGTAAAGTGAACACCTACACCCCTGCAACCTGACCAATTAAAACCTTATATAAATAAATGTGTGAGGGAGACATTTCTGAGAAAACGTGCCTTCTTCCTCTAATTAAGGAACCTTTTTAAAATTGAGCTGTGTTATGAACACCCTTACAGGCTAAATAAAAACTAATTAAATTGATCATGTTCCTAGGAAAAAAAGATTAATAAAAAATTGAAAAGAGTTCTAAAGTTTTTCATACTTATTACTTTAGTTAATTTGTAGACTGTGCTCATAAATGTTATATAATTATATTGTTATGTTTATCAACATATTGTTTTCCTTTTTTTTTTTTAATCAACATAATTTTTCTTGTTATTGTTTTATTCTTAAAAACACAATCAAAGACTTTCTGTCAGATACTTTAGGGACTCTTCACTGTAAAATTTAAAAAAGCTGAAAAGTATTGAATTATTCATTGGAATTATTTCAAAACCCTTCTTCCTTTTTATTTTCCCGAACAGGACATATCTGAGAGCTTACTAAAACCTAGTCACGGAGTCATCGAAGAAGAAGGAGGAGGACTCCTGACACTGATCACAGACTTTGCCACCCATGTTGTGTCAACCGCTGTGAGAAACGGGGTGATTTCTGCCATGTCACCGTCTTCCACCTCAAGACCTCAGGCTCCTGATGAGACGAAACACGAAGTGTTGGTAGAGCAAGATGTCGTCATGATGCAGGATACAAGTTTGGGTTCTGGAAATCAGACTCAAAGTCGTAGCAAATCAGGAGGTGGTACTTTTCTTTCTGAAGAGGATGTTGTTGTTATGTCAGATGCAGGTTCTGAAGATGCTGTACCTAGATTGTCTTTACCAGAGGGGAAAGCAGCAGCAGAATTTGATTCTCCGGTGAAATCTTCTTTACCAGTATCTGAGCGGCCTGTAAAAGCTTCTATTGAAGTAAGTGAATCATCCATTCCAGTAGCCAGCACTTCTGTCTGCAAGCAACAGGCAGTGGTCTCTAGTTACGGAGTCTCTCAAACCACCGGTTCTGCCCTGAAAGGTAGAGAGGGACATGGACACAAGCTTGGACAGGAGGAGAGCGAGATGACGAGACCGGGTGATTCTACAAACAAGCCTGTGTCTGTGTCTGTGTCTGTGTCCACATCCTTGTCTTCCAGCCGGCCCCAGGCAGCGTACTCTGGTCTGCCAAAACGAGCGTTATTAGGGAAGGCGTACCCTCGCACAGGCACCTTGGTCAGGCAGCAAAGTGTCAGTGTTCATCCCGAGGACGAAGAGCCTCCGAAAGTGGCCAACAAACTGGACAAGTCTACAGAAGGGACTGTGCAGAGAATGGGGGAAAAACCTGCCAAATCTTTAGAAGTGACTGTGCAGGCCCCTTCAACGGCTGGAGGTGATGATGATGAAGGAAAGAATACCAAGAGCACTGATGTGTCCAACCCTGCAGGCTACCATGGTCCTGTGAGGGTCAGAGAGAGTCAGAGCCCTTACACTTCAAAGTCCGCAGGCTACCCAAGTCCCGTTAGGAGCGGATCTGAAGACGCAGATTTCTCTCACAGCCACACACTAGTAGACGGATCCTCCCCAACCTGCCCTAGTGCTGACTTGGGCTATCTCTCTCTGGTCTCAGCATCGAGTCATTTAGAGTCGGAGACAGTCTCCCCCGGCACATTAAAATCTCAGCATGTATCTCGGCGTACATCGACAAAATCGCAACGATTTGTCGGTAAAACGTCAGGGAAAGAGCGCAATCAGAGCGTCGGCGCGATCAAGTCCGAGAATCTCTCAGCAGAGCAGACCAGGTTGTCGGGTGTGACATTTTCTGAGAAGAGAAATCGATCAGGGCAGCGGGAGTTGTTTGCCACACTGGAGACAAAACAAATCTTTCTAGAATCCCCGCCTTCACATTTCCCAGCACAACTTGAAAGTAAAACTTTAACCTCGGAGGAAACTTCTAAAAAAGGAATTCCTGTACCCAGCGCGTCTGGTTCGAAAGTTCATAGACTGCCTGTTGGTGAATCTGCAGCTAGGCCTAAGAAGAACACTGGCTCAGAGAGACCAGCCTCGTCAGTATTGCCGAAAGGAAAACTGCCAGTCTCGGCTATCCCAAGGATGAGGACAAAGTCGGAACCGACCTGTAGGAAATCTCCCAGCACCGACAGCGGTACTAGGGCTGCCGGAGTAGAGAACCACCCGAAAAAATCGGACACTAAACAAGTGAGAGACAGGTCTAGAAGATGGGTAAGAGCTGTGTCAGAGCCGAGCGCTGTTCCAAAGGGCAAGAGCAGCACGGGGAGAGAGGTTAAACCTGGTGCCGATCCACACACTAAGAAGTCTGAGGGCAAAGTTACCAAAGGTGAGACCAAATCCCACAGGTCTGAGAGAACTCGGCAAGAAGTCTCGCAGCGAGGAAAAACTGCAAAGTCAACGGTCTCGTCCCCAACAAAGCCGAGCCAGGCCGTGAAGTACAGCAGCAGCAGTAGCAGGCGGTTGTCCAACACATCAGGGGAAGGTGCGGACGGGTCTCTGTCCAGCTCTCCTGTCTCAGCCCAGCCTTTCAGTGGCGCCAGTGGACCGTCGTCCACAAAGTGTTCGGGGATACCCAGGTACAGCAAGGAGCCCCTCAGGAAATCCTGGCTGCCCATGGCGATGGCAGCTAAAACTCCCAGCTCGCACCACCTGAAACAACCGTCAAAGACGGAACTTGACCGGGAGAAGAGACGGCACCAAGGTCAAGGTCAGTCTGGTGGCAACCATCGGCAACACCAGAGACCAGAACCTCTGTTCAAGCCCCACAAGAGCAGGTACATTTTCTCCGACGTAGCTGCTCCGCCATCGGACAAGAAAACCAGGAGACAACGGGATGAGCAGGCAAAGTCGAAAAGCGACAGTCACCATTCACGTCGACACCACCTCCACCATCATCATCATCCCGAGAACTTGCAGAGGCCCCATAGAGACCAGGGAGACCAGATGAAAAAGGGAAAATCAGAGCAGGAGGACTCTAGTAGAAAGACCTGTCCAAAATTGTCTTCCCAGATGAGGAAGTTTGTAAATTCGTTAGCCGATCGCGTTGTGAGCGAGGCAGTCTTAGAGGGCGCTGACTTGGTATCCCAACAGAGTCTGATCTCCTCGCTTCCCAGCGCTGGCGATAATGATGATGATCGGAGGGGGGAGATATCGGAAGAGGTCTACAGTTGGTTCTCCAACAAGATCATCAGCCAGGTGTTCTCTCACATCCTGCACGGTCTTGAAACGAGAGATCATCATCGCCCCCACCTGGGCCAGCCGTCAGTGGAAGGACCTGAGCCGATAAGCCTGCACCAGTTGAGAGAGATTGGAGCCTCGTCAGGCTCGCCAGGGGAAGAACTCAGTGGCCCGGTGTTGGAGTCACCAGTCGACCCAAGCGCTACAGACTCCATGGCGACAAGATCATTATCTCCCTTGTCCGTCTCGTGCCTGACTCCAGCCCGCGTGACAAACGCCGCCTCTCCGTCTAGTCCGAGTCTGAAATCACCATCTCCGGTGGCTTTTGGAGGGGCAGGTGGGGACAACTCCGTATTGCCCGGGACAACGATGACTTCCCACAAGCGCCAGGGATCGTTGAAGGTGGTTAAATTCCAGGTGGGTGCAGGGAGGAGAGGGTCAGATGCCGACGCAGCGGAAACGGTAGACCTCCCTCCTCACCATCACCATCATCATCATCACCAGCATAGCCAGCCTCACCCTGCAGCATCCCCCGTCTCGCCTTCCTCAACCTCGTCAATCCACGTCCCGACCTCCCCTGTCGGTATGGGAAGCTTCCCAGTCAAACCCAGTGCGAACATTCTGACACCCACTCCATCTAGAAGGCGAAGCAGCTTTGACATCGCCTCTTTATCTCCGCCTCCGTCCTCAATCCGAGCGATGGGCTTCTCTCCCCCGCTGAGACCCACGCCCCTGTTTGCATCAGGCAAGACGGAAAGTTCTGGTGCCACAGCGTCTGTCTCTGATCCATCAGGCTCTGCTCTCGGGAGGAGCGTGTCTAAAGACTTTGCCTCGGTGGACCTGACCTTGGATATCTACCAGGTGGCGGCCAATATTGTGGACCAGGTCTTCCAGAACATCTCCGAGGATGCGAGGGGTCGGCACGGCGCCTACCTGGGTTCTTATCACGCAGTTTCCCCTGGAGATGAAGGTAGGTCCACACATCAACGTAAGAAAACATTTTAAAAAGATAAACTGTGGCTGTATAATTATGTGAACAACCTTGGTGAATCAAGCGCCAGTCAGTGTGATAAAAAGCACTTTTTTAATAGATTGAAAAAGTTAGAATCTAGAATTTCTAGAACTAGAGACAATCCTTTTTTATTTGAAAATGAAAAGGTCAATATAGAGTTGTTTTTCTATGTTAAGAGGGCTCTAGCTCAAAGTTATATCAGGCACTTGTGTCTGATTCACCCTGCCTGCCTTACCTGTAAATTACTTTTGAGGCAACAATTCACTTTATTTTCGCCATACAGTTACTGTTCAATAAAAACTTGGGATAAGATAAACTTTTAAACTTTTAGCCTATTCTAGAACAGATTTATGACTCGTCCAACAATCTAAATGTTTCTTCTATTTTATAATCGTGCTCCTGATATCGACAGTTTTTGTTTTGAATATTCTTCTATTCTGTTCAGAAGGGACCTTATCATTCTCTTCTCTCTAACCATACCAAAACCTCAGCACCCACTGGCATCACTTTATTTTGTTTTTTTATACCAGAAGCTCATCATCACCTGGAGAGGCGTCATTACGAGGGCTTTGTCTCCAACATTTTCTCCAGCTCGGTGGCCGCGAGCCCGTCGCCAAACATCGAGCGGGGGCCGGCTGGTGGCCGCGAGCCCGTCGCCAAACACAGCCACTCGAGCGGGGGCCGGCACGTCGGCGAGCGGGAAGAGGGGATCCAGTCATCATCATCAGATGCGACGCCCGGTCTCACCCAGTCTCGGCGGACTGTTCTCACGCCAGCCCATGTCCAGACAGGTCAGCTTCTCATTACCTAACTCCAGAAGGGATTGGGGACCCGATGGTCCAGGGGTAGAACATTGGCTTCCGACGCAAAAGGTCTCGAGTTCGAATCCTGGCTGTTGCGTTCAACCAGCCTACTGGTTGTGTCGATGACAGTATAATGTGACCGGCTGAGACAAAGAGTTATGGTATCCCCGCT
>RQTK01000791.1:192332-204832 GCA_003991915.1 Elysia chlorotica | reverse complement strand
AATATCTGGTACACGCGTTTTGCTTGCCTAATTTATCAGATCTAAAGTTAGATCTAGAGTCAGTGTGTTCTGCGTAAACCGTGTCGTGTGTTTTGCGCCAGTATTCGAAGCGTCTCTTTCTTTATATAGCACCCTCAGCTGTTAAAGCTCCATAATGTCGTCCATTCAAGACATCAAAGAACTTGCTGAGGACGACATTATGGAGCTTTAACAGCTGAGGGTGCGATATAAAGAAAGAGACGCTTCGAATACTGGCGCAAAACACGCGACACGGTTTACGCAGAACACACTGACTCTAGATCTAACTTTAGATCTGATAAATTAGGCAAGCAAAACGCGTGTACCAGATATTAGCCGACGAAGGTTGGTAATCTAGATCTAGCTCTACGCTGGACCAATCTAGATCTCTAGATCTATAATTCTTCGATGCGTCGAACTTGTAGACTCGATCCCGGACGAGCCCCCAGTGTAACAGATTTGCTGGTGATGGTGGTAATCTGTTAGGCTCTGTTTGTCTAGGGGTATTAAAAATATTCACAGCCAATCACACGACTCGTCCAGAAAATAAATCCGAAGTCCGCAAGTAACAATTTCAACTGTTTAATCCAACAAAAGGGCTATACTCTACAATGTTTGTAGGACGGCTCAATAGTACAATTACTGGAGTTTCAATGTAGACTCTGGAAAACAATATTGACTCTTCTTAAATGTTGACTCTTGAAATGTTGACTCCCCTAAATCTAATTAAGATTCTTATTTATACACAATTTCGTCGAATCATCCAGAACAAGAATTACGTAAATCATAAGAGAATATTCTCGGTACATCTCGTTAGCAATTAACAACCAATCAGAACAAAGGTAAACAAGAGGTGACGAGGTGATTACTATTCTAGAACTAGCCGGAGGTTTCGAGAAGGGCTGTGTTCAGTAAGCAAAACTCACAATCAAATTCTTAGGCTTGAAATACAATCGTTATGCAAACAAACAAGATAATGTACATACATCTAGTCAATCCGCTACCCAAAAGTTACGCACCTAAAAAGGGTGAGGAAATGAATAGATCAACTTATAGTACAATGCGTTACAGTCAGTTACTTGTAATTCTATTTTTCAGAAATGACAACCTGTTAGCATCTTGTGATATTTTAATGGCATTATATATTTCCTACTGTGATATAAATCCCTAATCTCAAAAACATTTGCAATTTAATTTATTTCTATTTTAAATTTGAGACATGTTGCTTACTGGCTGGGTGTTCTGGTCATGGTAAACTTTTATTATTCTGTGTGGCAACCAAGGCGAATCATACCCAAGTCACTTATATATGTTTTGAGATAAAGCCCTCTAAACATAGAAATATTATCTATATTGCCCTTTTTTATTTTCAGATTGATTTGATTATCTTGGACTCTATGAATAATGAAGTTAAACTTGTTCAATCTCTTAAAAAGCAGTTGGTCCTTTTTAACAAACTGTAAATAATTCCAAAAATTTCCGAGATTTATAACTTGTGCCTGATTGAACCTGGATGCCTCACATATTATTATTGAACTTTTGTATAGAAGCTTAAAAAATGGAATCTCCACATCAATCCGCAGCCAAGACGTTCTTGTTCTGGAGAGTTAGCCTCAGACTCATCCTCTGACGGCTCCTCGTCCTCCTACAACTCGGACAACACATCCTCCTCCATGCTACCCTCAAGCTCAGATGAGGAGGAGCAGGACATCGGACCCCAAGGCCTTCTCTGCCAGGAGGAAATGGCGCGAGCACGGAGGCTTAGTCGGAGACAGCGACAGAACCGGGACGCCATCGCGACCTGGCTCGCCGAGACCAAGAGAGAAAATCCGCAGGAGTTCCCTCACCACAACATAACGGTGGCCACTTCGGAGAGAGCGGAGGTTTTGTTTCCCGCTGCAGTTGGAGATTTGTCGCCTTGTGGAGCTAGTATTGAAAGTGGTGAACATTTGTTGCCTGTTGGCGTTGAAAGTACTGAAGTTGTGTCTCCTGGTGGAGTTATGGTTGAAAGCCTTGGAGTTTTGTCTCCCAGAGGAGTGGAAGTTGAAAGCCAAAGTGCTGGAGGTTTGTTTTCTGGTGGAGTCATCGGTGAAATCAGAGATTTGTCTCCTGGTGGATTCATTGCCAGCAGTGAAACTGAAAGTAGAATCAAAACCCAGGCTGCACTCAGAGCAGAAGAGGAGAAGAAAGAGAAAGGTAAAGAGGAGGGTGAGGGTGTTGGGAGTTCAGGTCGACTTTTGAGAGGAGAAACTGTTGATGATGTAGCAGGACCTGTGTTCCCTGGTCAGGGTGAGTGGTCAGCTATGGGGCTCACGCCAGAGATGGAAGAGTTTGCCACCAATTTAACCCAGGCAGTGATGACAGAAGCGATGGATAGCTGCCGCGGCGAAAGCTTCCTCAGGGTAGGATTTCTCAGTTCTATGCCATTGATGCTATTTCTGAGCTAAGTTGTAAAGTATGATTGATAACCAACTCTTGCCAAAAAATACTCTCAAACATTTTGGGCCTGACTTATCTAAAATCTAGCTGACACAGGCTTTCATAGTCCTCTGCTATAGACACTCTTTTTAGCTCAGTAAAATATACAGTATGATCAAAATTCTACTCTTGTCAATAAGTAGGCAAGCATTTTGGACCAGACTTATCTTAAATATGTTTTATATGGCTGTAAAAAGAAAAAAAATATATATTTAGGGTTAGTAATGCAGAATGATAACCATCTTTTGTCGAGAAGTATACAATTTGGACCCGATTATGCTGAAATTTATATCATATGGCTTTAAAAGAAAGCTACTAACTTTAATTAGGCATAAGACACTCAAATATTTAAAGGATTTGTTTAATTGTGTAACGGAACTTGGTTTAACAAATTCAATACAAATTTATTGTGAAGCAAATACAGTCTAAAAAAAAACCCAGCTTTTAAAAGTGTCGTCTCAATCTGTGTCTCCTAATTGTTGTGCTACACTATTCTTTTAAAACAGTCTAGTTTTGAAAATAAACTTCCTCACACAATACTGTCTCTTCACCCCTGCCCTCATCCCCTCCTTTTCCCTTTCCACAGTTCTTGTCGTACGACCAGCCCATCGCCACTGGGAACTGGGGATGTGGGAGTTACCGTGGCAACACGCAGCTCAAGTTTGTGCTCCAGTGGCTGGCAGCAAGCGTGGCACGGTGTCCGAACCTGATCTACTACACCTTTGGCGAGTGCTCGCTCTCACAGGTACGGCCCTTGAGAGGGTTCAAAACCTATGATCTGTGAGAAATGTATTTGTTTGATTTTGTCTCCTTTTGGTTGGGTCTGTGTTGGTATAATCCGACGGGTTGAGACAGGGGTCCAGGTCTCCTCTTATGTAACAAAAAATAGTAAGACGTAAGTCTTGAGGAACAGAAAGTAGTCCACAATATATTCTATATAGTGCTGTGGTTGGACACCGAGCAAAAAAGTAAGGCACTTGGATCCGTCTGTCAGTCTCAGTGAAATACCCGGACATAATTGGTTCACAGCTCTAACAGTAAGGGATGTCTCATATCTCAGAACAGTTCTTACTCTCACATGAACAAATAAACAACTTCATATTTTGTATAGCTGGGCACAATCGCATATCACACAGACACAGACACACACTCCCTTGAGTGACACATCATTGCATTTTACTAAAAAAAATTGTTACATACTGCACATTTTTTATTTTAAGATTCATTTTTGTGACTGCGCTCCTCTTGGGTCTATTTTATAAAATGTAAGCTAAAAACGTTCACAAAGCAGAAAAAAAGAATTAAAAAAAAATCATGTTATAATCTGGTGTAATAGGAAAAGGTTAATCAGATTCAAACATAATGTTTTATCCACATCGCTCTGTTTTCACCATTCCCCTCCGTCTTCTTCCTTCTTTCTTTCTCTCCAGGCCACCGATGTAGTGACCGTCCTGTCCAGTCAAACAGTCGGGGAACTGGTGAAGCTTCTCAGGGCATACTGCTGCATCGTCTGCAATCACTTGGCAGAAACCTCCCCACCACCACCACCATCATCATCAGTACCAACATCATCATCAGCATCAGTAGCATCAGCAACACCTGCTCTCCCAGCAGAAGCAGCTGCAGCACCATCATCATCCCCTGCCTCATCATCATCATTGCTGTCATCACGGGAAGAAACTGCGGCCAGGGCCCCAGTCAAATCATTAGCATCGCCGTCAACATTGTCTCCACCATCATCTTCAGCAGCATGTTCAGCATTGTCATCGCCATCATTGCAACCACTTGCTCATGCCACTGCAACATCTACTACTACGGATAACACATCTCAGCAGCAGCAGCAACAACAACAACAATGTACGGACAGTCAGGGAGGGCTTCCAGCTCACACTTCTAACCCACGTCTAAGATCAGGGCAAGGGTCAGGGTCGCGGTCTGTCGCACCAGAACAACAGGAGCAGCAACTTCCGATCAGCTTGTTTGATTTCCTGCTACAGCAGACGCAGACTGGTTAGCTCAAGTAAATGGACAATTTGACCAAACAAAACAAAATGTAAGGAAATGCATTTGTCTGTTTAAAGCTCTTTTCAACTCTAGACAACACCGTGAAAACCGTTAAATATTTGAAATTTTCTTTTTGAATATGAACGATGAAAGACTTGCAAAAAGAATAACTAGAACTAAAAAAGTATGGAACACTTTTGTGTGCTGTTAAAGCCCTTTTCAACTGGCATTGTTGTGAAGGATATTGAAGTCACTGAAGACACCAAATAAGTTGATGTTTCTGAAACTGTGAAAGCCTCTCCCTTATATGGAACCTTTAGTCCTTTTAACCTTTTCACATGTCGTGATTCAAGCGCTTTTTGTCATGTGCAGACTATTTTAGGTAATTTTTTTGAATTAATGAAAGGTATAAGTCGTTATATTTATTTCTGAATAGAAGATAAGCAGTTTGATGCAAAGAAGTGCTGGCACAAAAGCATATCAATGTAGAAAGCAAGTGTGCAGTGTGATGGGAAAAGATTACCACTCTATTTGACTGGTGTCTTTAGAAAGGTGATTGAAATTACTGTAGACACACAAAAACATAAATGTGTTTCTAAGTCCATTTTTTACTTTTTATCAGCTAGAAGTGATTTTCACTTTTTAAAAATAATCAATAAAACTATTTTTTTTATTTTTATTTCTGCTTCATATTAGACACAGGTTTCTAATTAGATAAAGCCCTATTTATGCCTTTTTATCCATAAGTTTAGTTGTAGGATGTTTTTAAAGTATTTCTTTTTTACAACTTGTTTAATTTTGTATTATTTAATGCATCAGATGCAGACTAGATTTAGCTTAGTATTGGGATGATTTAAAAAACAAAAAAAGATAATATATTATGTATGAATCCTTTACTCACATCATGATTTTTTAATATGAATTGAACAACTAAAAAGCCAAAGAACAAGAGCTGGGATCATTCTTAGCTCCGGTGTGCTGAAAATTATTTTCTATTGATGAAGATTTACTTTCGTATAGACACCCACGCATTGTCTGTGATTGAATACCTTGTATGTACACCTTCCAATTTTTTTTTACTTTCTTGCTCTGGCTGACTCTCTCTCTCTCTCTCTCTCTCTCTCTTTCTCTCTCTCCCTCTCTCTCTCTCTCATCCTCCCCTGCATCTCGTTATTCCTTTATCCTATATTGTAATTTGCCTCTCCCTTAACCCTTTTTATGTGAGTCGTAACATAAAATGTTAGAACAATATGTTTATCAAATTATCTTTTTCTTGTAAAACAATACACAGATCCTTTGTCGCTTTTCCACTTGCACACAAAGAAGTCTGTGTTTTAATTTTATTTTATTACAACTAGTGTAAATAGTGATATATTTATATATTTTTTATACATGTACAATGTATGAATATGATTGTAATAATGTATATCATGACCTTGAGAGGCTAAGAAACCAAAATGTGATCGCACATACACACAATGGTGTCATGTCTTTGGTGCTAAGCTTTTGGACAATGCCAA
Organism: Elysia chlorotica; assembly: GCA_003991915.1. Lineage (NCBI taxonomy): Eukaryota > Metazoa > Mollusca > Gastropoda > Plakobranchidae > Elysia > Elysia chlorotica. The sequence goes on along the minus strand of RQTK01000791.1, from coordinate 198,812 downwards.
TACCACAGAATCGATCAACATTTGAAGATCAACATTTGAAAACCACGTTTAAGAGATAATTATTGTAACCTCAGTTGAAAATTGACCCGTCTAATCTCCAGAATACTACAGATGTTTAGTATGTCAAAGATGAGATAGATCATTCTGCAAGGTGGGCAAAAATAAGCACAGTCGACTTTGGGTACATTGGTAAGGTTTATTTTGAAAAAGAAAAGAGGCAGGCCTTTGTCATGTGTTGAGCTGCACAGTATTTTTCTGTGAGTTTCCGATATTTATTCATTTATTTATTTTCTGTTGTTCTTTGCATATGTATTTGAAAAGGAATTGATGAAAAGGAAGAGAAAACAGTGAGTGCTTAACCCTATGAACCCTGGGCTTCTAAGGGTTAAAATTTTCTGCTCTGGACTCCTGAGTAAAAATGGGACATTTTCATACCAACTCACTGTATGTAGAGTTCATGATAAATTACAGTTCATGGGTGCAACCATTGTAAAAAAAATGACATTGGAACATGTAGTTTAAAGGCAGAAGCTGGTTGGTTGAATAAATTCAGAAAGAGCGTCATCTAGAGAAGTCTAACTTTAGGGTCTAGTCCAAAACAGTTCAGGGTCGCAATTGATATAATAATATGTACTATCATGCAACCTCAGCGTTGCACTTGGGGCTTACGGGTTAAGCTATATGCACAAGACAATGTGCTTGTTCTAGGAAAGAAATTTTAAGTATTGTATATTGATTTCTGCTGATAGAATATGGAAAAAGGATGAAGAGCGAAGAAAGACCCCAGAGGAATTTAAATGTGCAACTGCAAGGTTTATATCATGTCAACTCCTCACAAAAGTTAATATTTTAAATTTCTTAACTCAAAAGATGGCTATACGGAGTGTTATAATTTTTTTTTTAACTTGTAACAGAAATCTAATGGCTGAATGTTGTGGTTTTGTTATTTTTTTGCTAATGGTTTTTGTGCTCATTTGAAGCGAAGTTAAAATTATCATAATGTCTTCAACATGCAGGCCAAAATTTTGTGATAGCTCATTCAGAGCATATTGATAGATGGTCTTAAGCTCAATCAGAGCCTATAGGCTTTATATACAGTTTTAAGCTCCTTGTTAGGCATTGGTCTTGGGGCTTGTCCACATGATAGCTTACAAAGTGCTGATGTTGGACGTTATCCTCAACTGGTTCAGACAGCTATTCAGTATAATGTGACTGGCTGAGACAGGAGTCATGGTATCCTCCGCCCTGTCTCGTGTGTGGCAGCACATAAAATTGTCAGACGTCCGTCTTGGGGCCCTTCCACAATATAGTCTATATAGTGCTGCTGCTTGACGTGAAACCAACCCAACCAACCCACCAACCTTCAGACAGCTCTAATTATTAATTTATTTCCAGTCAGATGATTCTTGACGAAGCCATACCCTAGTCTAGTCCAAGCTGTCAGCCTCGAGAGGGACATTAAGGAGCATTACTGCAAGAATACCTCTCCTCATTGTCCAATGTTTTGACAAATCTGCTTTTTTCTTATTTATAAACTCTCGGAGGACCAAACTTGTCACTGTTTAAGCTTGCCCATTCAGCTCGGGCAAATAGCCAAATAGTCAAATTTGGTGTTACATTAGTGTGAGTGTGTGTATTGTTTGTTTTGTTGTTGGTTTTTTTTTGTTTTTTTTTTTTGGGGGGGGGGGGGGTGGTGGGCTGTTGTGGTGGGCTGTTGTCCAGCTGTCAGAGGTTGTAGAATCAAATGGTTCATACATAATTTATGAAGGCTGTAGCGGAAGGACAATCAGGATTCAATTTGTTACCATTTCATGAGTGACTGTTCTTACCCACCTTGAAATGGACAGGGAAAGTCAATTTGAAAATAAAGCGCGGCAAGGAAATGCCGTTTGACCAAAAAATGGGGAAACTTTTCTTTACTCATTACCTTATTTCCTTATGATGATGCGGCTATCCCTCAATCCGAAGCATCTAAAACAAATCACATGTATATAAAAATACTTAAAATGGAAGTTTTTCATTAAAATTCTCTATATTTCTGTTTTGGGTTAATTGAATTTATGCCTCAAATTTTCATTTTGGCTATAGTTTAAAAAAGTGCTGGCCCACAGATATCCCATAATGATGTATGTATAAGGTTACAAAACACAACTTATACATAGGGTTTGTTAAAAGCAGATCTTTTTTTTCTCTTCCTCTAGTCTAAGTGACCTCTTGTCATAAATTCCCATCTCACAAAAACCCATCTTCCTACATAAAGTGATGCTTTTTTTCTATTACTTATTTTTCCCCCAAAGATTGATTTAACCTGTATTGAATTTTATTTGATTGTGTGTTTATTCCACTTTTCTTGATATTACTGAAAGTTATGTACTTTTATTTTTTCACCACATTTGTTTTTTTCTCACTCTCCTCTAGGTTTGAATATTTTGATTGATTGCTTCTGCCACCATTTGTTTAAAATCTGCTGTTCTTTTCTTAAATCTACTTTCTTATGATTGTATTATCATAATCATGATTTGAGCTTGAGATTATTGCTTCAACCCCGCCTTGAAATTCCTGCACTGTTGAATTCATCTCTCTCAATCTGTAAAACAGTTGTCATATCGTGTCATATCGTGCAGATCCATATTGGGTCGTTAGTACAACGGTGTGGTACGCTTACGACTTATCTTAACATATAAAAATAAGAATGCTTATGACAAGTTCTAAGCTAACGCCACGTTGTACTTATGACTGTAATAAGTTAATGTGTCATTATCTTGCCATTGGAGACTCACAAAGAACAAAACCCCAATAGCTTCTAAAAAGTTTCCACAAAGTATAAATCTATGTGTTATGTGTGTGTAGTTTTTGTTTGCCTTTCATGCCCATGACAATAGCACAAATAGACAAACCTGCACACACTGCAGTTTGAGTTTATGACTGGTTAAAAAAAAAAAGACTAGCATTCACCACTTAGTCAAAGAATTGAACAAGAAATCATCTAGAACTGAGCTTGTGGTGTAGCTCTTTCCACCATTGTTGTACATACACCGTGCTGACTGTTTTTGTTTGCGGTTTTTGTAGAATTTATTTTTAATTTTAATTATTTTGAATGTAACTTTTTTTAAGAGTTACTTAGCTTTGTTGGAAGACATGAGCTGTACTTTGGATATTTTTAGTTTGCTCATCAAGATATCATGTGAGTTAAATTTACATTACAAAGTCATGTGTGTATATATAAGCTTCAGCCTTTATTTATTTTACCAAGCACTCACAATGCCAAATGGTGCGACTTATTGAGAACACAGAGCGCACAAACATAATTTTATTTTAGATCTACTACAAAATGACTCTATGAACAAGATAGAAATAAATAAGCATCCAATGTAGCTCTTTACAGAACATTTCTGTATGTACATCTGTGACACTTGTTTTGGTACATGGTTGGTAGTTTTGTAAGATTTTATTTGGAATATGATTTGTTCATGAGTTATCTTAGCTTTGTTGGAAGGCATACATAAGCTCTACTCTAGGTTTAAGTTTGCTCATCAAACAATCATGTGAGTTATATATATACATATATATATTCGCCTAGTCTTGAAACGGGAACACAAAACGTCCAAACAGAATTTCTATCAGATTTACAACAAAGTGAACAGGATAGAACTAAGCTTGTGTCGTTTCTCTTTCCACCAACTGCAATGTATGTACACTTTGAGGGCATGTGACTGTTTTGGTTGTGGTTCCTGTGTGATTTTATTTTAGTTTTTACCATTGGAATGTAATTTCTCTTAGAGTTATTTTAGCTTTGTTGGAAGACATGAGCTGTACTTTGGAAATTTTGTTTTCTCATCAAGCAGTAATTTGAGCTTAACTACATTTTTACATAAGTATAGATCAATATCATAATGATAATGTCACTGTGTTACCATTTTGATATAAGTCATTTTTGGCTGGTTTTGATATAATCACTAAAAACTGTTTCATTTCCTTACCTTTCTTTAGCAATGGACACAAATTTGTAATAGGATAAAACAAAAACCTAGTAGCCTATATTTAATATGAAAGTTTAGACAGAGCTCATTTTCACCTTTACAATGATATATCACTTTCAGTTTGGCATAAGTCTGACTTAGTCCAGTGACAAGATATCAATATAGTATCATATTTAAACTTGAGACTGTAGGCCTAGTTAGTTCCACAAGCAATAATGTCCATAGAATCGTGAGTAATGCCAAATGTCGCAACTTATTTCTGGTCTTAAAAAGGGAACAAACGGTGCATACAAGCGAATGTGAAAACCACCCAACTTTTTTGTGAGATCCACTACAACACGGCACAATGACGCTTCTGTTTGTTACACATGACTCGTGTCTTCCAACAAAGTAACATAACTCTTGGTGAAATCTCAGTCACTTTACATAATTATATTGAACTTTTTTTTTTATGTTAGGGAAGAGAGGATCGGGAGATGTGATATAATAATTTTTGTGTACAATGAAAGTAGAAACAATGTACATACACTGAACATATGCTGTAATAGGCCTATGGAATTATGATGATTCAATGAATATAATTTTATGGATTTTCTATTTCATGAACATAAAGAATTTGTATTGCCGACTTTGTGTCAATTTTGATTTATTATATGTACCTGTGAGTATGAGTTTCCAAGTTTTTTTTTTCGTCCCATTTTTTGTCTGTTTTGTGCTATATTATTTTCTTCCAAGGCTTTTTTTTTCTTCTTTCTTTGCTCTATATATTGTGAGCAAAAATAGTACCAAAAGTAAATGAAGAGAAACTTGAACTAGCACAACATGGCCATATGGTCTGAAACAACCCTACGTGAGATAGGCGACGATTTAGCTCATGTTATTCATACAATAACACACGATCGTTCATTAGAAAACAAAGACTTGGAAATATGCATTTTTATTGCACATTGTTTATTCATTAAATTATTATGTATGAAAAATTTTTTTTTATCAAAAGTTACATGAAAAAAATACTCTCTCTCTATCTGTCTCTCCCTCTCTCCCCCTCCCCCCCCCCCCTCTCTCTCTCTCTCTCTCTCTCTCTCTCTCTCTCTCTCTCTCTCTCTCTCTCTCTCTCTCTCTCTCTCTCTCTCTCTCTCTCTCTCTCTCTCTCTCTCTCTCTCTCTCTCTCTCTCTCTCTCTCAATTTTCACTTTTACACTGTACTCTCAACCCTTCGTCGCAAGTGGTAGAACGCTGGGCTTCTACTCATGAAGTCCCGGGCTAGAAACCCAGGGTCGGGCCAGTTTATTCTCCAATTTGGCCCCCTTCTCGTTGTGTCGGTATCAGTACATGTATATTGTATTATGTAACACTAACAGGATGATACAGTAAACTGGTATCCTTGCACTCTCTCTGAAGCAAACATTTTTAGGGAGGATACATCGGCGATATAGCTTATCTTCCTTCGCTGGAGGCTGAAAGACCAAACTTTCGCCATTGACTCTGATAGACTATATAATTATAATATGTACATAGATGCGAATACATAGCTTGTTCCAGTCCTATATTCTTTGTTTTCGGATGGGCTCCGTGAGAGAGCTATATTAAGACGACGGCACACATTATGTATCCTGTCGTCTTCGTTTTCGTCAGGGGCTTTGTAAACACAAGGCTTGCGTTACTGTTAGAAGAGATCTTCTCCGTGAGACTAGGAGAGCTATATTTAGACACCAGCACACATTCTCAATCCCAGCATCTTTGTTTTTACCATAGACTCCGTTATTTGTCCAGTACAAATCTTCATTAAGACACCGGCAAACAATTTAGTCCTGCCGTCTTTGTTTTGACGACTGACTCCATAAACTTACATCGGCGATATAGCTTATCTTCCTTTTCGCCATAGACTACGTTAGTCCAGTACAAATCTTCATTAAGACGCCGGCGCATATTCTTAGTCCGGCCGTCTTAGTTTTGACCATTGGCTCCGTAAACGCAAGGGTTGTGTTAGTTAAGCTGTACCTTTAACTTTCCGTCACGGGCTCCTTTAGAGAAGAAGAAATCTTGATTTAGACGTCAGCGCTAACGTTTTAAAGATAGCCCAATTGTCTTCGTTTCTCCAGGGGCCCGTGTTAGAAGAAAGCTATATTTAGAAACCAGCTCAAAAGTTAGCTCTATCGTCTTGGTGTTAGCCCTGAGCCCTGTGTACACAAGGCCTGTGTTAGAAGAAAGCTATATTTAGAAACCAGCACAAAAGTTAGTTTTGTCATCTTGGTGTTTTCCCTGAGCCCTGTGCATACAAGGCCTGTGTTAGAAGAGTTGCGTGGACAGTACGGGCGATCTGCTGTGTGGGATGCGCTTGTCCAAGAGCCAGTAGGTGTACATCTCGCCCTTGCCCTGAGGAAAGATAGCATAGTACATGTACACATACACGTAGATAATATACTTTGTAACTGCCGAGGTTTTCTTTTATTATTATTATTATTATTATTATTATTATTATTATTATTATTATTATTATT
>RQTK01000791.1:157735-167746 GCA_003991915.1 Elysia chlorotica | reverse complement strand
TATTATTATTATTATTATTATTATTATTATTATTATTATTATTATTATTATTATTATTATTATTATTATTATTATTATTATTAATGTAATTATTAACATAATTAACACGCCTACAATTACATGAGTATAGCAGCACCCACCTATCTCCGTGAGTTTCTGGGTGACCCACATATTGTCTCTGTGTACCTTACTGGAGGCGAGTACCTTGACTATGTTCTGAGCGGTCAAGATGGACGAAGGGAGGAACCCCACCACCAGCAGCGTCGTCAGAATCAGGATTTGGCCGAATCTGGAAGACCAGGGATTAAGGAACGGATGGATTAAAGGATTAGTTGAACCAGAGATCGGGTCATTGACAGTTTAATGGTGTTCTTACAACATCTAATCGTAGAATGACATTTTAAAAGTTTTCCCTTCCGTTTAGGTAAAAAGGAGATGGAATTATGATGGTATTCTTGTTATGTATAGGGGACATATAGTAATATATAAGTAATAACTGTGGAATGTTGCAGCCTCTTATAAAATGATCAAAAAACTTTATGACTAAAGGCATAGTCTTTAAACTTTTAAAGTCTAAGCTCAAAAGCACACAAAAGGGCAGACCGAACCTTTTTCATGTCTCCCTACCCAACAAAGAGAACTGTTTTTTTTTTCGATAGTAAGAGCTTTTAGTTGTCATTTTTTTTAAACGGCCATGTCTCATATCTACTTTTGATTTCAGAAAGACAATGTTCATGTGTAAAATCTACTTTCACTTTTAGAAAGACACGATTTCAACTGCTGTAGTTGGATGTGGGATATTGTGTGCTTTCACTCTAAGATTTCACCAAGTAACCGAAGTCGCACCGATTATAGTAGGATTTGGGATTTAGTGTGCTCTCACTTTTAGACTTGCCTAGCCCAGAGCTGCACCGCTTTTAGTGGGTTGAATTTGGGATTTGGTGTGCTTTCACCCTAAGACTCACCTGGTCCCGAAGTTGCATCGGTTGGATGTGGCATGTGGGATGTGATGTGCTCTCACCATAAGACTCACCTAGTGCCGAAGTTGCACCGGTTGGAGTGGGTTGGATGTGGGATGTGATGTGTTTTCACCCTAAGACTCACCTGGTCCCGAAGTTGCACCGGTTGTAGTGGGTTGGATGTGGGATGTGATGTGCTTCCACCCTAAGACTCACCTAGTGCCGAAGTTGCACCGGTTGGATGTGGGATGCGATGTGGGATGTGATGTGCTTTCACTTTTAGACTCACCTAGTGCCGAAGTTGCACCGGTTGTAGAAAGTGGCCAGTCCGATGTGTTGTAGGATGGAAAGCCGGGACAGGGTTCGTGACGTCATTTCCGACGCGCGACGTAACATCCGGTCCATGATCCTGACCCTGGAGAAAGGAAGTGAGGGGTATGAGAGGGGGGAGGGAGGGAGGGAGAATTGGGGGGGGGGTGGCATACAGGCATGCATAGATAGACAGATGAATACGGACAGGGACGTATAGACTGACTGGTGTCAGAGAAAAGAAGGAAGAAAAGAGAGAAATAGAAAATGGGGGAGAGAGAGGGAGGGGGCATATAGATAGATAGAGAGAGGCATATAGGTTGAGGGACAGAAAGAATCAACAAGAGGATATTTGTGTCTGTTACTTAAGAGAAAGACATGGAAGGGGGGGAAAAGCGAGAGAGATAAAGGGCGTGATAGCCAGAGCCAAAGATATTATGATTTCAACAGGTATGGAGAATATGGAAAGAGGAGGCACGAAAAGAGAGAACATATGATACAGAGAGACAGGTTGAAAAAAAAGATAATATTAAATATAATATACTGGACGTTAAAAAACCATCAGCCCAAAGCAAGCTAAATCAGCCATGTGAAAATTGCCCAGAGTGCTACATAACAATAAAGGCCTTGTGAAAACAAGACTCATGGCGGAAACGGAGACGTTGGGCAAGGCAACTGCACAGGCCCCCAATCAGAGTTCTATCCTAGACCCACAGAGCCAATGAGCGACTTTGCCTACGGGCCTGATTCTGTAATTAATTATTGTGTATTAAATCGCATAGCCTCTATTTTACTTTGAGACAACTCCACGTTTAATTCCGTCTTGGAACTTAAGACACGTAAAACTAGGAGAAAACTTTCTCACTCCCGTAAACAGAAACCGCAATGATTATTTCTTAATTAATGCGCTAACCCGATTACAGCAATCGACGTTCGTCTCTAATCGACTTCTAAGGGGTTAATTAAAAGTTTTATAATTGGTTTGCCCGTATCGATTTTCTTCTTAGCCTGCTGTAATTATCTTAGCCAACTCCAGCCCATAAAACTAGCAATAACATGGCAGATTAGTTCCATATGTTTTCATTATAGGCGCTTTAATACTATTTTGTCTTTATTGCTATGTAAGCAATGTATTGAAAAAAAAAGAAGCAAATTGAAAACATTAACAATAATCAACTGACTCGTATTCGAATCCCTTGTGAAATCAACTTGCTCTATAACTGGGGAACGTGGGAGAGAGAAAAAGAGAGGGGAGGAGGGGGGGGGTAATTGTAACGGAGGTAGAGCATCTCAATACGCATCACCGATGTTGTTGTTGGCTTGGTTTAACTTCCAACATCAGCACTATATAGGCTATATTGTGGACGGGCCCCAAGACTGACTTCTGACAATTTTATGTGCAGCCACACACGAGACAGGGCGGGGATGCCATGACTCCTGCCTCAGCCGGTCACATTAAACTGACACCGACCCAACCAACTGGCGGCGAAATCGCCAGGGCTCGAACCCGGATCTTTTGCGTCGGAAGCCGATGTTCTACCCCAGGACCACCTCAAGCTAAGACCCAGGATCGAGAAAGCTGTCGGGGTGTCACAGACTAAGAACTGGGACCCGAAATAGTGGACTGTTACTGTCATGACTCATTAACGTACAGGTGTGGTATTATGCCTTACTCTTTTTTTATTACGCTTATTTATACATTATTACTCTTTTGTTCTTTATATATAGGAGGGGAGGCTTATTAATAGTATATCACAGATCTTTCCATGATCCAACTAATGAGGGTACAGGGGCTATAGGAGTTAGACATGTTATACGAAATTGTGTAAAACTAGAGCGTACGAAAATACACTGTTTTTGGCAGGACATTCTGTACCAGATGACCTCCCTGGCTCCTTATAAATTATGTTTCTTGGTTTCATTTCATTAAAGATGAAAGTATTCAATAAATCAGTTTCTTTCTTCTTTTTTTTTCTTTTTAAAAAGATTATCTTTAATCATGTTATTTAAGCAATTTGTATTTTATAAATAATTGTAAAATCCTATACCTTATATGCAAGCTTCAATACAAGAATCGTATAACAAAAGATTTTTTTATTTTACACTGTCCTTTCATCTTTTTCCAATATATTCCTACACCAATTACGCCTGTTGTATCTTTCTCGGTTTACTTTAAGATGCTGCCTTGAATATAAAATCATTTAATTTTACGCGGTTTGGCGATTGTGTTTAAAAACAAATTTTAAAAAGTTTCTATTTCTGTTGTTATATAACTTATATAAGTTTATATTCAAGCTATATTAACGTGAGCTGTATCGGAAAGTTAAAAGCATATGTTATTATCTTTTCCATTTAGATTTTCCCATACAGATCTACGTGAGTAATGTATGTGAGCAAATGAAAATCTCTTTTCATTTATCAGGAGAAAATTTCCCAGTTTTGCAAGCAAATTGAGTTTCTTAAAATTAATCAAATTCTTAGATGGAATAATCATTATTCTAAAGCAAAATCATTATCTGTCCATGCAAACGCTGCACCGTACATTATACGCAATGTGACCGGCTGAGACAGGAGTCATGGTATCCCCGCCCTATCTCGTGTGTGGCAGCACATAAAATTGTCAGACGTACGTCTTGGGGCCCGTCCACAATATAGCTTATATAGTGCTGATGTTGGACGTTAAACCAACTAAACGCAAATCAACGGGACTGTGGCTGGACTGGGGTTCTTTATAAAACACTCTTGTATTAATTTTGAAGTCAGAGGGTTTCATACGGAGGCCACAGCCCTATATTCTACCCCAGCCACCATCGTCAGTCTGGCCCCAGCCTAATGTTAGGCCTAACTGTGATAATCTTACACGTGAACACTTATTCAGTTTTAATTGACCAGTAATAGTTCTTAAAACGAATTTAATATTTCTACCAATCAGAAGGGCGCGGTGGCCCTGGGGTAGAACATCGGCTTCCGACGCAAAAGGTGCGGATTCGAACCCTGGCGATTTTGCTCCCTAATGGTTGGATCGGTGTCAGTTAAGTGTGAACGGCTGAGACATCTCCGCCCTGTATCGTGTGTCAGACGTCAGTCTCGGGGTCCGTCCAGAATACATGTATAGCATATATATAGTGCTGTTGTTGGACACCAACTCAAATCAACTCTACCAATCGATGTTGTACTTTAAACTCATTCCTAAAATGCTAACCATCTAAGCTGTTCTAGAAATAACATAGACCGTATCATAGTTTTCTGTTTCTTGTGTCGCCTACCCTTCATTAGCGTGTGTGTTTATTGATGCGTTTGCGTTTCCGCTTGGTTTATCCCATGACCTTGAATTGCAGAGACGCATCGATTGCACTGGGGATGCCCGGAAAACAGCGACAACAACAAAGGTGGTAAGTACAACGTTATGGTAAGCCTACGACTAGTCTTAAGACTATAATGTGTCCGTTTAAGACAGGAATCCTGGTATGTACATGTATCTCCTCACTGTCTCTGTGTGGCAGCACGTAAAATTGTCAGATGTTAGTCTTGGGGCCCGTCCTACATTATTATAGCCGGAAAATGAATGCTCCCTCCCTCCCTCTCGATCCCTCCCCTGGTATAAACCCTGCTAATTCCACAGGAAGGATTCTGTAGATCGGCGAGCCCCCAGTGCGGGATACGCGGGACTCACGTAGTAACGAATGACACCGACCAAACCAGCCGCAACCTTTCAATGTTAAAATCGTCGCACTTTATTATTTGAAATTTTTCCTTTTTTTTGACCAACGCTGTATTCTTCAAGTCCAACGCCATTAAAATAATAGGTTATATCGGGGACGGGTCCAGAGACAACCATCTAACAATTTTTAGTGTACCCACACAGAGGCAGGGCGGGGATACCAAGACTTCTGTCTCACCCGGTCTCATTGTACTCATCCTTACCCCCGACTAAACCAGTAGTCGACGAAATTGGACAAATGCATTTCTGAACGTAGGTTTCGAACAAGGATCTCTCGGTTGGGAGACCAACGCTCTACTGATTCCACCAGCTCGCCCCTGGGAAGACGAATCATGTAGCTCTTGGTTGTTTGAAAGGCTACGGTAAAATGTTATTTTGTTTTTTAGTGGGTTTTTGTTTGGCTGGAAAGAAGTTGATTTTCACAATATGCTAACTATTTGTTTGTACTGTCAGTCATTTATCGATAATGGGAGAAAGTGTTAAAGAGAGAAAGAGAGAGGGAGAAACTGAGAGAGTGAGGGAGATAGATCGAAAGAGAAAGGAGTGAGGGTGAGAGAAAGAAAGGGAGAGAGATTGAGCGATAGATAAATACATAATTTTATAGAGAGTGAATGAGACAGAGACAAAGATACAGAGAGATACAGAAAAGCTAAGACACAGAGATACGAGGAAGTTGATGACTAAAAAAACTCAGGAAGAATTTGTTGGGTCTGAGACAAACTGGGCATCCTACAAATTGGTGCTATCGAGTAATTGCTAGTAATAAGTCGGTGAAAATCGTAACATCATTCTGGCTTCGTCAGTGATTGTATGTTATTCGAGATCTCTTACAAACCATTCATTTTTTCGAGGATGTACTTTGTCAGGCATTGCATGGTATTTGAGTTCTGATATAAACAATTCGTTTTCCGCAGCGCATATCTAGGTAAAGCTTGACATTAGGATATAGTTTGAGGATATACGCTATTCAGAAAATAGCGGAACATAAGACAATAAAATACTTGCATAATTTTGGAAAGGGAGAAATGGTTTGTGGTTTGCCAGATAGTTTTGGGGAGTATTTGTAGAAGGTGAAGAAAATGGATAAGGATTATATACTTTTTGAGTTCTGTTATAAACATTTTCGTTTTCCGACCTGTAGATTAACGCTAGGTCATTTGAGCCGGTTCGCCGTTCCGTGGAGAAATAAAGAGAGATAGAAAATGATAGGTACATGTAGATATAGGGAGACATTGTGAGATCAAGAAAGAGAGGAAGGGAGCGATAGAGAAAAAGGTGCAATGGGTTTAGATAATCTAATATAACTAGATCTTTTCAAGTTATATAGTGAAACAATACTAAGGAATATAATTGACGGTACTGTCCCGTTCCACTGTTTATAGAGGTTTTAAAAAAACTGCCTTCTTTTCCACGGTTCATAGAGGTTTTTTTTTTTTTAAAGGCGTTCTTTTTCAACGTTCATAAAAGTTTTTTTTTAAACAGCGTTCTTTTCCAACGTACATTAAAGGTTTTTTTTTTTAAACAGCGTTCTTTTTCAACGTTCATAAAAGATTTTTTTTTAACGGCGTTCTTTTCCAACGTTCATAAAAGGTTTTTTTTTTTAAAGGCGTTCTTTTCCAACGTTCATAAAAGTTGTTTTTTTTTAAACGGCGTTTTTTTTCAACGTTCATAAAAGTTTTTTTTTTTTTTAAACGGAGGTCTTTTTTAACGTTCATAAACGGTTAAAAACAAACCGGCGTTCCTTTCTGAAGTTCATAAACGGGGGTCTCTTAAAAATAATCAATAGTATAATATTACAATTATTGTAGTATTATGTTAGAGAGTACTATTTTCATCAATTTGTTAAAAAAAATTAATGTTTGCACTCATTTTATATTCTGACATTCTCAGCGGAACCATCATAAAATGTGTTTATGTTTGCGGAAGGCTGGATGCAGTCTATAAAATAAAACAAAAATTGAATAAATCAAACACACCCAGGATAGAATCTACTATTGTTAATGACATTAAACAAAAAACATAAAAAAGCAACCACTAAATAAGAACAACAAAAGCAACAGCAAAAACAACACAGCAAAACATAACGAAAGAAAATCAAAATAGCAAACAAAACAAATAAAAGATACAAAAAATTAAATTGGAAAAAAGTTTACACACGACTATAAGTACGTATACGTACAATGCAGCAGTTGATCTTTGCGGTTTGGTGTGGTTGAGACGTGTATCCTGGATCAGGTGTATCCTTGATCAGTTGTATCCTGGGTCAGGTGTATCCTAGATCAGTTGTATCCTGGGTCAGTTGTATCCTTGACCAGTTGTACCCTGGGTCAGTTCTCAGTTGTATCCTGGGTCAGTTGTATCCTTGATCAGTTGTATCCTGGGTCAGTTCTCAGTTGTATCCTGGGTCAGTTGCCAGTTGTATCCTGGGTCAGTTGTATCCTGGGTCAGTTGTATCCTGGGTCAGTTCTCAGTTGTATCCTGGATCAGTTGTATCCTGGGTCAGTTGTATCCTGGGTCAGGTGTATCCTGGGTCAGGTGTATCCTGGGTCAGTTGTACCCTGGGCTAGTTGTATCCTAGATCAGTTGTATCCTGGGTCAGTTGTCAGTTGTATCCTGGGTTAGTTCTCAGCTGTATCCTGGGTCAGGTGTATCCTGGGTCAGGTGTATCCTGGGTCAGGTGTATCATGGATCAGGTGTATCCTGGGTCAGGTGTATCATGGGTGAGTTGTATCCTGGGTAAGGTGTATCATGGATCAGTTGTATCATGGGTAAGGTGTATCCTGGGTAAGTTGTATTCTGGGTCAGGTGTATCCTGGGTGAATTGTATCCTGGATCAGTTGTATCATGGGTAAGGTGTATCCTGGGTCAGTTGTATCCTGGGTCAGTTGTCATTGTATCCTGGGTCAAATGTATCCTGAGTCAGTTACTGAATGCAGGACGTCAAGATTCACTAGCCATCTCTTTCCTGAATGAGAACAGCTTTACAGACAGTCTAAGTTTATGACGGTTCTGTCACTGGCTTCGGTTCGCTCTGGAACTGTCACAAGAGAGACACTGAGGTAGACCCGGCATTGGAACTGAGAGAGAAGAGAGGCGAGAGGGGAGACAGGGTAGAGGGAGGGAGTAGAGGGTGGGAAAGAGGGCGACAGCGAAAGAGAGAAGAGAGAGACAGAGAGGGGAGAAAGGGTAGAGGGAGTAGAGGGTGGGAAAGAGAGCGCGCGCGCGCGCGCGAGAGAGAGAGAGAGAGAGAGAGAGAGAGAGAGAGAGAGAGAGAGAGAGACAGACAGACAGACAGAGAGAGACAGAGAGAGAAGAGAGACGGGAGGGGAGAAAGGGTAGAGGGAAGGAGTAGAGGGTGGATGAGAAGGCGTAGCGAGAAAGAGAGAGAGAGGGAGATAGAGAGGAAAGAGAGGGGAGAAAGAGAGGTACAGAGAGAGAGGCGTATGGAGGGAAGGAGAGGGGAGAGTGAAAGTGAGAGGCAGGAAGATTATTATAAAGAAAGAGATGGAGAGAGCGATTAGAGATTAAGAGACATGTGTACACAGAGAGAGAGAGAGAGAGAGAGAGAGAGAGAGCGAGAGAAAGAGAGAGAAAGAAAAAGAAAGAAAGAGAGATAAAGACAAAGAGTGAGAAAGACATGGAAAAGGGGAGGGGTGGACAGAAAGAAAGTTTGAGTGAGAGAGATCATATTGATATAGATAAATTTATAACTAGAGAGATAGACAGTTTCATATAGATAGAAAGATAGATAGATAGATAGATAGATAGATAGATAGATAGATAGATAGATAGATAGATAGATAGATAGATAGATATACAGACAGAGAGAGACAGAGAGAGAAGAGAGACGGGAGGGGAGAAAGGGTAGAGGGAAGGAGTAGAGGGTGGATGAGAAGGCGTAGCGAGAAAGATAGATAGATAGATAGATAGATAGATAGATAGAAAGATAGATAGATAGATAGATAGATAGATAGATAGATAGATAGATAGATAGATGATAGTGACAGATAGATTATTAATAAAAACACAGGTTGTTGTTTATTTATTGACTGTTGCTGTTTTCATTAAATGTATCTTGATTGTTCACGAGAACTAAAATTTTAATTTGTTATGATAGTAAGATCAAGGTCGCACTTAACTTAAGCCCAGTACTAACCATATTATAATACATGTAATTATATTAAAAATTTCCCCTGCAGGAAATTTAAACTCATAGTTTAGTTGTACTAACTACCTAAACTAATTGTTTACATTTCCATGCTTTGACTTTGTGGTTGATGTCACACGATAAACAGATTAAGGGATTTAGATTAAGACTGTAGATCTATTCGTTAATTGTTGTTATTGTAGGCAGTTCGACAGTAACAAACTAGGGATTGAATAAAACAAACAACAGGTCACTATTTAGGGGTGTAGAGTGTGGTAATGTTATTGTCCATTACACACAAAAATATCGCAATGTTGATGATACGGGGAGCTAGCGTGAGGCGTGTTGACTCTTAACGAAGGAAGTTACTGCCTTAATTATATTAAGCCATAGAAATCCTCGCCGTGAAACTTGTCACTATTTCACAGTCTCTGTGCAATGATACATGTAGTGTAGTATTAAATTAAGACTGTAATGTTATTTTTGTAGGCAATTAAAAAAAACAACAACAACAACCAATTAGGGACTGAAACAACGGTTAAGATAACGGGTTTGTTCACACCAAAAGCAGCAGCTGCGAAGAAGCTGAGTTGAGCTGTTTCAACGTCCAACGTCAGGACTATATAGACTCTATTGCGGGCGAGCCCCAAGCCTGACGTCTGACAATTTTATGTACTACTACACACGAGACAGGGCGGGGATACGATGACTCCTGTGTCATTAAACTGACACCGATCCAACCAGTTACATGGGGCAAAGTCGGACAAATAAATCTTCCGATCGTGAGATTCGGACCGCAGACCTTCCGACCTGGAGACCAAAGCTCTATCTATTGGCAAAAAAGGGTCGCCCCCCCCCCCCCCGCTTTTGTTGCG
>RQTK01000791.1:126925-146223 GCA_003991915.1 Elysia chlorotica | reverse complement strand
CCAACTCCTTACCTCTGTCGGGATGGTTGATTTGTTATTCGCATAACTTAAGACAGACTGTAACAGTGTAAGCTTACGACACCGTTGTACTTTAGACCCTAGATCTAGACAGTCCCCAACTCCTTACCTCTGTCGGGATGGTTGAGCAACATGATACGCTTGTGGGCTTCCTTGATCTTCATCTTACTGGCCGACGGGCTGAAAGATAGAGGTAACGGTTGGGTTGGAGAGTTTTTACATCTTGTGCGATGTGATTCCCTCTATAACAAAAGCAAATATATTGTATAACTTTCAACTGGTCATATCCATTTCCTATTAAAACAAATTACCTTTGAAATTTGAAAAAAAGATTGTATAGAGTTAAAAAGATTAATGCAAATTATTACTCCTTCAAACTGTAACCATCTAGTTTTGAAAAAATGTTTGTTCCTTATTACAACTTGATGGTGGATGTTGGTCAAACCCTTCACTAAAATACAAACAACAGTGTAGTTTACTGCTGACAACCAGGGCTCGGTGGAAGATTTTAAGATAAAATTAGGGATTAAAAAACAACAACAACAAAATTATAATTTCGGCTCCATTATAACTAGGGAAGTGTAGAGCATAACAATTGATGGCAATGGAAAATAATAAATATAACAAAATAAGTACATTGTAAGCCACTTTGCATGAACTATTAGGGATAGCCTAAAGGTTTATTTCATCCCGAGTTTATATCGAACAGACACTGTTAAGTGAAGAAAAAAAGGGAATTGGTGCTTCCAAAATAGTTTATGATCAATATCCACTAAGGTACCAACCTGACTCCCAAGATAAGGCCTGCTTCCCGTCTAGTCATCTTAGCCTCGAAACCACCGCGGTAATATTTGCTGAATGCCTGTTTTGAGAAAGGTAGAATAAAAAAATAATGGCTGTTAACAGTGTTTAAAATATTAATAACAACTGATGAAAGCAGAGGACAGAGGAAAATGGCGAGAGCTGGACAAGATGCAGAGGTCCCTTCACGGCTGCCCAAACCTCAGGATAAAAGAAGGAGAAAAATAACCTCAGTGATCTTGAACAGATTGGTTCATAAAGAGAGACCGAATTAGAGAGCTCCTTAACGATAATTACAATATTAAAAAGTCAACTATCCACAGGCACACACCTAAACAAATAGGAGACAAAAAATTAAACAGTAATCAAGTGTACAACTGAAGATAAATACATTTTCCTTTCAAATTTGACTTCTTTAAGACAAAGATAAATACTTTTTAGTCAAATTTTCCATACAGTCTTAAACTAAGAGAGCACTTGACTTTTTCCATTTAGCAAAGATAATGTTTTTAGTCATGCACCTCCTTAAGCATGCCTTTAGACATGTTCATTCTATTGACCTATTCAACTTAATTTGTCCATCTTTGTCCCCTACAGGTTAGGTATGGGCCAGTATTATATTTACAGCTTGTAAAATTGTAATACAATTTGTATCTTTGTCCCCTACAGGTTAGGTATGGGCCAGTATTATATTTACAGCAAAAAATTAATACAATAGTGAGTGTTCAACTGATAAGTAACATATATAGTTTTGACCTTGGACGTTAGGCAACAAACTCAATGGTGACAATCTACGTAGACTCTTTTACTTACTCCAGACGAGGGTAATTCTCCAAGCTTCTGATTCAGCGTCTGTTGTGCGATTCTGCCGACCCTCCACGCATAGCGGCCTGGGATTAAAAAAAATAAATCAAACAAAAGATTTTGTTAACAACAGAGAATAACATACGATGCAGAATGAAAAAAAATTGAACCAAAAGCATGACAGTTTAGCATTCTATGCCAAAAAGAATAATAAATATTTCATTAATGCTATATTTTTCTACTACTTTTCTTCAATAAAGCAGAAATAATAATAAAACAAAGAATTTGAACTAAAAGTGTTAAATTTATTCTTCTTTTTCTTTGATAAAACATAACTGACGGAGACATTCGTCAGCAGGCTCTTATTGTTCATACTTAGAGCTAGCAGAGATCCTTGGTTAGTAAAGTGGAAATTCACTTTAAGTGAATTGTGAATGTGACGAAGAAAAGATCTCTTAGAGATGAAGTTAAAGGGTAGTGATGGAACCAACTGCTTATCACTTTGAAAAAGTGCATTTTTTTTCCTAGATAAAATGTTCTCATATTAAAAAGAGGTTATGAATAAATTTGCATCAGACCTCACCATAAGTGAGGAAAAAAAGGTGGGCCCTCACAAACTATGTCCTGACGTAACTTTGTGAGTGAAATAAAATTTCATGATAATAATGAGAAAATCACCAAGTTGATAGTACATGTACTGGCCGTGTCCTCACTGATTTGATGTACAGCATCCGCCAGGGGAACCTAGGAGACATTAAACCCGGAGAGAACCAGTTCGCTAACAATGACTTGCAATAGAATACCAGAAGATAAGCGATTTCGAGGACTATTAATTCTGTCACGGTTAAGGCGGAGGGAATATGCTGGAGTTCATGGGTCCCTGCCCTAACCGTGCTTAAAGATCACAAAGATCTGATATGTATTATTTATAAAGCACTTGATAACAATTCTGTTATTTCACTGGTATATTTTTATTCTACAAACACACGAAGATGGCAATACATACAATAGATTTGTCAACTTTCAAGAGAACAGCATCTCAACACTTGTATTCGTATAACGAAAAGGTTATTATTCACATCGATAGCACAACTGTTAATATTTTTTATAGATCTTGTATTACTTTCTGTATACTTTAAATATTATTAATTTCCGTGAAAAATTCATATTAAATTCAAAAAACTTCTCTTGATAAGAACTGTCTCTTTCGAGATCAAAGTAATTCTAGAAACGGGACTTGCTTCTTACGAAGTCAAAAGTCAAACTAAGGTTTTTTCAAGTAGATAGGCTTTTCAAAATGTCCGAATGAAGTTCGCTCACTCTCTCATTCCGTGAGTGAGTTAGTTTCTCGTGATATAAGGAATCACAATCATTGCCTAATTTGGGCGTGCAGGTATAACGTTGTTACGATATATACGTGACAGTTATTTAAATCTGTAGGCTAACAGAAAATACAGTCACATTGAATTAAACCAGTCATCACAAAGACAGTAATAAGGTGAGCGATCTGACGCAAGTAGCAGGAGGTAGTGTCTTGGTCTCTAGTTACAAACCGACGATCCATCAAAACTTAATTTGTCCATCTTTGTCCCCTACAGGTTAGGTATGGGCCAGTATTATATTTACAGCTTGTAAAATTGTAATACAATAGTCTTGAGTGTTCAACTGATAAGTAACATATATAGTTTTGACCTTTGGACATAAGCAACAAACTGAAGAGTGATATTCTACGTAGATTTGTTTACTTACTCCAGACGAGGGCAATTCTCCAAGCTTCTGATTCAGCGTCTGTTGTGCGATTCTGCCGACCCTCCACGCATAGCGGCCTGGGAGTGAAAAAAATATCATAAAAAGGGTTTTGTTTACAACATAGAATGGGGTGCTAATGCAAGAATCCTGAAAGCCATGTACACAGGAAGAGTCCGGCCTGTTCTGGAGTATGGTGTATCAGCATGGGGCACAGCAGCCAAGTCCAACCTTGACAAGATCACCAAGGTATAAAACCAGGCAACAAGAGTGATCACTGGAGCCATGAAGTCTACACCTATAAAGGAACTGGAAACAATCACAGGACTAGCACCCATTGTACAGAGGAAAGATTCAAAGCTTCTCATCCAGGCTGCAAAGTTCAGACGACTGCCAGAGCACCCAATGAAAGACAGAATGTCACAACCAGTGAAAAGGAGGCTGAAAAGGGAGAGTTTTCTACATCAAGTAAGGTCACTAGAGAAGAAGAACCAGGACATGCAGGGCCAAAACCCCAAAGAACTGCCCCGCTGTGCAAAACATCCAGCCTGGGAAGAAGAAACATCACTCCAGATCCATGAAACCATCCCTGGCATTGGCAAGAAGAGCTCACAGAATGACCTAGAGAAAAGATCACTTGCAGTAGAACACATCCAGACCAACTATCCAGCCACTGACTGGACACATGTATATACTGATGGTTCAGCTGAGAAGGCAGTCAGGAATGGTGGTGCCGGGATCTACATAAAGTACCCTGGAGGTGAAGAGGACAAGATCTCAATCCCCACTGGAGTCCTCTCTACCAATTACAAGGCTGAAGCTACAGCTATACAGGAAGGAGCAGCACATGTCCAATCA
Source organism: Elysia chlorotica (assembly GCA_003991915.1). Taxonomy (NCBI): domain Eukaryota; kingdom Metazoa; phylum Mollusca; class Gastropoda; family Plakobranchidae; genus Elysia; species Elysia chlorotica. Next base: position 141,996 of record RQTK01000791.1, on the reverse strand, counting down.
ACAAAAAACATTGTTTTCCTGACAGATGCCTTGTCTGTTCTACAGGCCCTCAAATCCAGCAAAAACAAAGACCTAAATGATCTGACCTCAGCGCTAACCTCGCTAAGCCAAACCCATACAATAGCCCTACAATGGATTTCCTCCCACTGCAATGTATTTGGCAATGAGACTGCTGACTTGCTAGCCAAAAAAGCAGCAGCGCTCCAACAAAATGACTACACAACAACATACAGTGAAGCAAAGACAATAATCCATGCCCAACAACATGAGGAATGGCTGCATGAACACCCCAACCATGTCCAAAATGATGCTTATCATGCACTGACAAGAGCTGAACAAGTGATCATTTTTAGGCTCAGAACAGGACACAACCGCCTGAATCACCACCTCTACACAAAGCTCCACATTGGAACATCAGACCAGTGCACATGCCAAACTGGAGGTCAAACAGTCATCCATGTCCTACAACACTGCCCCATGTATGAAAACATAAGAAACCTGATGTGGCCACAGGACACACCAATGGCACAGAAGCTGTATGGAAGCCTGGAGGATCTACGGCGCACAGCAACATTCATGTCAGAGACTGGGCTGTCCATTTGAGTGAACGCAAAGAAGAAGAAGAAGACAACATAGAATAGCATACAGTGTAGGATGAAAAAAAAAGTAAAGGTGAACCAAAAGCATAATAAATATTTCATTAATGCTATATTTTTCTACTACTTTTCTAAATACAACTTGAATACAGCAAAAATAATATAAAAAGAATATATGGACTAAAAGGGTTAAATTTATTCTTCTTTTTCTCTAATAAAACATAACTGATGGAAAGCTTTGTCCTCTTATTGTTTATGTCTAGCAGAGTTCTTTGGTTAGACAAGTGGAAATTCACTTTAAGTTCATTATGAATGTGACGAACGACAGATTTTAGAGATGAAGCTAAAGGGTAGTGATGGAACCAACTGCTTCTCACTTTGAAAAAGTGCTTTTTTTTTTCAATGAAAACATTTTCAACCTTGGAGACATTCAACGTGGACAGAATCAGGGTTCTGTCTCTCTATCTATAGAGAGAAAACCACTGATCTGATTTTTATATATGGGCATTTTGTTTTGGTCCCATCATCCACATCACTCAGTTTCCCGCTGTTATCAGATAAGCTGACAAATCTGTGTGGATAATTTCTGTACATGCAAATACGACCACACTCACCAGCAAAGCCAACCGCTGCCAACCCAAGTCCTGCAAGAATCAAACCTGTAGCCTGAGAATGAGTAAAAAACATATTATATACATACTCGTAAATATAGGAAAGCCAAATGGTATTGATATAGTCCTATAAAAAATTATTGTCCTTTAAATATTATTTAAAATAAAGTTTTGTATTTATGAAAAAAATATTGGCGATAACAGCTCAACACTCAGTCTCTGAGCATCAGTTAACCAAGTGAACAGTACTGCCACACCCAGTCACCCATGTCAGACCCAGACTGGCCATTGGGCAGCCTTCAAAGCGCCGCATGGGTTAAAAGATTTCAATTTCAATTTCAATCAAAGATCAATTTTAAGACAAAATATTTAACACTTTGATACAGATGCAATTAGTGACTTACCATCGCTGGCTTAACTTCACGCGCCTGAGGCTGATCAGGAGACTCAAAGATTGTCGGCATTTAAACCAGCTCAGTAGATTTATCCACAAGAGAGAAAAAAAGCCCAGAACTAGACTCTATTTAAAATTAGAATTATAGCCTTATGAAATATAGCAATGTATTACTTTGATCTAGAAAGCTCATCACATTAGATCCTAGATTGAGCTTTAATCTGACTTGCTCACAGTTTCAGGTCTATCAAGGACTGGTCACAAGGTTAGACTTTAAAAAATATAGAGACCACTAATTCCTGGAATCCCCTAAAGTTTTAAACAAATTCGACTGATTAAATTGCACAGCGAAAATGTCTCCTGCGCTGTTTCAGTAGATCAGACTTATATCTAGATCTACACCTATGATTATTTAACACAGAAGTGACGAAATCATGCTGCATAGAATCAGTCGAGAATGTTTACACCGATCAAGGTCTCTCGTAGACTCGTATTTCACTTGAAATTCTTAGTTAATGTTTTGACTTTGAGGTTCTCATAAAAATGTCGACGAAATCTTCTGCGAAAGAAAAATATCGGTTTTATAATTATTGGACTATATTTTTCTCTATTTTATCTTCAAGCTGTATTATTTTTATCCTTTTTAAAAACATAAAATCTTTCAGTCGACTTTCACTCGACCCAGGCCCTTAAACAGTACTGTGAAGTGTGAATCTGAAACCATGTGAGAATGTCACACAGAGTTCTATTAATAGACTCTTTGCCCTGCCATGATGACATGATGACCATAGTCAACAGCAGTCAAAATTTATGTCAACAAACAAAATTCTTCTTCGAATTTTCGAGCACTCTCTCTGTCAGGCCCTTCCAAACCAGAGAATCAAAGAACTTCATAAATAGATCAATTCTGGCATAGTTAGAACAATTTTAAAATAGTTTTAAGAATCATGACCTCTTTATGCTTCTGAATAATCTAGATCACAGTCTAGATTTAGAGCCAGATCTTACGGACTATCTATTCTAGAGTACCGTATTCTTGAAATGAACCACGATTTAGTTACCGGGTATGTTGATAGTTCTAGACACTAGATAGCCTACGCTTTTAAACTCAGGGGTCGACTTGAAAATTTGATCATCAAAGAGCTGGTCCACTTGTAACCGTAGATCTTCCAATAGGTTTTGAGATGGCTCTGGATAAGAGGAACAGAAGGAGACAACAACCTCAAAACAAAAGTTCCAGCTCGTTTGGAAATGCTAAGGCTGGGGCTCAGTTTTTTACCCTTCCACACCCTTTCTGGATGGCTGCTATTTCATTTGGCCTCTACTTACTGGCGGTAAATTGTTTTTTTTTTTATAAAACCTTCAATTATGTGCATATATTTAAAAACAAAAATAAAATAAAGTGAACTCTCTGTTTAAGAATAAAATAGCCTACAAACATCTTTGGACAACCTGATGTTGTAGTTTATCCCAAATGTGTATCGTAGAAACCTCACAAAACAAAGGCTGATGATATAATTCAAAGTTCTCATATAAACCGAATTTTACAAAAGAATTGATTTTTTTTCCTTTTGCTCTAGTATTTCTGTTTTGATTCTCTTAATTCTAAGCTCACACACGTGTGGGGGGGGGGGGGGGGGGGGGGGGCAGTCATAATAGCTGATAGGCAAAAGGATAATTCTACGATCTGTCACTCAGAATTCAATGATTATTGCTGCCCAAGACATATATCTCTAAAAGAAATAGGGTTGGGAGAAGTTTGCTTAGAAATAAAACAACAGAAATCTATCATTATAAAAGAAGTTTTGAGCGAATTTTGTGTCTACGTATTTTAACTTTTTCAAGAGGATCAGTACATCACCTTCTGTAATTCAAATTCTCTTGATTCAAAGCTTCTCAATCAAATCCCAAGCAATTTGAATTATGAGGTTTCTACTGTATGATAAGAAGTTACTCTTGAGTTTAAAAAATGGGAATGGAAACTGTGGCCTTGGAAATAGTTAAGAAGTATTTTAGCAATTGTTTAACAATCTCAAACAGCTTTATATATTATTATTATATACTCCAGTCTATTTTCGTCACTTCTTAGGGCATGCATTTTATTGGTTTTCATATTAAAAAACATGTTTTTTTTCCCATTTTTGTCAGACAAATAGTTTTTTTTTCGTGTTTTGTTTTTGCATCCAGCAATCGACAGTGAATCCTGAGAATATTCCCGGCTTCCTGGGACCCCTGAGAAGTTTAGCGTACTACATGGGCACTGAGCACAACAACATATGTGTTCTCTTGTAAGTCCAGAAGTTCCAGAGTATTAGTTAAACAAACAAAAAGAACTAATTTAGTACAGACAACACTCTGTTTGTTGCATAGCATCCAATGTCAGCACTATAGAGACAATAGTTCCCAAAACTAATGTCTAGCAATTTTATTTGCTGCCACACAGAGACAGTGCGGGGATACCATGACTCACGTCTCAGCTGTTCACATTACATTGACACCAACCTAGCCAGTAGGGGAAGTAATCAGACAACAAGTGTTTGATCGATCGTGGGTTTTGAACATGGGCCTCTAGAATTAGAGACCAACACTCTTCTATGTGTGACAGTTCTCTGCCAACGATACTGAGATTGGTGACTTTCTTAGTCAATCAAAGTCTTAGGCAGGCAGGTAAATTCAAAAATAGCAAACTCAGTGGGACAAATAAAAAAAAAATCATGTCTAATGTCCATCTCAAAAAATATTTTCTTGCCATCTTATCTTTCTCTCTACCTGTTAATAACATAGCAAGCTAGATTTAGATTTTTGATTCACTCAATCTTTTACCCTTTAGATGTGTTTTCGCCAGTAGCTTCCCCTTTCTCTCCGTAGATGTGTGTTTGCCACCGCAGCGCATTGTTCCGAGGCAGCCTATGCAGGGAAGGTTTGTCAGTAAGTGCTTTCTTTCACTTCTAAACCGTCAGTAAGTGGTTTCTTTCACTTCTAAACCGTCAGTAAGTGATGTATTTCACTTTTAAACTGTCAGTAAGTGCTTTCTTTCACTTCTAAACTGTCAGTAAGTGCTTTCTTTCACTTCTAAAATGTCAGTAAATGCTTTCTTTCATTTCTAAACCGTCAGTAAGTGGTTTATTTCACATTTAAAATGTCAGTAAGTGGTTTATTTCACTTTTAAAATGTCAGTAAGTGGTTTATTTCAGTTTCAAACTGTTTTGATATTTTTATTATTTCGTAATGGAAGGTGTGCAGATCATCACAAAGAACATATCAATGCGCACAACGTGAGAGAGGCGTGATGGGAAACGTTAACCCTTTTTACATTGCATGGTTCAAGAATGTCTATTCCATTCTTTGTGTTTATACAATTTCGAGGTATTATTGACAGCTGATAAAAGGTTAAGGATTTGACAAATATTATTTTAAAATGGGAGGGTGCGCACTGCGGTCCTAAGATGTGCTGACACAAACCTTTACTAATATGCCCTTCAGGGGAGCTAAAAAAGAAATAACAAGGAATGGGCTTGGAAAAAATGGCATCATTTGTTATTACTGCTCTTACTTTTAGGTTTATCTCATCTTTCTCACTAAAAATTTATTAGTGCCTGGTTTTAGGATAATATGTTGTTTTTTTTTTTACTTCAGCCTAAATTTGTTGTTTTGTTTTCCTACACAGCGATCGAGGCATGACGACTGGGGCAACTGTGAAGTGGGTTGCCTCCACTTTCTGTTTTGGGTTTGCCTCGCTGTACAAGTTGCTCAACAAGAACAGCAGTAAAAAAGTGTAACAATTTGGAAGCATTTAGATTTAACTTGCGTTTTTTTTACTAGTGTTGAGTGTTTAAATGTTATTGGATGTCAATATGTATGTTTCTCCAAGATTTTGTGGCAAAATTGTTTTTGGAGAAGAAATTTTCATTCAAATATCTTCATCATAAATGCAATTTTTATATATGTTATAATTATTATGTGTTAATTTCATGACAATGTTTTCGAAAGCAAAGGCCCCAAATAATGAGAATGATCTAACTACTTGTAATTGAAAAATTTCTCTGCATTTTAAACTACAGACCATGGTCTTTGAATATGTGTACCAAAGGAATTTCCTACCAACATTGTCCCAGGACTTTGACTGCGGCTATAACCCTCATAATGTGAAGTAACCAGGTCGAATCAGGCACTGGTCTGTGTTATACGTTTATAGCTAGAGCTCTTGAAACATAGAAAAGCACTCTACATCAACCTTTTTCCTTTTTACATGAAATGACTTACTTCTCCTTTTAGAAATGATAGAGGACCCTTTTTCAGCCTTTTTAAAGTGCATTTGATGCGCTTATCAAATTTGAAATATCTGAAAAAGTAAAAAAGTCAACTTTTGATTGGTGCCCTATTCACCCCGGTTTTACATTAAATGTGATAGATAGTGTCAATGTATACCCACAACCTCTGGTTAAACAGAAAAATCAGTGAGTCTCGGTGATAATGCAATGTGTCGAGGGAAGTACATGTGATGGGAAAATACCTCATGAATTACGTTTGTGTAGTCCAACAAGGGCTCTAACTCTTTGTTGCCCAATGCTCTTGTGAAAGAGAGTGAGAGTAACTCAACTTACATTATTGTTAATATTTATTCCTAAGGTTATTGTTATTAACAGCATTACTAGTATTGTAGTTGTTGTTTTCACTATGATAAATATTACTGTTAACTGTTTTATAGTTTTTTAACCAGCCTAATATGTTTAAATATATGTTTTGAATATTTCACATTTTAAAATGAATGAAAATGGTCTGGAAAATATGTTTTTATGATCTAAAGCTTTGTGCTTTTAAAATGTTTTTTCATATACTCTTTTTTTTCCTTAAGTTTCTTAATGCCCATTTTTTTGATGAATTAATAAATTTGTAAATTATTATTGATGTGGCAAAGTTCCATGTACATGTAAAAAAATCTTATGTAGTTTTATTAAACCAAAACTTTTAATTTTACATAATAGTAAAAAATAACAATAACAACAATTACAATAACGATTATAATAATAATAATAATAATAATAATAATAATAATAATAATAATAAATAATAATAATAGTTTTACATCACTAAATCATTTATAGTATTACTCTCGTTGTTGTTTTTCTTGTTTGTTAATTTACATGACAACTTAAATGCATTCCGCGAGTAATATTTCCAGACGTATAAAAGAATGTGTACGAAAAAATATCTCTCATGAGAGAAATAAAAGTTCTCTCCTAGTCCTATATTTTCCAGCAAGTTCTCTTTGGGCAACGAGACTCCAGAGTGGATCCATAGGACTTGACTGACCACACTATACGTGTACCATCTGCTGACAGCTAAGCAAGCAGTGGAGGTAAAATAAATTCCCTGGAGGGGGGATGGAATCTGCAAACTTCTGACTAGATGTTGTGATCTTAACCCTTGCAGGTTTGGACGACTTTTGTTTACTCAGTTCCAGAGACAACCGCTGGTTTTCAAATTTATAAAACCGAGGTAATCAAGGTGAACCCATTCTGTCTTTTTGTGTCCCAGCTTGTTACTTTGTATCATTGTCAGACTTTAGTCTGGGGACCTGTGCCCAAAATAGCCTGGTTGCTGATGGTGGATGTCTGTTGATTTCTTAATGACTAATGTCAGAGGTTTATATGGGCTATACTGTGGATGCATTCCAAGACTAATGTCTGATAATTTTACGTACACACAGATACCTCACTCCTGTCTCAGCAGATCACATCCTACTTGTCAGTAATAAGTATAGGGGACATAATTGGAGAATCAATTTTGCCTGACTGTGTGTATTCAACTGGGAGGCTTCAAAGTTCAATCTCTGTTGCTAGTTTGTCTCCCAACCACAGTGTTTGTTGATTAGTACATGTAATGTACTACATCATCACAATGCTACCAGTATACAACAATACATTCAGTACACTCTCTTACCACTGTCTTGTATCACCGTTTAACTTCTTAATAAATCCAATTGATGTCCAGATTTTTGTGAGGTTTGATTCTTATAATCTTGAAAACTAGTTTGTGCGTTTATGATGTAACGAATAATTTTATTATGATAATTACAGATCAATATAACATTGTGTTTATGTTGTGTGATTTAGTGCTAAAAGTGAACTGTAATGGGACATAATTGATAATACCCGTACAGACTTCTATTTTTTTTAAATCTAGTTACAGGCATATGCTGATTCAAAATTTTGATTGGAAGTCTCAGGCGGAAAAAACGAAAGAAAAAAAAAAGCTTTAAAGTATATAGTCACTCCATTTTTCCGTCATTGTACGGATTTTAAGTAACAGAAAAAAAATAAAAAATAAAATGTCATCTTTGGTAATTCATTATGCTAATCAGCTTTTTGCAAAAAGTGACAGTTAAATAAATAAAGACCGAGTGGACCTAACCAATGACAAATAGCTCATAATCATAATACAATGTATACTACATTGCAGAGTCGTAAATTTGAATTGTATCCTTTTGTGTTTTTTGTTACCCTAATTTATCCTTTTTATACAGAATTTTCACAAAAATGATTTTGTACCATGCGTATTTAAAATAGATAAACCATTATTTTTTAGTACGTAAAAAACAAACTTGAACGACTTTTTTAATGCTAATTTTCGTTTTTGTTATGAATCGCCCAATTGTTGAGTTTTTTTTCCTACTCTCTCTCTCTCTCTCTCTCTCTCTCTCTCTCTCTCTCTCTCTCTCTCTCTCTCTCTCTCTCTCTCTCTCTCCCACGCACTAAGTATCTTCTAACCTCAATCCTAACCCCCACCCTCTCGGTTGTTCCCTTCAACCTTCCCTTCACTCTGTGATTCCGTAGCGTATCCCCTCAATTATACCCTCCTCCTCCTCCCATCCCACCGCCACCCTTCCTTCCTCTGCCCCCTCTCTATCCATCACCCTCCATCAAACTTTCTAAAGAGTTCCTTCCCCTGTGGCCTACCCCCCGCTGAGTTGATTTGATTCAGTTTTAGCCGCCAAGGGAATGGGTTTTTTTTTATAACTCGCTCACTCCCTCACTCTCTCTCTCACTCTCTCTTTCGCACTCTCTCTTTCGTACTCTCTCTCACGCTCTCTTACTCACTCTGTCACTCTCTCTCTCTTTCTCTCTCTCTCTCACTCTCTACCACTCTCTATCTCTCACTCTCTTTCTCACTCTCGCTCTCTCTCACCCCTCTTTCACTCTCTTTCACTCTCTCTCACTCTCTCTTTCTCTCTTTCTCACTCTCTCTCTCTCTCTCTCTCTCTTTCACTCTCTATCTCTCTCACTCTTTTCTCTCTCTCTCTCTCTCTCTCTCTCTCTCTCTCTCTCTCCAACGATGCCTGCTTTGACTCAAGATATGACGCCATTCCTTGCTTCCCTCTCCCCATTTTATCGATTTTGACATCGATAACCATGTGAAATATCTGAAAGATCTTTGGCGATATTTACCATGCTTTTAATTCCACACGGAGACACGACACGTTAGAAAATGCAATCTCTGTGGGGTGCGATATCTTCTTGTTTTTTTTTTTTCTTTCTTTTTCGATTCCTCTCCAGGTCTTTTTTTTTTCACCCTTAAAGCATGGGGATAGAGGCAGAGAGTTTGTTTGTGGGGGGTAGAAAAAGAGAGATAAGATTACAGAAAGAGAAAGAGATAGAAATTCAGACAAACATGTTACAGAGAGAGGGAAAGAGAAAGAGAGAGAGAGAGAGAGAGAGAGAGAGAGAGAGAGAGAGAAAGAGAGAGAGAAAGAGAGGAAGAGAGAGAGAGAGAGAGAGAGGGGGAGAGAGAGAGAAGGACAGACAGAAAAAAAAGGAAGCAAGACAGATGGAAACAAATAAAGTAATTGAGAGAATTGGAGAGCATGTTTGAATAAACTTTATCAAATTGTATTCAGGAATATATGCCACAAAGCGATTACAAAAACAACAACAACAACAACAACAATAACAACAGTATATATAACATGTATATAAGAAAACGACAATCTTGGTGCTTATTAAACTCCAGCCTTAGCAAAGCTCGCCTGAGTTATTGTATACCTCCTCTAGTATAAAAGTGGCAGCTAACCAAAGCTATTATCAGGGTTTATGAGATTTTCTCAATGGAGAGTTCCTTCGTTGTTGGTTCAATTCATTACGGCCCTTTCAGACCAATTATTGGCGTTGACTGAACGGGTGTTTTTATGAAAAAAAAAATACTTCGACGGAATGGCTGCCACTAGGGTTGTTTTCTCTTTCTCGCTCTCTCTCTCTCTCTCCCTCTCTCTCTCTCTCTCTCTCTCTCTCTCTCTCTCTCTCTCTCTCTCTCTCTCTCTCTCTCTTTGCCTTTCTATCTCTCTGCCTCTTTCTTTTCTTTGTCTCTGCCTCTCTATATCTCTGCCTCTGTCTCTCTCCACCTCTGTCTTTCTCTCTCCCCTCTCTCTACCAACTCTTTCTCCTCATAGATTATTCAGGGGCATTCATTACGGCGACATGGTAGAATAGCATTAGCTTATCACCAAAAAATGTTGAAGTTTCTTTATTGTATATGGAATTTATTAACCTAAATCGGCACAACTTTTATCCATGTTTAAAAGCCCACAGTAAAAGAAAATTTGGAAGACATTGATTTCAGCGCCAATGCCCTATACCTTAAATTGGCGAGAAATTTTTATCTCGAGGCCTAATTAAAAAAAGAAAATAACAACAACAACAAAAACAACCCGCAAACAGTCTATTATTCCAGTCGAGAATTTCCCAAGGGACTTAATTTCAATCTTAAAAATAGAAACAGAAAGATGTGTTTGAGAGTAGCAAGAAAATAACCACATTTCAAATATGGGTTTGAGAGTAAGATTTTAATCTATTTTTTTAATTGGACAATTTTTTTTTGTAACAAGGATTACATAATACAGCTGCTTGCTTTGACTTGAAACTTTCTATGTGCATTGGTTTCGCTCTCAATCCGTTATAAAAGTAAATTATTACAGGACTAGACTATATTTAGTCCTGTTAATCTGTTAAGTTAAGTCACCCACAGGCTTACAGTACAGGTGTCAGGTGGCAGAAAACCGCCTGCGAACTGGCATTACGACTATTGTCTTAGTTGACAGGACTAGAGGGTTTGCGATAGCGGATCCCACAGAAAAAGCGAAGACGGCAGACAAGGAGATCTACCCCAGCGTCCAATCATAGCTCTGTTCTACAGTCAATGAGCCAATGAGCGATCAGAAAATCCCATACATAAGGTGTGCGATAATGTCATCCATTATTGTCTAGTGTGCCACAAAGTCGAATATACATATAGTGTCTCAGATGGATTGATCCCAGCTGCTGGTATATATATATATATATAGTGTCTGAGCACAGAGCATTAATTGAGCTGGTTCCGTAACGTCCAACGTTAACAGCAAGGTGATGTCATGGGTGTAGGTACAGAGTGAGGATTGCCGTTTGTACCGACTAGGAGATCAACACTTTATTACTTGCGGGTTTTTTCGTGGGAGATCAACACTTTAATACTTGCGGGTTTTTCGTGGGAGATCAACACTTTAATACTTGCGGGTTTTTTCGTGGGAGATCAACACTTTAATACTTGCGGGTTTTTCGTGGGAGATCAACACTTTAATACTTGCGGGGTTTTTCGTGGGAGATCAACACTTTAATACTTGCGGGTTTTTTCGTGGGAGATCAACACTTTAATACTTGCGGGTTTTTTCATGGGGGATCAACACTTTAATACTTGCGGGGTTTTTCGTGGGAGATCAACACTTTAATACTTGCGGGTTTTTTCATGGGGGATCAACACTTTAATACTTGCGGGGTTTTTCGTGGGAGATCAACACTTTAATACTTGCGGGTTTTTTCATGGGGGATCAACACTTTAATACTTGCGGGGTTTTTCGTGGGAGATCAACACTTTAATACTTGCGGGTTTTTTCATGGGGGATCAACACTTTAATACTTGCGGGGTTTTTCGTGGGAGATCAACACTTTAATACTTGCGGGTTTTTTCATGGGGGATCAACACTTTAATACTTGCGGGGTTTTTCGTGGGAGATCAACACTTTAATACTTGCGGGTTTTTTCATGGGGGATCAACACTTTAATACTTGCGGGGTTTTTCGTGGGAGATCAACACTTTAATACTTGCGGGTTTTTTCATGGGGGATCTGTCTCTGTTTGTCTCTCTCTCTCTCTCTCTCTCTCTCTCTCTCTCTCTCTCTCTCTCTCTCTCTCGCTCTCTCTCTTTCTGCATGTGACATGACTCGTGTCTCTGTTTTAAGATCAGATTAAGATCTATTTTAGAGTCAAGGTCTCCTTCATTCGCTCGCTCCCTCTCTCTGTCTCTCTTTGTCTCTCTCTCTCTCTCTCTCTCTCTCTTCGAGTGTTTTGACTTGTGCCTTTATTCAATGATCGCAGTATTTATACCTAATAAGCTCTGTCTTGCAACTTTAGCCGTCTGTTTTGTAGCATCCAACGGCAAGATCGTGGACGCGCCCTAACACTTAAGTCTGATCATTTTACGCGCTCCCACACAGAGACCAAACCAGTGAGGGAATAAAACAAATAATAATTTTACGCCCCTTATGTTAGTTTCGAACCGGCGACTTCGCGATTGTGAGACCCGCGCTCCAGTTTAGTAAGTAAAACGTCGCGACAATCTCACACTCCGTCGTAAAATAGGCGAATAGGAAGGTTTGGGAGTTACTACCTACTGCGACATTGTACTTACGCCCCCTTAGCACTTAAGCCACTCCCCCCCCTCCTCTCCCATTCACAATGCATGCCCCTACGAGTGACTTCTATGCCTTTATTTAATGATGAGCTTTAGATCTATTCAGATCTAATCCTGTGACCTTAACAGTTCTATGCTCTTTCAAGTCATTCGACTAATAAGCTTAATATGCTTTTATTTGACCAGATTTAGATCTTATCTAGTGACCTTCACGCCCGTCACTTTTTCCGAGTCACTTGATACATGCCTGGATAAGATGACCAGATTAAGAATTTTCTAGTGACTTTATAGTCACAAATTGTTCTCTTGTCTAATGACTTGGTTTGATAATGAAATTTAGATATAGATATTTATATATTTTTTAGATTTTATGTTATGTCCTCTATGGTCACACTTTCTTCCTAGTCACTTAATTTGGTGACCAAATTTTATATCTGATCTTGTGACACAACCTTCGCGAATGTCGGGGTGACCTACTTAACTTGCTTCCAGTGTGACGTCACGCGTTGTTACTCCTGTCATCCGCCATCTTTGTTTAGATCGGATCTTAGACTGTACTCTGGCATCGAGACAAAGCGTGAGATTTGAACCCGCGCGCTTGGCCACTAGCCTACCGTGTACATAGAAAAGATATAACAGAACTGAAGAAGCACTACTCACTTAGGAGATTTAGAATCCCCGAAATGTCTCTGTGTGGCAGCACGTGAAAACTTGTCAGATTTTTATAGGTGTTGGCATAGGAACTTAGAGGACGTAAAAGTAGAAGAAAGAAAGCAAACGAGAGAGAGAGATAGATAGATAGAGAGAGAGAGAAAGAGAAAAGAGGTAGGGAGTTAAGTTGAGTTGGTTTCACGTCCAACCTCAGCACTATATAAAAGGTTATATTGTGGATGGGTCCCTAGACTGCGTCTGAAAATTTTATGTGCTGCCACACACACGAGATAGGGCGGGGATACCATGACTCCTGTCTCAGCTGGTCAAATCATACTGACACCGACCCAACCAGTTACAGGTGACGAACATCGTAGGAAAAAAAATCATCCGATATTAGGATTCGAACCGCGGGTCTCCCCAGAAAGAAAGAGAGAGAGGGATAAGGGAGGAGAGAGGAGGGAGAGAAAAGGGGGGGGGAGAGACAGGGATATTTTAATTACATTACTTAACTTCGGTCATGGAAAAGCTTGCTTTGATCTTTTCTGTCTTTATATTTTCCTCTTATTTTACCCTTGTGTAGGCTGTAGCCTTTTCACAAATGTAATTCCACTCCGCTGAGCCCAACATTAGGCTCCCAAACACACATATACACACCCTGCACTCAGTGACGATTAAATGAAGATAATCACCCATTGCTCCTACTACCCCAGTCCCCTAATCACTGATCCTAATGAGGGAGAACGATCCGCAGTCATGGTTCCAAAACACATAGATCTACCTACGTACATTGTAGCAGAAAAGGGTCAGTTTGAGAGAATCACATATCCCCCCCCCCCTTTTCCACACACACACACACACACAACCCCACACACATACATACATACATACATACATACATACATACATACATACATACATACATGATAGACAGGCAGAGAGGGGAGAGAGAGAGAGAGAGAGAGAGAGAGAGGGAGCGAGAGAGATGGGAGAGAGAGTAAGAGATAGAGAGAAACAAAACAAAAAACAAAACAAAAAATAATGACGTATAGCAACCTTACTTGGTTTTGTTTATGGAAATGTCTTTACACGTGTTATGTAATTCGCTGTAACGATCGACCTTGTCTCCTGACAACAGAGGTTTTGCGATGACGACAACCAACGGGAAACGGAGACTATAGGCTAGGGAGTCTGCACCGCGTCCAATCATAGCTCTATCTTAGCTTTACGAAGCCAATGAGAAAGAAGAAAAGCCCATGCCTAACGGAGGTGGGTGTGTTGTGAGGGAACACACATGTATATGTACATAAAAATAGTCAGACTTACAACATGGGACCCAATTGGGAAACACTCAGGTGACGAACTGACCAAGATCCCCACTCCTCTGTCTGTCCTGTCTCTCTGTCTCTCTCTCTCTTCTTCCCCTCTCTCTTGAGGTCGCCACTGGCGAGAGTGAAAGACAATGAATTCAAGGAAAGGCTGGATCGGCACCCGGAGTAGATACCAATATACACATGGTGATAGAGAAAGAGTAATGATTATAATTATAAACTCGAAAAACTCAGGTGACGAACTCACGAAGATCCCCACTCCTCTCTCTCTGTCTGTCTCTCTATCTCCCTCTCTCTGCCTGTCTCTCTGTCTGTCTCTCTCTCTCCCCCCCCCTCTCTCTCTCTCTCTCTCTGGACGACGGCCCTGATATTGTACGAGCTCCCACACCTGCAGACTCAGAGCGGGAGTGTCGGTTCCAGTCCTTGTGTCTCACAGTCTGACGTGGTGTACTCACACTGACCCATCAGTGAGATCGGAGATCGAACCGCGGACCTCCCAAGTGAAAGCCGTGAGCTTTACAACTAAGCCATCTCTCTCTCAGGTCTGGGTGATTCTGGTTGAAAGGCAGGAGTGGAAGTGCTCTGGCACCTCTCTCTCTCTCTCTCTCTCTCTCTCTCTCTCTCTCTCTCTCTCTCTCTCTTCTCTCTCTCTCTCTCTCTCTCTCTACTCTCACTCTTTCTCTCTCTTCTCTCTCTCTCACTCCCCTCTCTTTCTCTCTCTCTCACTCTCCCTCTCTTTCTCACTCTCCTCTCTCACTAGCTCTCTCTC
>RQTK01000791.1:110802-121247 GCA_003991915.1 Elysia chlorotica | reverse complement strand
TCTCTCTCTCTCTCTCTCTCTCTCTCTCTCTCTCTCTCTCTCTCTCTCTCTCTCTTTCTCCTTCCCTGACTCCATCTCTTTCACTTACAGAGCCAACGAGCGATCAGAAACCCATTGCCTAATTAAAGAAAATGATTTGTACGCCATCTATTGCCATGCCATGAATCACAAAGCTTCCAATAATTTATTTTATTCCCTGACCAAACCAGGTGTGGCTAACTCCATCTAGGTGACCAATTCGCTTGACCAGTCGCGGCCAAAATCTCGGCACCTGGACACAAACCCGAAAGAATGACCACCGAACATTTCGGAAAACACTCCGTTAATCTCCAATGCTTGCTGATCCGTTTTCCGGATTTTTTTTTTCTCTCCAATGCACGCACTTTCAATGACGCCTTTCGGAACAAATTTACTGGTTTGTGTCAATTTTTGGTGGAAATCTAAGCGATTGTTTAGAGGGCCTTGTAAGACAATTTGACATTGCTTCTAAAAATACCCTGAATATCAGTATTGCGATTGGAATGCATAAAGCCATAATGTTACCCCCTCAAGGTCGAGATCTACGAAGCGTGCGGGAATAACCGGACAGATTCGGCGCGTTTTTGACGTTCGATCTAGCACGGTGTGTGAAGGAACACGATTGGGTTTTTGTTGTTGTTGTTTTCTTCTGTGCCTTGGTGTGCAATTCTGTTTTGTTTTTTTTTATTGTGGGTTGAAGTTGGGGGAGAGGTTAACGGGTGCAAATTGCAACAATTGCAAAGCTGTGAGAATAGGAGGAACATTTGGAGGGTGTAAACTTAGTGAGCAAGATGGAGCAAAGCGGGGTTCGCCAGCTAGCCCACAGAGTGGGAGATCCTAGTAATTAAGTCAGCTTAGATGGATGCGTGAATGGCACAAACTATGCTGAGGTTTAGTGGTGTTAAAACAGTGCGATGATATGACCATTTGGAATAAAAGCTGCTGTGGTCTAGAAATGGAATTTGTGAAATGGTGTCATGAGTGTCCTATGGAGAGGATAGACAGATTAGGAGGAATACAGGAATAGAGGCAAACATTTAAAAAAATTTGATTTGGGGGATGAATGAAACATTTAAAAATTCGAAACATAGGGATTGGTAGATAGATAGATAGATAGATAGACAGACAGATAGATAGATAGATAGATAGATAGATAGATAGATAGATAGATAGACAGACTCTATCTATCTATCTATCTATCTATCTATCTATCTATCTATCTATCTATCTATCTATCTATCTATCTATCTATGATAGACAGATAGATAGATAGATAGATCAAACGGGTCAAATAATAATAATGACACCTACCTAACCAGTTAAAAAAGCAAACAAACAAAAACAAAACAAAAAACCCACAAACGTGACGGCGAGAGCAGGGATAGATTCAAACCACACCGTTATGTGTAGATAGCGAACGTTTTACCCGTGGACCACCACACTCTCTGTCGTCTGTTGTTTGTCCGTTCTGCGTTCGTGACTCTGACCAATCACGCCAGGCGAGCGTCCAGTAATTGATCTGTTGTTTTGCCGATGTCCACTCTAGATCTGCCAACCTTACCCCAAAAAACGGATATCTTGTGGAAATTTGTTTACACCTTTTCGACACGGTGCAACAAAAACTTATTTGTCCGATTTATTTCCCTCCTGGTTGGGTCGGTGTCAGTTTAATAGGACCGGCTGTGGCAGGAGTCATGGCATCCCCGCCCTGTCTCTTGTGTGGCAGCATGTAAAATTGTCAGACGTCAGTTTCGGGGCCCGCCCACTATAAAGCCCCTATATTGCTGACGTTAGGCGTTAAGTGATAACAAAACAAAACAAAAACAAACGTCACTTTGCTATGCTTAGGGCCAGCGCACACCAAGCGAGGACAAATGTAGGATGTCATTCACAGACGACAAAGCAGTCGGTTCTGGTATGAACACCCAGGCAAATACATAAGTCTGCAAGAACTCACATTCCTAATTCTTCACTATACAGGCCTAATGGGTTGGCAGCTCAAAAACATTCCAGGGATTTCTGTTGTTCTGGTACTAATGGTGAATTCTTGACCAAATAGTCAATCTAGGGCATTGACCATTTCAGGATGAGTGCTGCATATTAATCAACTTGATTTCAACTGACAGCTTAGTTTCGTTGGAGTTTCGCTTTAATAAGCTTCGTCAGTATAACATTACAGTAACTAAACGAACATGAACAAACAAATTTATAGGTTGTTGATGTATGAGAAAAATTACTGAACAATTTTAGTGATATTAAATTGGGAAAACCTTTTTCTGTATTATAATTAAAGTAAAACGTGCAAAAAATATTTGGTTTGTTTTTTTAGACCTCCCGCCATCTAATCCGTCTTTGTAATGTTCTAAATCATTTTACTGTACACACTCATGTAAAAGAGAAATAGGAAATGTTGATTGGTTGTTGATGTTAATGCCATTTGGTGTAACTTACTTATCCAAAAAGATTCTTAATAATTAGGTCAAATTGATCGCTACTAAAGATTGTGTCAACTGGTGTGATTTCTAAAGTGTTAAGGGAATGATCGGGGAGATTAAAATGTCGTATAACGGGTATAACATGGCGCAGAATCCATTTCGGCTCAATCGCATTACGCCGCCTTTATTGTCGGTGAAACAACTAGTTCGGAAAAACCTAACGCCGAAACAGCATTTTCCATTTAAGGTCTAATTTCTCCGGCCGAATCCAGCTTTGTTTAGAAGAGTGCTTAGAACAAAGGCGAACAATATTTGATTATAAAGTGACACCTATTGGATCGTTATGGGTTGGACATGTTAAAGCCTTGCAATAGTCGGGCCCATTGCAATATAAAAGACGATAAGTTCGGAAATCCCCACTGGCGTCTAATAATAGCTATTTTAGACTTACGGAGCCAATGAACGAACAGAAAAGCCTATGCTTAACGGACATAATTCTGTCATCGGTTACCGACTTGTAAATCTGCCGAGTGGTTACAACGATCTCTGTAATACAAAAGTACATCGGTGCGTTTCCGTGCAAGAAATGGATATCTCCGGTTTTTTGTCAATAGATGGGTGTACTTTTCTATGAATAATGCGGCGACTGACTCGGCATGAAAATCTGGTGCGCAAAGCTATCCAATTAGTGAACGGTTCGATAGCACTGTAGCAGTTTGATTTGAACGATTTCTGTTCAGATATTTGTGTCAGTTTTTGCTCCTTTGATAATGAAAATAATATCGGAGTGGGAGGAGAGAGGGGAGAATGGGAAAAAAGAGAAAGAGGGTTTTGGTGGGCTTGGGAAAAAATGGGTTGGGATAGGTTGGGGGCGAGAGGGAGGTAAGAAAGGGGCAGGGGGGGGGGGATGTTTCCGAAAAGGAGAAAAGGGAAATAGGGTTGTGGTAAGATTTTGAAAGGGAGGAGGGGGAGTGGAGGTGAAGAAAGGGAAAAGGAAGAGGGTGCAGGGTAAGCGTAAGGGAAGAATTAAAAAAAAAGTCGAGCCTTGAATAAAACGTGCTCAATAAAAGCAACCCATAAACAAGTGAACTCATAAGATGAGTACTTTAAAAGAAACGCCGCAATAAAAACCTATTTGGACCTTTTGGACCGGCAGACTGATAAGGATTCCACCCAGAAACTCTTTGATTAGAAACTGAGAATGCTATCAACTGAGCCACCTCGCGGATCAGGTCATAATTCACTTGAGGAGAATTTAAAACAGTTTCATCTGAATTTGTTTATAAAATTATAGATGGCAGAACTGAACAGAAAATCCTCAAATTGATAAGTGTAGAGATTGGCAACATGGTTATAAGAAAATCATGATAAATGACTTACTCATAATGTATGTCAATGCACACATTTGATTGCCTTTTTTCCCCAAACGCGCAAAAATTGTAGACAGAATCTGTTTAAATTCACCTCACACATTGGAGGCTTTGATATCAACAGCAATTTCCAGGTCGTATGTATCACTACAAAACGAAACAATTGTCCCGGATATTATCTAAGGCGGTAATGGAATTGTCCTGTCATACTCTCTGATTAGAAGTCTAGCGCGCTATCTACTGAGCTATCTCATTACTAGATCGATGTTCAACTTCTAAGGGGTTAATGGATTTGTTTTGTAGTTAAACAGGCATTATGTGTAGAGAAAAGAGTTGTATGGTTAACACAGTGGTATTAATTTGTACTTTTCTCCTCAAGCAACGTGATCTGAACTATTTACTTTGGATTTGCCAATGGATTAAGGAAAGAGTGGTAGAGAGGAGAGAGAGAGAGAGAGAGAGAGAGAGAGAGAGAGAGAGAGAGAGAGAGAGAGAGAATGGCGTTAATGGAATTGTTTTGTAAAGAGAACATAATGCAGAGAAAAGACTCGCACGCGTAACATGTTTCATTAATTTTCTCTTTTATCAATGACCGGGATCCTAATTATTAGAGTACTAGGGTACTTTGTGAATGGGTTCTAAGATGGAGAGGGGACAAGGGAAGGGTTCACAGAGAGAGGGGAGAGATGGAGAGAGGGAGAGAGAGAGAGAGAGAGAGAGAGAGAGAGAGAGAGAGAGGGAGAGAGAGAGAGAGGCTGAAGCAATTTGATTTGTTTAACTGTGGTTTTAATTTGGTTTGAATTTGAATTCATCTTTCCGAAGATTTCTGCGTATAATATTTTGTCCGACCATGAAACTAATAATCTGTACGTCCAATCAGTTTTTAAGTGTCTGAAGTTTACACACATGCTTTATATCTCACCACAGCAAGCAGAAAGACGATCTAGCTCGGCATTTAAACTACATGGGCTTAAACCATTGTGTAGAGTCGTTACTACTGTGATCCATATCGCGTTAACAAAATAAAATATTCACATAGGAAGTATTGTGTGAAGCTGTTACTATCGTAATCCACATCACGTTGACAAGTATAAAGTGGTTAGCGTCAAGCAATAACAATGGAAAAACATCGTGTGCCGCATCTTTCAACATTGGTACATTCTGACGGATGTGCCTAACGACAATACAGAGAGTCTAGTATTGGCAGTAGCTGCCGCTGACCCAGAGAGGGACCCGTCTACGAGTGTTGGGGACCATCCCAAACAGGGAAAGTAACCCAGACAGACACACACACAGACAGTCCAGTGAAGTTTTGAATTATCGCCTCTTGGTTTTCTTTGGAAAAGGGGGCACACAATCGATCACGGATTAAACCAAGTTTTGCCTTCAGAGAGATGGACAACAAAGATGTGAGTACAATAAAACAGATTATTTATTAATAGATAATGATGCAAAATCTCTACACAATCATCATTGTCATCACTATCATCTCTATATCATCATAACAACTATCATCATCATCGTCATCATCATCATCATCACAACTATCTTTATCATCATCATCATCATCATCATCATCATCATCATCATCATCATCATCATCATCATCATCATCATCATCATCATCATCATCATCATTGTCGTTATCAAGATATAACCTCCAATATTAATCTTTCGATATTATTCTTGTGAAAAATTTTAAACTGT
The DNA here is from genome assembly GCA_003991915.1 of Elysia chlorotica. Classification (NCBI taxonomy): domain Eukaryota; kingdom Metazoa; phylum Mollusca; class Gastropoda; family Plakobranchidae; genus Elysia; species Elysia chlorotica. Next base: position 115,717 of record RQTK01000791.1, on the reverse strand, counting down.
AACCTTCTTTGAAATGTTTATGCCTTCTTTTTTCACCACTATCTTTTATACTCCCTCACTTTCGTTTTCCCTCGTTCTCCTTCTGTGTGATCGGCCCTGCATCTTTCCTAGAGCCCGTTTATTTGTTTGTATTAATATGGTCCATCCACATCATGTCGAAATCAAGTTTTTTGGCATAACAAACGTAACCCTCCGTTTGGAAAAAATTGAACAGACTCTTAAATTCAAAAGCCACCCACCTACCGTGCGGAGATCAGGGCGAACGCTCTAACCACATAACATTCGTATCAGCAATCTTACCGCTTACCAAGGGATAGAAAATCCAATCCTCGTTTTTTGTTTGTTTTTTTGTTTTTTTTTTGTTTGTTTTTTTTTGGGGGGGGGACAAACAAACAAACAAAAGCACCACCCTTTTTTTTTTTTTTTTTTTTTTTTGGGGGGGGGGGGGGGGGGAACAAACAAAAGCAAACAGTTCAAAGAGACGGCTTTTAAAGTTTTGGGATGACCATGTTGCGAGTGGGGCGAAAATGTTGCAAATATCCCTTGATTCCACGCCTACATACTTACGATTGCTATTAGTGGACTCTAATATTTAACCAGCTTACTAATAGAGATCTTGCGATAGCAGCCCACACAGTGAAAACCAAGACGGTCGGTAAGGGAATGTTCACTGGCGTCCAATCACAGCTCTAGCATAGATTTGCAGAACCAATGGGTGATCAGAAAACCCCATGCCTAAAATTAGGGACGTGATTATGTCTCCGCTTCTCATCGTGTTGAACGCAAAGTCTGTATTCTCAGAAAAAATGTCACTAACCTTTTCTCACGATGGAAAAAGAAATTCCAAGAAAGGTTAACTCTGTTATTTGACTTTATAGAATCTAAGTGTTGTGTAAATTCAAACATTCTACGACCTTAGTGAATGTCCAGTAATGAGGAAGTGACGTAATGTAAACGTCAACAAAACAAAATGTCAATGCTTTTTCACTGAAACCTTTCGCTTTATATTTCAATCGTTCTCTCTCTCCCTCTCTTTCTCTTCTCTCTCTCTCTCTCTCTCTCTCTTCTCTCTCTCTCTCTCTCTCTGTCTGTCTGTCTGTCTGTCTGTCTGTCTGTCTTTCTCTGTCTCTCTCTCTGTCTCTCTCTGTCTCTCTCCCTCTCTCTATCTCTCTCTCCCCCCCTCTCTCTCTCTCTCTCTCTCTCTCTCTCTCCTTCTCTCTCTCTCTCTCTCTCTCTCCGGCAACATTACACAAGCTAGTGCAACTAGCCACGAAATCTGATATTCTCTAAACCAAACAAAAAGTAATTTCCTTCGTGTTTCCAAGTATATGATTTCTGAATTTGGGAGTTAAAAAGTCTGGGTCATTCACCGGAGTCTAAGTTTAATAAAGTCTGGGTTAAGTTAAAAAAGATCAAAGAAAGTCACCGGTATTTTAGAGCTTAAACTTAGACTTTGTGTTTGATGTATTTTAGTCGGTGAGGCGTGAGTAACTAGAGTTAGTGAGGGGTTATTCCATCAACTTCCTTAGACCAACTTAATTTGTTGCTAAGCGTCCAACATCAGCACTATAATAATAGGCTATAAATGAGCAAATAGTAAAGTGTTGGTCTCCCAATCGGTAGGTCCCCGGTTCCAAACCCACGATTGGTCAAAATGTGATATGTCCAATTTCGTCCCAAGCTGGTTGTGTCCGTGTCATAATGTGACTGTCTGAGGCCGGAGTCTAGGTATCCCCGCCTTGTCTCTGTGTGGCAGCACGGAGAACTGTCCGACTCGAGTCTTGGAACCCATCCACAATGTAGCCTTTATGAACTGAAACTAAACGCTAAGCAATAACCTCAAACTCAAACTCTCAGCATTCTAAAACCTCTACTTCTCTTAGTTAGGTCCTTGCGAAATTCGGTCTATGATTAAAAAACAACAAACAAAACAACGAAGACCATAGTTAAGTGATTTGCATAGGCGCCATATCATAGCTAGATTCTAGATCTATATTCTCAACTTACGGAGCCAATAAGCGGTCACAAATCGGAAAACTCCTTGACAAAAGGGACATAATTACCTCATCAGTCATCGTCATAATGAATCGCAAAGATTGTAATCTCAGAATTGTTAGATCTACCAAGCTGTACATAGGGAGAGAGAAGTTAATGGAGGGAATGTTTACTCTTCCATTTGACAATACTAAAACTAAGTTCATTGTAAGTTCAATCATTTCACACCCATAAAGGAAAAACTAAGCTATTTATAACAACTTTAATTTGTTCCAGCAAGAACGCGGCAAAGATGAATCAAAGCATTGTTGACCCTCCTAAACGTTTTGAGTTGTTTCAGTCTGTAGTGGGCGAGTTATTAGAGAGGCGTTTTTCTATCGGGTTCTAAACCGACGGGATTGTTTTGTTGCTTAGCATCTAACGTTATCGCTTTATGGTCTACATTGTGGACGGGTACCAAGACTAATGTTTGACAATACTACGTGCTGCAACACATAGTCACTACGAGAATACCAAGACTACTGTCTCACCTGGTCACATTATAGTGACACGAACCCAATCAGGGACAAAAATATTAATCTGACAAGATGTTTTGACTTATCGTGGGTTTCAAACCAAGCCGTGGACCTCTTGGTTGGTAAACCAACATTCTACCAATAACACCAGTTCGCCTCTTGTTTTAGAAGAGGTAGTAGTAAGTGAATCCAATTGAAAACAAATCAGCAAGAAGGTAGGAAACAAAACAAAAAATAAAAAGATACCTACAACAGAATTATTGATCAAAAGTACTCGTTCATTCAACAAAAGCAAGACAAACATTAATACTAATACAAATACTAAATAAATCGCGTTACTGATCTTTGTTGGCCAGAAGAACAACATATCAGCCCAACTCTGAAACCACTAGACCTATTAAAATCAGGCGCAATCAAGTGGCGTCTTAGATTTTATTGCGACGTGAGTTCAGTCGGTTGCTTAACGTTCAACGTGAGCAAATATTATGCTATATTGACGATGAATCCCAAGACTGACATCAAACAATTTTACATCTGCCACACACGAGACAATGCAGGGAGATCTGGACTCCGGTCACACTATACTAACATCGTGGAGAAAATCGAAAAAAAAATGTGTGTAATCTTGGGTTCCGAACCGTAGACCCCCCCTCTTAGAAAATGAACACTCTACCACTTGCGGAAGCTCGCCCCTGTTTTGAAAGAAGGCGTTATTAAAAAACATTGATAGAAAAACGAGAAAGCGGGGAGAATGAAAACAAAAACAACCTTCAACATAATTATTGATTTACAATAATCGTCCATTCAGCAACAACAAACCAAAACTGATATTAACACTAAATAAATCACAACGGTAATCGTCTCTGTTAGTCCCACAAGCAAGCAATGTATTAGTCAAACTTAATTCTGACACCAATCGACGCATTCACAACCGGCACAATCAAGTGGCGACTTAAGGTTTAATCCGGAGAATATCCTATCACTCTCGCTTTGACACGTCCACCCCTCCGCTGATCCTGTCTAATCCAGACGGTCTAGATAATCCCAGGATTAACGATTAACGGCAGAGTGTTTGAGAACTAGAAAATAAAGTCAGCTCTTTGAGGTTTAAAGCCTAGTCAAGGTGACGCTTTCTCACACCTGCGTATTTTTTTGTGTGCGAATTTTCGCTGAGTAGTAGTAGTAGTCATTGAATTATGTATGTATGCAGACTTTTAAAAATGTATCTAATGCTTTTTTTTAATTCCCTTTCCACCTTCTCCTTCACTATCTCTCTCTTTCTCTCTATCTCTCCTTCCATATCTGCCTCTCTCTGTCTGTCTGTCTCTCTCGCCTTACTCTGTCTTAATCTATCCCCCCCTCTCTCTCTCCCTCTCTCTCTCTCTCTCTCTCTCTCTCTCTCTCTCTCTCTCTCCTTCTCTTCACGACTGAAAAAGCTACATCGAACCCGATGTTATTATCCTTCTAAGTTTTTCTTGTACATTAAAAGATCAACTATAGATACATCTTGTGGTGTTTGTGAAGGTTGAGAAACACAACTAAGTATAGCACACCAATATCCACATCTCACTGACTCCCTTCTTCTCCTGACTATTACACACCAATATCAACATCTCACTGACTCTCTTCTCCTAACTATTACACACCAATATCCATACATCTCACTGACTCTCTTCTCCTAACTATTACACACCAATATCCAAACATCTCACTGACTCTCTTCTCCTAACTATTGCACAGCAATATCCAAACATCTCACTGACTCTCTTCTCCTAACTATTACACACCAATATCCAAACATCTCACTGACCCTCTTCTCCTAACTATTACACACCAAAATCAACATCTCACTGACCCTCTTCTCCTAACTCTTACACACCAATATCCAAACATCTCACTGACCCTCTTCTCCTAACTCTTACACACCAATATCCAAACATCTCACTGACTCCCTTCTTCTCCTGACTATTACACACCAATACCGATCAACATCTCACCGACTCTCTTCTCCTAACTCTTACACATCAATATCCATACTTTACTGACTCTCTTCTCCTAACTCTTACACACCAATATCCATCAACATCACTGACTCTCTTCTCCTGACTATTACACACCAATACCGATCAACATCTTGTCTGGTCAGTTTTGATCTGATCCATGACGCTGATGAGGTCAAGCATGAGTTTGGCCGGAGAGATTTTCTCGTCCTCCGAGAAATTGCCCTTGGTGTAGCCGTAGTAGGGGTCAAGCAGGAACATGTTCCGGATGGGTCGCCATTTCTTCTGGTCCTGGGATGGTTTGGGGGGATATAGAGGGTCAGTGAGAGGTAGTAGGGGTCAAGGAGGAACATGTTCCGGATGGGCCGCCACTTCTTCTGGTCCTGGGGGGGGGGGGGGGGGGGG
>RQTK01000791.1:93471-108561 GCA_003991915.1 Elysia chlorotica | reverse complement strand
CTCTCTCTCTCTCTCTCTCTCTCTCTCTTTATCTCTCTCTCTCTCTCTCTTTATCTCTCTCTCTCTCTCTCTCTCTCTGGAAACACTAGAATGGTTTTTGTTTTTGTTGTTTTTAAAAATAAAAACACGGTTCAGTAACTCCAATTTCGGAAACAATGACATGCTGCAAGAATGTATTTTTCGAACTTAGAAACACAAAGAGATGTATTCCTCGATTGCCCATTTATACTCTACTAAATCAGAACAATTTAAAGAACCTACGTTGCTTCTAGTGTGTTGCGATTATATATAATATGTTTCAACTGCTGTTAAGGACATCAAGGGCACAAGATAACTGTTACTGTACTGACGTGCCGTAAATATCAATTCTACCTCTACTTCTTACTCTAGCTCTAACGACCCTTTATTTTTTTTTCTGCAGACTGCAGAGGGAGAAAAATGTCCAGCTATGGGAGAGAGCATCATCAACATCATCATCATCATCATCATCATCATCATCATCATCATCATCATCATCATCCTCATCACATTCTCATCATCATCACAATCATCGCTATCAGCATCTTCATCATCATCATTATCACACACATAATTTTTGACCGATCGTGGGTTTCGAACCAGGACTTCTGATTGAATGTACATTGCTCATGGATGATCCCAGTACGTTTTAGCTTTAAAAATTGTTATATATGTAATCTACATTACTCATGGATGATCCCAGTAGGGTCTAGCTGTGAAATTTTGTTATATCTACTCTACATTGCTCATGGATGATCCCAGTAGGGTCGAGCTGTGAAATTTTGTTTTATGTAATCTACATTACTCATGGACAATCCCAGAGTAGGGTCTAGCTGTGAAATAGTTATATGTATTAATTTACATAAATCATGGATGATCCCAGTAGGATTAGCTGTTAAATATTGTTATATATAATATTCAAAAACCATGAAGTACCAGTAGGTCTTGCTGTGAAATGAGGACGAGGAGGATTACTAAAATTTTTCATTTTTACTAGTTACAAACCTCACAAGATTCGTAGGCATTGTGGGATGTGGAAAGCTGAAGGATTACAGATAAATTGAAACGTGCTAATACTCAAAATTATTGCCCTTCAGAACCCATACCTTTAAAAATTAAAAATGTGTTGTTTTTTACAAAGAGATACCTAGAAACGCTTATATGACATCATTGTAAATATATATATATATTTTTTTTACTTGTTTTTGCTTTTGATTGCTATTTTTAATCTGTTGTTTGGACATTTTTATAAGCAATAAGAAAATCCACCCACATGCTTTTGGTTTGTTCACAGATCTTTGAGTTTCTTGAAGTAGGCTTAATTTTATCCTCTAGATTTCACGATTAAGCATTCTAACAAAATGGTGCAATGCAATGCGCGCCTTGAAATTTGTGAGCTTTAAAAAAAAAAAATAATTTGATGTCAGATTAGTTTCTGTCAGGAAATTTGCATATTTAGACTTCGATCTTATTGGTCTTCAATGGCTAAAATTGTACTTCCAAATTCCTGTTCAATACACTCAAATTAGAAATATGGAGAATGTTTGCAGGACTGTCAGATTTTGCCCCCTAGCTACATCTATGACACTTTACTAATGCATCGCACATTTTTGTAGAATGTTTTGCCATTTCAATTTTGGGCTTAGCTCCATTAATATAAGATTAGTATTATTATTGTTATAGTTAGTATTATTATTATTATTGTTTATTATTATTGTTATTGTTATTGTTATTCTTATTGTTATTGTTATTGTTATTGTTATTGTTATTGTTATTGTTATTGTTATTATTATTGTTATTATTATTGTTATTATTATTGTTATTATTATTATTATTATTATTATTATTATTATTATTATTATTATTATTATTATTATTATTATTATTATTATTATTAATATTATAATAACACTTCTATATTCCTTAATCGTTTTTTCAGTGACCAACAGATCCAGTGAAGAATTGAAGAGAGCGATCTATTTACTGGAGAAGGTAAAAAGCTTTATATTAGTAGTTTGCATGGACTTACATGGGGTGGTAGAGCGTTGGTCTCACAATCAGAAGTCCTGGTTCGAAACCCACGATCGGTCAAAAATTATGTGTGTGATAATGATGATGATGAAGATGCTGATAGCGATGATTGTGATGATGATGAGAATGTGATGAGGATGATGATGATGATGATGATGATGATGATGATGATGATGATGATGATGATGTTGATGATGATGATGATGATGATGAGACCGAGGAGGAAGAGAAAGAGGAGGAGGAGGAGGGTCATGATGATGATAAAAACTACTTATTACTGTTACAGGACGTGGTTTTTCTAGAACAGAATCTGTACGAGCAGCAGCGAACATTCGCCACTATTCTACTGGGGCTCAAGACAGACTTGTTGTGAGTTACCATGTACAGAGTGAAAAGTTAACAGTGATGGTTATAATGTATTAAGTGACAGTTAGAATGTAAAAGTGGTAATTAAAATGTAAATAAGTGAGAATCAAAATGAAAAAAAAAAGATAATTAACATTTAAAAAGCGATGATTAAAATGTAAAAAAGTGAGGCTTGAATACTACAGCGTTAGAGATGAAATCTAAGGAGGACTTTCGCCACCATCCTGCTGAGACCGGTGAGATGAACGCATAGAGCAAAAAGTAAAAGTATCGAGTAAAGAGCAAGAGTAAAAAGTAATCAATCACTATGACAATCAGCGATAATCTGAGCCCTACCCAGATAAACGAGATTTCGGACATTGCTCACCATCGTTGTTATTTCACTGTTTAAAATTATTGGTAGATCCATTATTTATTCAGCTATTTCACCAATCTATTTAATGAATAAATTAATGGATGAATCAATCAATAAATCAACTACCCAACAATTAGAATAATCAGCAACAGTTTCACCGGCCCAGCTACCGGTGTGTTCATCTCAAAACATAATTATAATACATGTACTTTTATTTTACTGTGTAACATATTGAAGAACCTATCATTCAATTAACAAATCCATTATATATTCACCAATTTTTACCAACCAATTCATCAATCTATTATATATTTAAAGATATCTACCAACCAATAAACCAATCAATCACCAGGATCATCAGCGACAATCTGACAGACCCAGACACAGGACAGATCATCGACAAGGACTTCGTGCGAGTGTGTGACATCACGGGCAAGCTTTTCACCGCCATGAGAGACGGCGAGATACAGGACATGCAGAAATCGCTGCCGCCGCACTATAGTTACCTCCCTTCGGTGAGTGGTACAAATTACCTCCCCGCTACTACCGCATTAGTTTTGACTTCCTTCCCCTTCAATTCAGAATCGGCCACGGTAACGTCCCTTTGTGATAATTCATTTAAAACTATGAGTTATATTTCTGAGACTTGATAGAAAAACAATTAATAACATTATCTATTGTTAGTTTCATTCAGACAGTTATATATTTTTAAGCAAACTGTTTGATAGGCGAATTCGGTCGGAGAACCGATTTTAAAACTGATGTGAAGATAGTGTTAGAGCTACCATTACAGAAATAAATATTACAGAAATAAATATTATATAAGTTGTTACAAAATACTGCCAGAGGGAACTGGTTTGAAGGCTTGTTTTATTAAAATAGTGTTTTACTTTATAGCACTGTGTGAAGTCCAAGCACTTTTCATGATGATAGTGTAAATGGCATTTTTTTTTAAAATGATGATGATGATAATGATGATAAAATTAATGTCAAGGGGTTGACGTTTTTTTAGAATGCTGACTTTTCTGGGATGAGGGTGAAGTTGTAAATCATGTTTTAATTTTTTTTAGAATTAGATGAAATATCTATTTATGTGACAGTATTATGTGCAATCAATACCTTTCTTTTTCTAACACTCTACAGGATTTTAAAATCAAACGGATAAAAAGGATTTCTAGATCAAAGTAAGTCATTTAAATAAAATATGTAAAGTATTCTCAATGTTTATTGTGTTCAATATGATATTTTGGGCCTTAGTTTATGAAATAATTTGGGCCTTAGTTTATGAAATAATTTTATAAAACTTGAACAAAAAGACAGTGATTCTGTAAAAAATTGAATTTTCTCCTATTAACGAAATTTTAAACTAAGTACTCCAGCAATACTGAATGGTTCGAATACAAATTGTACCGAGACATTGAAAGGAAATGTGATATATATAACGAGTCGGTTATACATAAAAACTAAAATCATTGTGTACTGGAAAAAATATGTTTCCTTTCATTACTAAATTCACTAATAAAAAAATTGACGAAAATTTGGTTTTTTATGAGTATGAACATTTAATAATAAGCATATTCTTTCTTAAGCTTTCCCATGAATAAAAAATGTGTAATTACATTTATTATTCTATATTTAGTCAATGTTTACATTCATCTTTGGCATGTCATCTTTTCAGAACATCAGTCCGAAAAAGGTTAATTCTATTTTATAACTATAACCATAATGTTGGATCCTAACCACTGACTTCTATACAAACGAGACTGACAGTTCAAACCCCCCACCCTCGTTGAAAGGTTTTATTTAAGGCCGACAATTTGGCGAAAACCATCAGTCAAGGCTTGCGAGAAGTGAAAGGCAGTCGCTGAATTTAAAAAAAGGTTAAATATGTTTTTGCACACCGGAGATAAAAGTTACTTGTATTAATTTTTAACATAGACAGGACAAACTTATAAATAGAATATTCTTTCAGCCTACAAACCTACTAAACTAAAAATGTAAATATTCATATCAATGTGGGTATTATTTTGTGTTGCTTTTAAAAACTCGTGAAAATCCGAAAATGTTATAATATTATTGTTTCGAAATAAAAACTGCGCAGATTTTACCTTTACTGCGAGATTTTCTTTATTTGGATGACTCGCCTTCTACTTTGGAAGCCTTGGCTGTAAGTTTATATTTCAATCAGTTTCGAAAATAAAATGAAAAGCTTGAAAAAAAAATTTGTCATGGGCAAGGATTTTTTTTGTTTTTTGTTATAAACAATAATTACTCTGAAAAGATAGACTTTTTAGACATGTTTAAGAACGTCTAATTTTTAGTTCTGCGGTCGTAAGTACAACCTCGCTGTGTTTACAAGACATCCAACTCTTACATCTTAAGAAGAGTCGTAGGCTTAGCAAAACGTTGTACTTGCCATCCCTGCTTGTGATACATAAGACCTAACAACTTGGGCTAGTATAGAAGTCAATGGTTCTAACCTCTCTCTCTCTCTCTCTCTCTCTCTCTCTCTCTCTCTCTCTCTTTATCTCTCTCTCTATCTCTCTCTCTCTCTCTCTCTCTCTCTCTCTCTCTCTCTCTCTGTTCTTGTTACATACCCTCTTGTAAACAGCGGCTGTTAATATGGTTGTGTGAGACTTACATTCTTCATCTAGGTTTGACTTTAACACTGGGAGAACAGATAGAGTCTGGGGTGGTAGGTACAATGTCGTTACAATAAAATGAGAATAAAAAGGCTTACGACGGCGTTGTACTTACTGATCCAGATCTAGGTTTCTCTTTAACACACGGAGAGAGACTCCATGTCATCTGTATGAAACTTTCTTTGTCTATTTGTCTTATCTGTCTTTGTCTATTTGTCTTATCTGTCTTTGTCTATTTGTCTCATCTGTTGGTCTCCATGGATGCAAGTGTACAGGAAATATAGCCGACCAGAAGAGATAAAAAAGACATAAAGAACACTGTATAACCAAGTTGACGAAATAGTTTGAAATAATGGCACTATTTATTTCCAGGGTTGTAATACCACTACGCAATGGCGATAATGGGTATGATGATATTTCAACAGACGATATTTTTTACTTCTTTTTTGTCTGCATGCAAGTAGCCTAGCTTTTGCATATAGATGTAGGAAAAGTTTGATTTGCATATTTGTTTATGCTTGCACCGACTTTATATCCTTCTCGCCAGCAAACAAAATATAGTTCTATGTGCTTCTTTGTACCGATATATTCGTTTAAAACATAAAAAGCATTATTCATATGGAATAATATTATGTAATTATACTCCATCGTCCAATCATATATCTCTGCAAAGGTTGAATGACTTTAACGTGTATCGATGTTTATATAAATATCCTACACAGTATAGAAAGAGCTTCATCCATCCATATATCTCTTGATACCAATTTAATGTATGCCCATTATATAAGTATCATTGTATCTTCATTATTAAGCTTTACTGAGAACAGCGTAAAGAGAGGAAAGAGAGATGGAGAGAGGGAGCGAAAGATAGTGAGACAGACAGACAGACAGACAGACAGACAGACAGACAGACAGACAGACAGACAGACAGACAGAAATACTGACTGACAGAGGAAAAGATAGCGCTAGAGACATAAAAAAACAGAGAAGGGTGTGTTTATGTGTGTGTGTATGAGAGAGAGAGAGAGAGAGAGAGCGAAGAAAGAGAGAAAGAAAGATGAATTTATACCCTCATATAACGTATCAATACAATAATGTACCTATTAACAATATATCATCAATCTAACAACTGCAAATGAATACTTCATACCCTCCATATTACTCAACTTTCTTTTCAAAGTAGCCATTTTGTGTTTCTTTAACATCTAACATAATAATTATGTATGTAACAGATCGCTAGATCTTCATTTACCATTATGTGGTCCATCGCTTAGAATATCAATAATTTTACGTCATGGTGCTGCACATTAAAAAGTCAAATTCATCCTAGGCGAAAATGATACGAACACGTTTTTAGACATAGATTTCTATCTCTTCGCCATGGATCTTTATAATTTTTTAAAAGTGCCAAACCAAATTTTAGTAACTCGTATGTTTTTTTAGACATAGATTTCTATCTCTTCGCAATGAATCCTTATGAATTGTTTTAAAGTCACAAACCATTTATGGTAAGTCGTAAGTTTTTTTGTTGTTGTGTTTTTTGTCTAAGAATAAAAAGACATATTTATAATTAGTAGATAATACATTTTCGGAAACAAGGCAAAAAATAAAGGACGCAATACATATTGTGATCACCATAACAAAAAATAGATTTCTGTGCGTGTGTGTCTTGATAGAACCTTTTTGAACTGATCTAGCGAGTAGTAAATTAATATCGATTGATTCGTTCTATTGTCTTAGCGGATAACACATCTGAACTTGTTACATACTTTCTCAACACACTGTCTAGAAGTTTTAATTCTAGAAATGTAGTCTAGTTATAACAGTTGCGGTTTTTTTTTGTAGTTTTCTTTTGGTTTTTCTTGTTACCCCATTCCTCTTGCTTGCCTCATTTTTTTTTTATTTACAAAATATTAGCGTAGTCAAGTAGCGTAATTTATACAACATTTTGTTGAAGTTGATGTTTCACCCTTCCTATTTTCTCGCCTATGCGGCTGTTGCGATTTTGTTTGGTTTAAAGCTAATTAGGGAACTGTAAGTTTGTTTTGTCAGAAATAACACTCCTACAAACCTCATATAAAAAGCAGACAAAGTGTGCAAAATTTCCCCCACCACCATTATGTAAAATTTCAAAATTAGTCCAAGGGAGACAAAAATGTAATATTATCCTACCTGAAGATTTTACACGATGGTTTCCCTTGGTACATTATTTTATAGTTTTGTTGAGACGCATTGCAACTTACTTCATAGCCATTTTTTTTTCGCTGTCATGTTGATGTCTTTGTCATCTTGTTTGCACTTTATTTATTACTTTCCCTTTTTTTCAACATGTTATGAGTTTTTTGCTACCTGTTTTTTCTAACTTACAAAGCTTTTTTTTTATTAAATGGTTATTGGATCTTTTTTTTATTTATTTTTTTTTTTATATTAAATAGCAAATATGGAGTTAACTAAACAACAACAAAACAAGAATCCCATAAATTAAACCATGATCAAATAACATCTTGGTTGTTGTTTAATGGCGGAAGAAGATGTGAAACTTTTTTTTTTAAAGATACAATGAAACTGACTGGTTCATTTTTTTCCTTCGAAATAATTATCATATTATGTCAATTACTACTATCTCTTTGTTTTTGTTGAGCCACAACAAAAGATCCTTCGCGTTTTGGGTTGTTCTTTTTTGTGTGTGCTCATTTGATAGATGATGAATTGCAACAAAATTTAAATACAGATTTACAATTTGCACTCGAATTAGAGATATAATACGTTTATTTTAAAAGCCTGACAAGAACTTTAAAAAAATCAGATTTAGATCATGCGTGTATGTTATCTGCCTTTGCCTGACCTCTATATCCCCCCGCCCTTTGTTATCTCCGCTTTACCTCCCAGATCCGACGTGTTACCTCCCCTACGCGGAGACCAGCCTGAAGAGAGGATCATGGTCCGGAACGAGGATCTGCTGGGTCAGAACGAGGTTGACTCGGATATAGGTCAGTGGTTATTTTTAGACCTTGCAGCTCGGCTATAAAGGCGTATTTGTAGGTAGTTGAAGCCGTACCCTTCTATGCTATACATGCTTATGACTAAAGTATAAAGACAAGCCCCACTTACAGAATTCATTTAGTAATTTAAATAGCAAACTACAATAAAGGATTGGTTGTCTGTCTCTATTAATCTATCTCTGACCTACTTCTACACAACCCAACCACCTCTCCCAGCAGTAACCCTTGGTCCCACCTTTATGTCCACTGACCATCGTATACCTATGTCTACCCCCCCCTCCCTCCTCCTCATGCTTGACTGATCAGTGGAGAACCCCAACCTGATTGACCCAATCTCCAAGCAGGTCAACACCACGCTCTGCATGAAGCATTTCCCGCACATGTCCACGGAGTTCGTGAGTACCCACACGCACGCTTTAGGAAGGATAGCAATAAGATTTCGCATCCCAAAATTAAACCATTCCATTTAAAAATATGAGAGCTATTCAACAGATAGAAACGTCATAATCTGTTTTTCAAGTCGAGATTTAAACAAAAAATAACTTTATTGAAATCATTAGGAGATGTTCCACATCGCACAAGAACTAATTTTATATTTTGGTCATCTTTTTGGGATGTTAATCAATCAACCACAATTTTATCTGATTGTAACTACGTCACTTCCGCTCTACAGGTCAAAGATCACTGGGTCAGATTCAAGGAACTGGACGTGGATGGAAATGAATGTTTGGACTTTGGGGAGGTCAGTTTGTTTATACACAGGTAATGGGGCGTGTGAAAAGGAGGGGGAGAGAGAGAGAGAGAGAGAGAGAGAGAGAGAGAGAACTGACAGACAAACAGACAGAAAGGTAGAGAGGGGGAGGCAGACGGCCAGACACATAGGTTGAATGATATAGAATATTATGGTATCTAGACAGACATACGGATTGGCAGAAACACAAAGAGACAGATTGGTAGACAGACAGTCCTTTAAAATAGAAACACAGACACAGACAAATAGATGGATCTAATCACATAGATTCAGAAAAAGAGAAATACAATAATACACAGACGATAATACATATTCAATGTAACTGATAGACAGAAAAACAGACAGTCAGATAGATAGATAGATAGATAGACAGACAAACAAACGGATATACATGTAAATATCTAAATACATCGGTTCAGAAAAAAAATGTTGTTGTTGAGTCGGCTTAAAGTCCAACATCAGCACTACACAGGCTATATTGTGGACGGACCCAAAGTTTGGCGTCTGACAATTTTATGACAAAGACAAAGAGAAAGACGATGTCTAGACACAATGAAACAAAGAAAGAGATCGTTATAACTGTACCATGCCAAAATCAATTTTTTTGTGTGTGTGCTTTTTTTCAGGTGGTCAAAGCGCTGACGTCAATGGGGATGCAGTTCACAGCACAGCAGGCTGAGGTAGGCCAAAAAAATGTAACATAATTACATTTTGGCCTTAATTTCTAAGAGGCCAATTTGGTAAGTGCGTAAGTCAACCATTAGACATTTCAGATGACGTGTCCGAAATTGCAGTCAAATTGTAACACTGCATTGCTTGAGTCTGGTAATGGATGACAACAAACGGTTTGAAATCCAATGGTAAAAAGACTGAATGTGAGCGATAAAAAAGCCATTGATGATGGAGCAACGGTTTTATTTCAATAAAGATTCAGTGTCAGTATTTTATAGATGGTCGGCCGTCCGTTTTATCCAATATGGTCCTCAACTTTTTACCATGAACTCGGTGAGAGAGAGAGAGAGAGAGAGAGAGAGAGAGAGAGAGAGGGAGAGGGTGATAAAGAGAGAGATAGATACATATAATACATAGATACATAGATAGAAATAGAGAGACAGACAGACAGACAGACAGACAGACAGAGAGAGAGAAAGAGAGACAGAGAGTGTGATAACCCTCCAAGTTAGCCAAATATCAACATCTCCTCCATCTCCTCCACCTCTGTTTCTCCAGGAGGCGATGCGGGAGGCGGACATCAACAAGAGCAGAACCCTGGACTTCTTCGAATACTTGATCGTGGCGGACAAGCTCTTCACTAAGAAAGGTCAGTTGGTGGAAACTCACTATGAATTCGAGATGTGAACTCACCAACAGTTACAGACCCTGGTTAGAACACAGTTCGTCTAAAGAACAGAGATTTGGTTTTTAGATATAAGATTCAGCGAGGTTTACGACGCGGTGTAAGCTACCGCGAAGTTGTACTTACGACATTAGCAATGTAATTTCACCAAGTGGTACGGAGCGACGCTACAAGACAGTGGGTCCTAAGTAGAGCATTGTGATAAACTTACGCCTCGTCTTAAGATATTAGGTTAAGAAGGCGACGAGTCGTGAGCTACGAAAAAGTTGTACTTACGGCCCTAGAATCGGATATAGACTGCATGTATAGAAAGGTAAACAGATAGGATACTATTTATCTTTGATCGGGGAAAAATATACCACGCTCTTGAGATCCAGGCACATTGGTGAAAGTTTTTTTATGTATGTACGAGTGTATATATGGGTTCAAACAAAAAGAAAATTTGTGCTATCCAATTTGAACATTTTTTACGAGAATTTTACGAGAATTACATTGACATACCTTGAATTCAACTTAAGTCAACTGACGTCATCTTCACTGTCATCATTTCAAAGGGTTAATTAATAGAACAAACTCCTATAAACCTACATTACACTTGCTCTGTCTGTTAAAGCCTCTACATTTGTTCGACTGCCTTATCTGTATCATAATAATTTCATTAAAATAAGTAACAGAACTTAGAACTTCGACATAATTTTGTGTTTACAGCATTACAACATATCCTTGTTTTGCTCTTATCGTTCAAGGTTGTTATTCAACTTTCTGTTTATGTGCTTCGTTTGTTTATGTTTGATTTGGTGATGTTTTTCCTGCGTTTGTTTTATAAATTCTAATTAGCGTTGCGCGCTCTTGATTGAACACAATCCCCAACAAAACAAAACAAGAAGAGAAAACCAAGACCCTCTGTGTAGGAATATTAACGCACCCAACCAACCACAAAACAATCACAAATCAACCACAAATCAACCACAAATCAATCACAAACCAATCACAAACCAACCACAAACTAACCATAAATGATAAAGCAGTCACAACTTGAATTTACGGAAATACTCAACAAGTTTTGTTTTTTTCACATATTAAATGTTTCGACATCATTGAGCCTACTTTAGTACACAATAATGACAAGGAGCAGTTTACAAACACCAGACAGAGTGTTTCAAAACTGGATTGGGATAGAGCAGATCTTAGCTGATTCTTGAATTTGAAATGCTTGTAGTGTTTCAAGGGGTGTGGTTTAGCAAGTCTATGTACTCTTAAAAACTGACCAGGTGCTTTTCTTCATTCCAGGTCATTCTGAACTCTTTCACACCGGCCCCGCCAGAGAAAACCGGAAGGCGATAGCTAAGACATGCGCAGTGCAATAGCCCGAAGGGAACGTCAACGTTTCCGCGATTAGGATTTGCAGACAGCAAGAGAAAAAAACAATAAACAGCCGTATTAAGTAAACAGATTTGGGGTAATGTGGCAGGATGTAGGTACACAGATGTAGAGAACCACAGTTGTGATTTAGGATAATTTGGCAGAATGTAAACTCTGAGGCAGAATGTGAGATTATGTTACCTTCAAATATTTTTTTTTCATTCGAAATTTTGTTATTGCACGAATGATCTAAAACTGTTTTATATATTTCCAAGAGTTTTTATGACTGATTTTTTTTAATTACGTGATTCATTGTTATATTGTTTCGTTGTACAATCCGTCCACTGAGTTGTGTATATAAATAAAGTTATAAATGTTCGTGTTGTTTGCTAATTAGTGAAATGTAAGGAAAAGTATCCCCCAAAATAAGAAAGGAAGTGAAAGATAGAGAACGAGAGAGAGAGAGAGAGAGAGAGAGAGAGAGAGAGGAGGGGATGGGGAATAAAAGAACAAAGACAAACAGAGATAGTGTGAGCGAAAGCCAGACGTAGAGAGACATAAAAAGACACAGAGGTTATTTTTAAATAAACAAAATAGATAAGAAAACAACAACAACAGGAAACCATCAAACTGACACCGACCCAACCAGTAGGGGACAAATCGCCAAGGTTCGAACAACGTATCTCCTGCGCCGGAAGCCGATGCGTGCGCATGATCACCTAATTTGTCATGTGTTTAATCCTAGTTCAGTCAACCCTAGTGAATTCACAAACCGAAGATTATATAGACTGCACCACAAACTTTCAAAGTCAAGACTGCAACATTTTATAATAATTTTGTTGCATTTCGCATCAACATCATGCTGCATAACATCATTATTTTTTTAATTCTTTTATGAAAATCAATATTTCTAATTTTTATAGATAATGTATCCTGAATACTAAACAATTTTAAAAGGTGAAATAAAGGTAACAGTGGTAGACAAATAATTATTTATTCCACATAACCGTTTTTAAAATGCATTGCAAAATATCCATTTCTCCAGAGACTAATATTTTCATGAATAAATCTTTTCGTGGCTTTTAGAATCGCGCCACACAGAATATTAATTTCGGTTCGAGAGTATTGTTTTTGCAACCTCTGCGCACAAGTCTAAGGCTGTAGACACACTGTGTACGTCTAACTAACGTGGCGTTGTTGTGTCGTTAACGTGACGTGAACTACCAAACATAGCGACTCACGTTAAACTGCCGGGTTAAAGACTCAGGCATACTTTGATAATGATAATGATATCTTTCACCCCGCTCTTTGAGAAATGGATACTAAGTACGGAGAGAGAGAGAGAGAGAGAGAGAGAGAGAGAGAGAGAGAGAGAGAGACAGAGAGACAGAGACAGAGAGAGAGACAGAGAGAGAGAGAGAGACAGAGACAGAGAGAGAGAGAGAGAGAGAGAGAGAGAGAGAGAGAGAGAGAGAGAGAGAGAGAGAGAGAGAGAGACAGAGACAGACAGACAAAGAGACAGAGGCAAAGTCAGAGCGAGATAGACGTATTCGCTGTGTATAATTATAGCCTAATGACGTCATCTCGCGTGATGAGACTGTGGGAATTCCCCCGGTGTACATCGGGAAAAATCTTTTGCCCCAGCCTCGTTCTCGCCATCACACGTCGACGCCATGACGCCGTATGAATGTTAATTTTAGACCCCTTGATAATTCCACATGTTCCTTGCATGCAACGTTTTTTAAACATTATTTCTTATAAAATCCCCCCACATGACTACAAACTAGTTATAGAATTATCAAAGTAGACTGTTTTGGCAAAGTTTAGCAAACTGCTCGCTTCATAATGTGCATCGTCTGAAGACGGTAACAATCTATATTAACATTTCTATTGCGTAGGCCCTACTTCTCACTTCGGTTTTAACAAACATTCTTGGGCTAACCGCCAAACTGGCTCTATATCTTTCAAGCCTATCGTCTACTTTCTAACTTTTAAGTTACACGTTTCTCAATTTGGCCTATACAGTGCTGACTTTGGTCGCTTAGCAACAAAACTAAAACTCATTTCTCAAAGTCTCTTCATGTTTAGTCTAGCAGTCTCTAAGCTTCCGCTTTTTTAGCCGTATTATAATAATCTCTTCATATTATACATAATATTTATGCGCAGAGGATGCTAACAATACAGGAGGACCCGTTCTATGTTAAGTTGTTAGTTAATTGTTTCCTTTTGTTTTGTCACAGTATAATAATATGTTGCATGCATCAGCCGATTTGGCTTTTGCTATTATTTATTATTAAGCCTAAACAACATTTCCACATTCCACAGTTGTGATTGAACAGCTGTAAGTTCAGTTAAATACTTGAGCATATTTTCTTTACTGTTATTCTTTCTATGCATAATCTAACTCAAGTGATAGTAATTCAGTTGAACATTAATTTTTGCGTCAATTTGGCTTTTAATTATTATTAGCCTTATATAAAATATCCAAAATCTGATCCAATGGCTGCAAATTCAGTTGAAAGGTTGCGCCTTTTCAGGTTTTTACTGTTATTAGGCGTATACAAAATCACCACCACGATATTCGGTTAAATATTGGCGTTGACCTAACTTTTACTAGGCCATTACACCTAGGCCCCGCCCTGTCTCGTGTGTGGCAGCACATAAAATTGTCAGACGTCCGTCTTGGGCCCGTCCACAATATAGCCTGTATAGTTGGACGTTAAACTATACTCTTATACTCCCCAACCCAACCCACCCATTACACCTAGGAGACCTTTACACTCTTAGATCTAAAATCAAGTTATTTAGTTTCAGGGTTGCGTATATATAATGGCTTTTTACTATTATTAGACCTATGCACACTTGGATATAACATCAAGTTATTCCGTTAAAGGCTTGCGTATAAACGACTTTTTAGTATTATTAGACCTATACACAATCTGGCTTGTTCTCATCTCAAGCCTCAATTAGTCAATTGCCAGAACACAGTACATGCACGATGGTTGTAAAGCTGGGATGGATTGCTTCCCTTGTGTGGAAGTCATTCAAGGCGCATAACTTAGTGGACCAAGACCACTCCTCGCCGGGAGGAGTTATGCGCCCCTGTGGAGATATCAACACTTTATTAGAGATGGAGATTTTAGAAACTTTAGCGGCCTTGTGGGACGAGGGGAGAGGAAGGGAGAGAGAAAGAGAGAGAGAGAGAG
>RQTK01000791.1:63824-83817 GCA_003991915.1 Elysia chlorotica | reverse complement strand
TCTCTCTCTCTCTCTCTCTCTCTCTCTCTCTCTCTCTCTCTCTCTCTCTCTCTCTCTGACGGCGTTTTAATTTAGAACTGTCAGTTGCCTGACATATGAGACCTTGGGCCCAAAGATAGACAAGCAAACTAATGTTTGATTTATTAATTCCAATATTGCATTGCAGCTTTACATAACGCTTCCTTAATCAAACAACATAGAGTGGTAGATATCTCATTTTACCGGATCCAGATCGACGGCGCATACAGTTGATTCTCTTACCTTCTCTCTGTCTCTTTCTCTCTGTCACTCTTTCTGTCACTCTTTCTGTCCCTCTTTCTGTCCCTCTCTCTGTCCCTCTCTCTCTCTCTCTCTCTCTCTCTCTCTCTCTCTCTCTATCTCTCTCTCTGTGTCTCTCTCTGTGATTCGGTGTAGACGGTATGCACAATGTTTCTTTGCGGATGTTGTAAATAATCGAATATTGGAGTCCAGGGGTGTAATGCACAAGCAAGACGTAGCTTACGTCTCGTGGTAACAGTATAAGAATTATGCTTACGCCGAGACGTAAGCTACGTCATGATTGTGCATTCAACCCCATGTCTCCCCGCACTGACTCTGTATGGTAGCACGTAACATTGTCAGAGCTTAGACTTGGGTTCTGTCCACATTATAAACTTTTTAATTCTGACGTTGGACACCTTTTTTCTGTAATGGACTTTGTGCCCTCCCGAATTGGGGATCGCGCACCCCTACCAAGTAAGTTCCCATACCAAACAGACCAGCGCTAGTCTGAGTTGTACATGTAGCTGGGTCCCTGTTCATTAATTTGTCTATGTCGTTGTACCACTTCTTACTGGAACAACCCTTCCCTTTTCTTCTTCCTTCCACTTTTCAATAATAGGGGTTGACCAATCCCATAGACTCCCATAGACCCACCTCGACTGTCGCTGTATAGGATCCCCCTGGGGAACCTAGGAGACGTTAAAACCAGAGTTGTTGAGAGAATTCTCTCCCTTCTCTATAGACTTCCATAGACCCACCTCGACTGTCGCTGTATAGGATCCCCCAGGAGACGTTAAAACCAGAGAGAGGGAGGGAATTCTCTCCCTCCCTCTATAGACTCCCATAGACCCACCTCGACTGTCGCTGTATAGGATCCCCCTGGGGAACCTAGGAGACGTTAAAACCAGAGAGAGGGAGAGAATTCTCTCCATCCCTCTATAGACTCCTATAGACCCACCTCGACTGTCGCCGTATAAGGATCCCCCAGGGGAACCTAGGAGACTTTAAAACCAGAGTTGTTGAGAGAATTCTCTCCCTCCCTCTATAGACTCCCATAGACCCACCTCCGGGCTATAAGGCCAAGCCCTGCTATAAAAGCATAGAATTACCTTTACTGGGGACCCATGCTAAAGATCATAATTTAAACTGCACCCCGAGCCGACACGACCACGATGATGATGATGATGATGATGATAATGATGATGGTGATGATAATGATGATGATAGGTACCAGGCAGGGGTACTAAATACACGTCCAGTAATGCTAGACCCACGGTCCTGACCTGTAGATTTAGCCACGGGCCACACCTCTTATTGACGGAGATTGAAGCTCCGGTACCAACTGACTCACACAGATATCGGGTAGGCAGTCATTACGGTCTACAGGTCGTAAGTACAACGTCAGCGTAGCTTACGACTTGTCGTATCGTAAGTCTCCTCATTGCAGGCCTTGAAAACCTGACCCCTTAACGAAAACGAAGACGATAGGTAAGGGAATTCCCACTGACGTCAAAATTTAATCAAAGCTCTATCCTAAACTTAAGGAAGGGAGCGCTGTGGTCCTGGGGTAGAACATCGGCTTCCGACGCAAAAGGTCCAAGTTCGAGCCCTGGCGATTGCGCTCCCTACTGGTTGGGTCGGTGTCAGTTTCATGTTATCGACTGAGACAGGGGTCATGGTATCCCCGCCCTGTTTTGTGTGTGGCAACACATAAAATTGCCAGACGTCAGTCTTGGGATCCGTCCATAATATAGCACTATATAGTGCTGCTGTTGGACGTTAAACCAACTCAACAACAACCTAGACTTAACGAACCAATGAGCAATCAGCTATTTTCACCCTTAGCTCTAAAAGGTTTCATTATGTTATCCCTTTAACGTCGATTGGGTCGCAAAGCTTCTGTTCTTACACTCTGGGACGCCTGCTAAGTTTACGACAACGTTGTACTTACCAGAGACGATTCGTTTTAACAGTGCTAGAGTAGCCCGTGGTTACAACAACCTAAAAGCTGCCCTAGCTTTCCACACCTTAGGGCTGTTTATTATAGACTACATGCACATACCATAATTCCAGCCTTGGTCTAGCTCTGTCTAAAGGCTTTGCGAAAACCCGGCCTACACCAAAACAAAGACGGCAGATCGGGAATCTGCACCGTCGTCCAATCACAGCTCTAGCCCAGACTTACGGAGCCAATGAGCGATCAGAAAACTCCACGCCTGAGGGGGCGTGATTATGTCATATGTTATCGTGGTGTGGGTCGCAAAGCTTGTAAAAGGCGGTCGTTGGGAGGGAAAAGTTGTGTGTGTGTGTGTGTAGTGCACAGAGCAATAGGTGACTCTTGTGTGTCTCTGTGTGTGTGAGTGAGATAGAGAGAGAGAGACAAACAGAGAGGGAGAGAGAGAGAGAGACGGTGGGGGAGAGGGAGGGGGAGAGAATGCTGAGGGAGAATAGAACTTGGGCATGATGCATATTCCAAGTCGAACTGGGTGAGGGATTTCAGAGTAGAGGCTGAATTGGTTGCTTAACGTCCAACGGCAACACTGTATATCATATAAAGCCCTATATTATGGACTAGTCCAAAGATTAAAGTCTAAAATTTTTGCTTTTATGGACAGAGATTACTTTTATTGGGGTTGTTATTTCATGCTGTGGATTTCATTTGAGGGACAAAAAATCACAATAAAAAATGTTTTAACATGATTGTTACTTGTTTCATCATAACCATCCTTATCACCATCACCATCACCATCACCATCACCATCACCATCACCATCGTTTGCACACTCTATAATGACTGACGTAGAACCCGCACCTACAACGTTAGTAGGCAGGAAGCGATGAAGTGATCCATAAAATCGTGATGTTCTCAATTTTTCCTGACTCTCACACTATCACATACCTACCTCCCACTGCATGTCTCTCTCTCTGGCCCTCTCTTGGTCTCTCTGTATCTTCTCTCTTTCTTTCTCTCGCCCCCTCTCTATAATATAAATAACCTATCATTAACATTAGACAATTGACGCGTGGAAATTACAAAATGATATGTATTTAACCACCCTTACCCCTCAAACTTTCTTAAAGGCAAGAATAATTATCATCCTACAACTCAGAATTGATAAACGGAGTCGAAGAATCCTGACTTGCCCCACAGGCCATATTTGCTTGTGATTTATTTTCTCCTTGAGGGAAAAAATAATATGTATGTAACTAATTGAAGAAGAAGAGAAAACAACGAATGTCTTTGGAAATGGCTTTAGGGCGTTTTATTATGACGGCATATTGTCTATTTTAGTCCACATTGCAATATATCTTTAGAAATAGGCGCTTTGTGTGTGTGTGGGGGGGGGTGGGTTGGTTTGGGTTGGTTTAACGTCCAACAGCAGCACTATATAGGCTATATTGTGGACGGCCCAAGACGGACGTCTGACAATTTATGTGCTGCCACACACGAGACAGGGCGGGATACCATGACTCCTGTCTCAGCCGGTCACATTATACTGACACCGACCCAACCAGTAGGATTCGAACTCGGGACCTTTTGCCTCGGAAGCCGATGTTCTACCCCTGGACTACCGCGGGTAGGAAGACGTCTTTCAATGGTAGAGCCCGCGTTTGTAGTCCGGAAGTGTCAGGTTCGATCCTTGATCAGCCAGCCTTGCTGTCTAGTTGAAGTGAGAATTTGCAATTATTGTTTTTCCACTTTGTTGGATGGAAGGCATGAGAGACTTTCAACAAGAAGGTATGTCATATTGTTATCTCGCAGTGGATCTAAATAATGCGACTGGATAAGATCACTTTAACCCTGGTATCTGAGTTGGTTAGATCACTATAACCCCCCCCCCCTCACTCCCCTAAATCCCTGCCTCACTGCACTGCTACAATCCTCACACACGTACTGTTTCACAAATCACATAGATTTAGACTACCTGTCCATAATCCCCTGTTTGCACACTCTATAATGACTGACGTAGAACCCGCACCTACAACGTTAGTAGGCAGGAAGCGATCCATAAAATCGTGATGTTCTCAGTGTTTCCTGACTCTCACACCAACACATACCTACATCCCACTGCATGGCTCTCTCTCTGGCCCTCTCTGTAGCTCTCTCTGTCTCTCTGTAGCTCTCTCTGTCTCTCTGACTGTCTCTCTGTCTCTATCTATCTGTCCTGTCTGTCTCTGTCTCTGTATCTCTCTGTCTCTTTCTATCTTTGTCTCTCCCTCTTTAAATTTCTCTCTGTATCTCTCAGTTTCTCTATATGCCTCTCTCTCTTTTTTTTCTGTAGCTTTCTCTATCTCTCTCTATCTGCCTCTATCACTGTCTCTCTTCCTATCACCTCCTGAAAACAGTTGCTCTCTCTCTCTCTCTATGTCTCTCTCTGTCTTTCTGTGTCTTTTTCTGTATCTCTCTTTATCTCTCTCTGTATGTGTCTGCCTCTCCTTCTCTCTCTCTCTCTCTGAATTTCTCTGCTGAGCTCCACCCTTCCCCCTGCTGCTTTTTTACCTTAGCGTTACAACTCCAATTTATCAACTCTATGCATATACTTTCAGTATCTTTTCAAATATTATTATAAATCAACTCTATGCATATAATTGCCAGCCCTCTCCACATAGTTTCAATATCTCTGACGTACTATACCATTTCGCACTCAATGACACATACTTGTTTTTAACTCACAACCAAATGTATATTTCTTCTCATCGTTAGCATATACTCAATAATTACTCCATTTAAATCATAATTTTAAGAAAAGCAACGGCCCATAATTGATTACTAATGGTGCGGCACCTTGATCAATATTGAGCAAATAAACCTTGTTTTGAGTTGAGGTATTAAACTGAACCTTGTAGTACATGTCTAATAGAATTAGAGACAGCAATTCGAGCAATAGATCTAGAATTACCCTCTGTTGCCCCATCAAATGCCTGCCTTCTTGAGGTATGTCGATAGCAGCAGGGATGTCTTGTGGGTGGGTCTCAGGACTAACGTCTGACAGTATCTTCGATACACATACTCAGAGAGATAGTGAGACAGACAGACAGGCATGCAGACAGATAGATAGATAGACAGACACATACACACACACACACTAACAGTACATCATTACAGATAGACAGGTAGACAGGCAGGAGGACAAAAGATTGAGAACGCGCGAGAGAGAGATAGAGAGAGAGAGGTAGAAAGAGAGAGAGAGAGTGAGAGAGAGAGTGAGTGAGAGAGAGAGAGAGAGAGATAAATCTCCACCATTCTAGTCTAGGTAGATCGAGATGATCGGATATTAGACAATAGATCACCCCCCTTGTTTACATATACGCCTGTCACACGCCTCTTAGAGTTAACATTTCGAAGCTGCCAACCCATTCGGCCTCCAAACAGAACTAGTCAAATTACGGTAAAACTCGTAAAATACTGTTTGTTTTGCTTAGTGTTGGCAGCTTAGGTGGAATCTATTATGGATTTAATTACCAAAGATTCCTGCAACAATTATGCTGAATTCCAGAGTTATTATATATAGAAAAACATACTCTTGTTAGAGGGTCTGTAGTAAGTCAACTAAGTGTGTCTCGTGGTAATCTTTTGGAAATTACCGTCTTCCGTTAAAAACATTCGGCTTTTTATTTATTTTCTTGGCTTCTTGGTAGATAACTCCAGATGATTTGGTTTTAAGGTTGTCCAAAAAATGAATAAAAAGTACAATGTAGTTTATAAAAGGCAGTTAACCTAGCCTACTAAGCTGTTTTTCGCCCTAACCTTTCATAAATTGCCATTTTTTCCGTTTCCATGTTAACCAAGCCTACTAGGCTGTTTTTCGCGTTAACCTTTCATAAATTGCCATTTGTTTTCGTTTCCAGACAATCGATATTTTGGGCATTGTTTTTGTAGGTAGACAGGTATAATTATTCGCATTCCTTGGGTCTTTTTGGATATGTTCAAAGCATTTAAGGGAGACAAAATACGAACAAATAAGAAATTATAATTTGAATATACGACAACCAAATAGATCTAGTCAATACGTTTTGCGATAACCTTTAAGAAATTGCCATCTTTCGTTTTCTTGATGTCTGAGTTTTGTAGACTTATTGGTAGATAAACTCTGATATCTTGGAGCTGAGGTTGTTTGAATAATGTGGAGATGGTCGGAGGGGGGGGGGGAATAAAAGGATGAATCTAGAAACTGTCAGAGCTAAGACTACTGTTACTTTAGGGGAGTTAGTTCTACGCGCAGGTAGGAAATGTCAATAACGCTGGAAAATTAAGTGGGTGCATTGTGAATTTTGACTTCTGTGTGCGTGTGTGGATGTGTCTGTATGTGTCTGTGTGTGTGTGTGTGTGTGTGCGTGTGTGTGCGGGAAGAGAGGCGAGGTGGGTGCGTTGTATAGGAAGGAAACCGCAAACCAGCCGAAGAGACAGAGAGAGAGAGACAGAGAGACAGAGAGAGAGCGAAAAGAGAGAGAGAGAGAGAGAGAGAGAGAGAGAGAGAGAGAGAGAGAGAGAGGAGAGAGAGAGAGAGAGAGAGAGGAGAAGAGAGAGAGGAGAGAGAGAGAGAGAGAGAGAGAGAGAGAGAGAGGAAGGGAGAGGGGGAGAAACCGGTAATCTTATAAGTATGTTTTATCAGAAAATTTTAATTACTTAAATTGTTTGCACGACTATAAGGAATGGGAGGGGGGAAGGGAGAGAGAGAGAGAGAGAGAGAGAGAGAGAGAGAGAGAGAGAGAGAAAAGGGGGGGGGAGAGAGATTGGTAAGTATGGACGATAATCTCATATCTACTATCAAAAGTAGCGGAAACATTTAGTTCTTTGCACCGGTGTCACGGATTTCAGAAATCAGATTTGTAGGACCTGCAGTCGAGATGAAAATGACGGTAATGATGAGTGCAGTGTTCCTCATCTGTTTGCCGAATCGAATTTTCACTTTCACTTCACACGGCATCATGAAAACTTCGCTCTCGTGGACAGTGTAGCAGCCAGGATTCGAACTCGGGACCTTTTGCGTCGGAAGCCGATGTTCTACCCCTGGACCACCGCACCCCCCTTCACACTCTGAGGCTATTACAGCGATGAGAAGAAATAAATTAACAAAGGAATTTTACACGTTTGGAGCCGCAAGTACAACGTGGCGGTAGCTTACAACTAGTCGTAAGCCTTCTTGTTTTGTATGTTCTTAGAAGAGTCTTAATTTTACCACAACGTTGTACTTACGACAATATGTGATCCAATATTCCTAGGTTTTGTCTTTGATTTTATAACTTTTTTTATTCAAGTCATAGCCGTGAATAGCGGAGGAGAAAACATATTAACTCAATACTATAAAAATTGTTATAATGCTAACAGTTTTCCCGCGTATTGTATGACATTAAGCAAAACGTTCTAGCAAAAACAGCCCGCCAGTAACGTGATAATAGATCTAATTGATTATAATGGTGTTACGATAGTTTCACGACAATATGCCAAGTCAAGGTATGGGTAGGTAAAAACAGGCGGAGAATCAATGGTACGGGAGGGATAATGGTGTGAGGAATTCGGCTAAATGGAGTTTTGTTTTGTTTTTTTCTTTTTCAGAAAGGTTACATAGGCTTGAATCCTTGGTAGTTTGGAATTGGGCGGATGCTGGATCAAATAGTGTTTTAAAGAGAAATATTCTATCACTTGTTGTTTTTTGTGTGTGCTTGTGTTTAATATTTTGTTGTTAACGCTGTTGTTGTTGTTGTTGTTGTTGTTTTTGTTGTTGTTGGTGGTGGTGGTGTTGTTGTTGTTGTTGTCAATGCCGTTGTTTTTTTATTGCTTAAAATCGATTGCCAGCATGTGGGCTATACCGAGTTTATGTTTCAACAGAATTTGGTGGCGTCAAAAACATCGCGCGCGACTATTGCTCGATGCAAGCACGATTATCGCGAGATTAAATTGATCAAGATAATCATACCTTCAGAACAAAACAAGGAGTCAAGTTATATGAGGGGAGGGGAGGTGGGGGTTAAAAATCAATTGCGCCGTTTAGAAAATGCAAGACGTTCAGTGACTTTTGGCTAAAACATAATTTTTTGCTTGACATTCATCGTCTTGATTTAAGGCATTTTTTGTGTCAGATGTTAATCGTGTAGATGGAAAGATAAAGAAAGAGTGAAAAGAGAAGAGAGAGAGAGAGAGAGAGAGAGAGAGAGAGAGATAAAGAGAGAGAGAGAGATAGAGATAGAGAGAGGGAGAACGAGAAAACAAAAGAGAGAGAGAAAACAAAGGAGTGAGAGAGAATACAGAAAGATGAATATAAAGAGACAGAGAGAGGGGGGAGAGAGAGACAGAGAGATAGAGAGGCAAACAAGCACACAAACACAATGCCTAACACAGAGACAGTAGAGGAAGATTATTATCTTTTTACTCAAGCATAGATCTGAATGCTGAATTCGTAAGGGATAAGTGTCAAGTTTTGCCATGTACTACAAGAAATATTTTTTTAATCGTTTGTAAATGACTCTATGTCAACCAAAAAAAAATACAGTTAAAGAACATGAGAGGAATGTTGACTCTGGACTCTGGAATCACGTGACAAGCCGTGTGACTTCTATAACTGAATTTGTGACTTGTGACTGGCGCAATTTGCTACCAGCAGAATACAACCAATGACAAATCACAAGTCTTCAGACACTGACTAAATACAGGCGTCTTGTGTTCAATTTTCACAGACTAATTTTACTTAGATCTTGTCACCTAATTTTCTGGTTATCAAAGTTGTCTTTCGCAAGATAGACGTGAATAAAGAGTGACTGCTCTCCTTCTTTCCTCAATAGCAAACTCTCCTTTATGTAGTAAATTCCGTCGTACATTTTTCTAGGTAATATAATTACATCATCATTACTACCGGAAGCACCCGCAATCTTCAGAAGTCGGAGGAAGAAAGCGGTTGTTAGGTCCGACACTCATAGTACTACGGAACCTCGGCGAAATATTACTCCGCTGTAATCAGACCAATCAGCGAGACGTCTCCTTCCGCAATGACCGATGTGATTTTCACTGCGGGAACAGTTCGAATTCTCGGTCTAGAAAAAAAATCCGCTTGGACCCCGGACACCAATCTTCTGCTCCTTCCGCCCACGAGCGTTTCCGATTGGTCCTTTAGATACCCCCCTCCCCCCCCCCCCCACCCCCTGTTTCAATAGATGAAGCGAAGTTTCTTTTTCACCTTTTGATTGCGGTGTAATTTTCAAAGTTCTAACTGCTATCATGAGAGTCTCGCAAATTCATTACCAGTTTCTCTTGAAATCCGATTTTATTTTTTATTTTTGTGTGGTATGTTTCAAATATCGCCATTTGAAATCAGCTGATTAATTTAGATCTAAAAATCAACTGCCTACTGCCGTCTTTTCGTGTAGGTCTAAGCATAATTAACTTATTTCAATCTACTTTTTACACAATCAGAGAATTCAGTTTTTGTCACCATACTACATAGTGAGCTGACGTGCCGCAAATACAAACTCTAACACAACATGACTCTCTTAGTTTGTCTGTCGATAAAAATTCCGAGCTAATTGGTCTTGTGGAAATGCCCTACTTTTTCTTACAACAGCAGAAGATTATTTTTTTATGCAAATCAGCTGTAACGAGAGTAATTTCTTCTACAGCGAAAACAATTAGTAATGTCTTAAAGGGTTCTTTCAAACAATTACTTAGTCTCTGAAAACACATATTTCCGGAAAGTTTACTTTGATTTCATTTCACATATATCGCAGACAATTCCCAAGAAAAGAGTCTGACAAATATACGTACTAACACTCACAGACAGAGAAGAGACCAGGACGTCTGTGACCTTGAGTCTAATCATACTGACATTCCGACACAGACGAGCCAAGCGGGAATTGAACAGAGAACACAACATTTAGAGGGCGTGTGTCTTGCCATCTAACAGCCTTTTTCTCTTTCCAAAGAACATCGGAAAGTCCCTGGTTCGAAACCAACGATAGGTCAAAAATGTAAAATTTTCTGATTTCTTTCAATGGTTTGAACGCCAAACTTTGCAATGAACGGCAAACAGAATAGCAACCAACTGTATGATAATTATTCCCCACCCTACCATAAATTGAAAACTAATGTCAGAGAAATTAAAAAATACGAGATTTATGGATTTGGATCTATTCCAACGGAGACACACACACACACACACACAAAACGAATGTTGAAAATATTTGTTCTTTCCTCTGACTTCTGCTCCAAGCTGTAGGAAATACTTCGACCTTTCGGCAACAATTATGTAAATAGTTAAAGATTAAACTGTTGGTGTCAGAAGTTTACTACTTCGAACAGTGCATTGATCAATGCAGAAAGACTTCACTGGCAGCGGCGGCAAGGGAGAGAGAAAAGTATGGGGCGTCAAGAATTTAAATTATACCTGTGCTCTTTTTTTTTCTCGCAGTTCTCTTGCATTCTCTACCACAGCTGCTATCTATCTTTTCCAGTCAGTCTGTCTGTCTGTCTGCCTGCCTGCCTGCCTGCCTGCCTGTCTCTCTCTCTGTCTCTCTCTCTCTCTCTCTCTCTCTCTCTCTCTCTCTCTCTCTCTCTCTCTCACTCTCTATCTCTTACTTATCTTTTCTTTTCAAGTATAGTTCCAATCACTGTCGTGATTCTTTCTTTTACTCTCTATTCCTCTCCCACACCTTTCCCTTTCAGTTTAGTGATATTTCACTCAAAGTCAAATACGGAAATCTGCCTCCTCTTGTCTCTTGTCAAATCACACAGCAAAGAGAGAGCTAGTCAAGGCAAACAGGAAATTGCGTACTTGCCCCCAGAAAGTCATCGGCTTTTGCAACGTCTAAAGGAATGGATTCTGGGTATATTTTTCGACATTTTAAAATTAGTATTAAAATGAGATTGGTGCACAGAGAGAGAGAGATACAGAGAGAGAGAAAGAGAGAGAGAGAGGGAGACAGATAGAAGGGGAGAGAGATAGAGAGAGAGGGAGACAGATAGAAGGGGAGAGAGAGAGAGGGGGAGCAAAAAAGAATGGGAGAGAGAAAGAGAGGACGAGGGAGAAGGAGAGAGATGGAGAAAGAAATATAGAAAATGAGAGAAGACGAGAGCCAATACAGAGAGAGTGAGAGCGAAACAGAGAGCAATGGGGATATAAAGAGATTGAGAGACATGATTTTTAATTAACAAGCCATGAAAATCCTAAAACAATTTTTTTCTTTTTCTGATTCTAAAAGTGAGACTCAATTTGATTCAAACTGAAATCTGAATGCACTTTTCAATTGTGGATGATTTTCTCTGGGAATAAATCGAATGTTTTCAGTCAAAATAAAGAACATTTATATGTCTTAAAATTATTTATAAAAAAAATATAAATATATTATGCGCCGATAAAAACCGAGATTGAACGTTTATGCGTGATTATAGAAGATGTGACATCGACACACTATGTGCCAATTTGTTTTGATGTAAAGGATGCATTGGGATGTGTTGAAATTTAATTGTTGTTTTTACAGTGACTTATAACACAAGTTTCGCAATTCAAATGTTGTTTGACGATGTCTTACCTCTACAATCTGTCGCCCAATCTTTATTGCTTTTGTAAGTGGCATAGGAATAATCAATAGAAACATGTACAGATATAGAAGCTATGTATTTTATTTTTTATTTTTATTTTAATTTTTGGTTGTTGCGTGTAGCAGTTGCTTGGGATTATCGAGTATAGCTGAGATTTTTCGTCTCGCGGGGATTTTGGAAGGGGTTTGATTCCAGAACCTGCATGGAAAAAACATACGCACCCTGTATTTAACGAGTAATTGAGTGAGAGGTGAAAGCTGGAATACTGCAACCTTCCAACCTTCCTAACAGAAAGCGCACGCTCTACCATTCGACTACCGTCCGACCCCCCCCCTCCCACCCCCTACCCAAATCAAAACAGGAGTGAGTGAGTCTGTAAATGAGTGGGCGGGGAGGAGTTGTCCGCCCGTCGCGAGGTGACCAGCACTGACCGCCAGGTCCATCGTCGCGTCACAGTGACACGTGACACGTGACGCATAGCACTCGGACAGCAGAGGCTGGGAGGAGGGAGTTTGAAAGGTGAGAGAGGGAGAGAGAGAGAGAGAGAGGGAGAGAGGGAGAGAGAGAGAGAGAAGGAGGGAGGAGGAAGCAGAGAGAAAGTGAGAGCTAGAGTGAGTAAGAAAGAGAGTTACAGACACAGAGAAGAGAAAAGAAAGATAGTGACAGAGGAAGGGACTGACAGGGAGATTAAAAAAAGAGAAAGTGTTAAGATTAGGGAGAGCAGGAAAGAAAGAGAGGGATAGAGAGAGAGAGACGGGTACACCATATCAGCGTTCAAGACGAGCCAGAATCGCGCGACTACCAGATATCTGTCTTTTCTGTCTCTCACCCCCTCTCCCGTATCTTTATCTCCCTTTATCTCTTTCTGCCTCTTTCTCCCTCTCACTTTACCTCTCTCTTTGCCACTCTCTACCTCTCCCTTCTTTCTCTCTCTGCCTCTCCCTTCTTTCTCTCTCCGCCTCTTCCTCTCTCACTCTCTCTGCCTCTTTCACCCTATCCCTGTCTCCCTCCCTTCCTCTCTCCCTCCCTCTGTTACCCCCTCTCTCTCCCTCCCTCTTTCACCCCCCTCCCTCCCCCGCTGCTCACTCACTCACTCACTCACGTCATCTCCATCGGCACCAACTGAAGTTGACGCGCCGCGCGCGAAGTTAAGCCCAACTTTCATTAATAAGTTTGGCATCTCCCGCTCCATGACAACCAGTCTTAATCGCGCCCGGGACCCGTCCACACGACACCTTCTACAGAGCTCGCGTTGGCTGTTAGACTGTTAGACAAACAACTCAACCTAACTTAACTCAGCCGTGCATTGCAAAGTCTTTGCTTCCCTGCATCAAACAGAACTTTTGGTACTAGCATCCCCCATCGTTTGAGGGGACATTGGTAAAGTGACGACGAGGAAAGGGGCACAAAAAACTTCTACAAAGTGAGTAAGTACGATGTGAGCCATAATTTATTATTAAAAGTGAGTATGTACGAAGACAGAGGTACTTTATAATTAAAAGTGATTATGTACAAAGTAAGCGAAAGTTTATAACTAATGTTCATTTTGGAAAGCGTTGCATGCAGTGTGGTTTAGATAGTTAGAATATTAAAGTTTCGGGTGAAGGTGAATGCGTTTAGAACTTAACAACTGCAATGTTTCAACTATTTTTATGTTGTGAACAATTATTGACTGTTGTTCGTGAGGGATTGCGTAACACGAATGAAAACGAACTTAATTTTTGAAGCTTTGCAATTAATTTTTTGCTGCGCGTTTAGCGGATTTATGTATTGGGAGGAGAGGGCGATTTCGCGTTCAGAATTTTGAATTGAGATGGTCGAATTGTTTTCTGAAGTAGTTAGTTAGATATTGTATTTAGTATAACACGAATGAAAACGGTAAAACTTTTAGCAACGTTGTAAATCTAAGGGAAGAGGTGTTGTCATTGCAAAGAATGAAAATTGAAATGATGGAATCATTTTCTTATGTTGTTGAATAGTCTATTGTGTCACATAAATGGGAACGATAATTTTTTTCAATTCATTTGTTGTTGCTGTTGTGTTGTTGTTGTTTGTTTTGTTTTGTTTTTTGCGTCAAGAAGGTAGTTCGCAAAATGTATTATAGAGAGGGGAAAGGGGCGCAGTTGTGTTGGGATTCAATATTTAAATGGTGTAATTGTTTTTTTTCTAATTGAGGGATTGTTTCACACGAAGGACAACGCTATTGCTTTTCAATGCTTCGATTGTAAAGTAACTAGCAGAATTATATAATGATTATTATTCGAAGAGGGTGGGATGTTTATAGATACTTGTATTCGAAATGTAGTGGACTTATTTTTTGCAATTGTTTGTGAGAATTTGAATAACGCGAATGAGAACCGTGTCACTTTTGGAAGCTTTGTTGTGCGATTTAGGTACTGAGCGGAGGTGTTGTCGTTAAGAAATGAAATTTAAATGTTGGAATTGTTGTTTTTGTTGTTGCAGTTAGTGATCAGATAGTTTTACGCGAATGAGGACGATATTAGTTTTCGAAGATTTGCTTTGCGGTTTAAGTAGTTAGCAAAAGTATTATTATTTATTATTAATTGGTACGGGTGGGTTGTTGCTAGGAAATGAGACAAGAATTTACAAAGTCACTTATCGCAGACTGTAAAATAGTCTTTTGTTGTCAATACCAAACAATTGGATTAAACTGTATGATTCCAATAGTATTTGCATAGATATGTACATTACATATTACCGCGATAAGTATGAGAAGGGCACAATTTAAAGATAAAAGACTGGTGCACCATGCGCATTTTTTCCAATCAAAATTAATAACATTTGATGTATTTCAAAAGCATATGACAAATAGAAAACCTATGTTTCATTAAAGCCCAACCAAGTATATTTAAAATCATAGCACACACACACACACAAACTAGAAGTTTAATTATTTTGCATAATTGCTGTTTTTCTGGGAAAATAACATAGAAGGCAAGAAAACTAAAACCTTACCTTAATCGCCTTTCGCATCCTGGTTCTCCTTCCTGGGACGCCTCGGCAGCTTCTTGTATTTTAGTTGTATGTTGTTTCCATTTTTGCCTGTCTTGTGCTGTTGAGCGAAATTCATCTAAATGTAACTTATTTTTGAGTTGAAGTGTGTCTGTTTGCAGGCGAGATAAGTCCTTGTTCAGTGTAATTGGCATTGTTGTGATGGGCCTGCCTCGAAAGCGTTTGCCTTCTTTTTAGAAATATGTATCCATAGATTTGTTTGCAGGAATTCGTTGCTTCTTCTAAGGATATGCCCGAATAGACGCCATCTGCTTTCAAGAGCTTGGGTAGATATGAGCTTCTCTTCACATATTCTGTACAGTGAATCGTTTGTAATTTTTACTGGGTATTTTATGCCCAACACTTTTCTCAGTTAAAACTAATAGACTGCAGATAATTCTTTGAAATTATATTCTGTAACACTTATTTGGACCGCTTCACCAAAAGGTTTGGACGACAATTAGTGGGCGTGAACTTTTGTTAAAGTTAGATCTAGTTGATCTACACAGTAAAGTGTGTAACCCTAATAGGTGTGCTTTGTTCTACTCTTTACAATAGGACAAATGAGCGGAACGGGAAAAACAGTTAGATACAATGCACAATGCGACAGTTATTGAACACATCTCACGCCTTCCAACAGGGTAGAATAAACAACTAGATCTAGCTAAACCTTTTTTTTCTGGTGTAAAATACAGAATTTAATGCTTGTCTTTTTGTATTACGATTTGTTTGTTCGTTTGTTGGCTTGTTTTAAACATTTGTAATACATTAACACATCTTTTGGATTTACATTGTAATTGTATCCTCTATATTGAATTATTTTTTCAAAACCGCATTGGGCATTTTTTATAATATGTTTCAGGTTTAAAATCATTATCAGTGGCCCATTTTTTTACCAGGACAAAATGATTTTAATCAATTATAAAATTAAGCATGTATCGTCATAAAAACAATTGTCAACTAATTTCCCCCTTAGAATAACGATTAAGAATCACTCAAATATGAACACCCGTGTCTTTAATGAATATTTTCTAGAGAGTGGGTATTTTTATTTCTGGAAGTAGTCACTGAATTACAACTTTACATTTAAATTATGAAAAAATAATCTTATTGGATTTTCACTTATGAAGAAATTAAAACCAAGAAATCAGAAATTATATCTTTTGATCTGATTTCAAACCTCAATTGGCTAAAAAGGATTTACCAATAATTATTATCAATTTCGATTAACAGAGAAAAAAATAAAAACAAAAACAAAATGCGTAATTATCAGAGCTTAAATTTAACTCATTAAGATCCATCGTTTAAGAAAATTGTTCACCTCAAGAAAAGAGTGAGAAACTACCACAGTCCAGGCATCCTAAGAGGTTAATTACACCTGTAATTGGTTCGATTAATTCCGGTGAGGGTGAACAGTACGCACAAAATCCAGGTGAATAGAACACACCCAGTCATTATCTCCAACCATTAGAAACTATGATGATGAGGAAAAGTGTTTTTTTTTAATAGAAGGGTTAAATTGTATGACAGGCAAATGAATAACGAAAAAAAGAATTTTTTATAAGAAATGTTTTGTGTGTTGTTGTTTTTTCAGTTCGTTTTAGTATTCGTTTCTGTTTTGTTTTGTTTTGTTTTGTTTATTTGTCTAATTTTGTAAAGTCTCAGATTAAAGTTGTTTCCTGTTATTGCAGAAAGTATCAATTTTTTTGTGAAATATTCCAACGACAGAAAAAATAATAATTAAAAAAGGACAGAACTATGTTTTATGCTGCGCAAGTCGTTAATTAGTCAGACAAACCTCAGGTAGTAATGGTTTCAGTTTTATAAACCAGGGGATTCCAAGAGGTGCCCAGTTACATAAGCCAAGGACGTGGGGCGCCAGCAGGATTCGAACTCGGCACCTTTTGATAAACTGACCAAGCGCTATAGAGAAAAATATATTACCTAAGTTATTTCCGGGGTTTTTGTGTTTTTGGTTTATTTGTTCGTTTGGGTGTTTTGTCTTTGTACTTTTTAGTTTTCTTCTTCTCCTCCCTAACATTGTATAATAGCTTGAAATTTCTTATAAGAAAATGTTGAAAATAATTTTATTATTATTATTATTATTATAGTTATAAAGACAACAACACACAAGTATGTGGCGAGATAGAATGTTTGCAATGCGTCCTTAAACGACCTAAAAAGATGTCACTAGGTCCATTTCATAAATAAATATGCCCCGACCTATATAGATCTATAGATCTAGTTAAGCGCATCAGCTTCTGATTAAATTCGAGGATTAATTACATCAGGTCATCGACCTTAAACGTGATGTGCTTAGCATAGATGTCTCCACCAGGTCTATATATACTCGCAGCACGGCGCTGGGTCTCCCAGTAATTGTAACCGATATACCAAACAAGGCGGAAACAGAAGAAATGAAGCGCGGCAGTCTAACGAGAGACTACACATTTAGGGTATTTCCTATATGAAGTAGGGA
Source organism: Elysia chlorotica (assembly GCA_003991915.1). Lineage (NCBI taxonomy): Eukaryota > Metazoa > Mollusca > Gastropoda > Plakobranchidae > Elysia > Elysia chlorotica. The sequence goes on along the minus strand of RQTK01000791.1, from coordinate 66,535 downwards.
GTTATACATTTGAGATGGTGATCTGCCGTTCCTAGAAAATTCACATCCAATTTTTTTTTTTTATTATTCATTTGTACTTTTGTGAACCTTCTATAGCATAACAAGGACCAATCCCAAAATAGAAGAAGAAGACAGGCAGAACTTAACTATTATTAGGTCATGAAATGCAAAGTTCGATCGTTTTGAAGTCTCGTAGTTCCAATGGAGGTTGTGCGATTGTGAGATTCATTTTGAAAACGAAAACATTTGATAAGGGAAAACCCGAATGGTCACCGGCGACCAATAATGATGATATCCTACCTATGGAAACAAAACGCCAACAGAAAACCCCTGCATTCGTGGTGTGGTTGTCCGCTATCCGTTATCGCTTATCGCCGCCTGTAGCGCGAATTCTGTGTTACGATAGCGGACACACAATAGGTAAAGGAACCCACACAATCGCCGCTCTGTCGTAAATTACCGATCCAATTAGTGAGAGAGAAACCCACTCCAAAAGTACGCGGTTATGTCATACGTGTTTTTCCTGTTTATTACAAAGTCTGCATACAAATGATGGTCCATGGACAAATAAAAATAGAAGACGGGATATAAAGGAATCTACACCGGTGTCCAACCATAGCTCGACCCTAGACTTAGGGAGCCAATGAGAGATCACTAAAACATACGTTAGAGACGCAGTTATGTCTTGTCAATTGTTTTTGCGTATATCGCAAAACCTGAAATGTGTCGAGTGACTGTAATCAATTGCCGTGCACATCTGCCAACCTTATTTAAAAAAAAACAACAGGTATTTGTATACTAAATCCTCACACTTTTCTTTTTGTTGCGTTACTAAAATGTGTGAGTCCACTTACTAGAGTTGATCAGGCACAAATCGCCGATACTTTGTAGTTTTTAGCTAGAGATTCATTATGTACAAAACAATCCCCTATATTACCATTTTAATTTTAAAAACAAAATTTTTCTCTTTAATTATAAAAAAGAAAAAGAGTTTGGATTTTCTCAATCTCCTAAAGTGCATTATATCCTTCTTCGCACGCAATGAACAACTCAAAATGTCCAAATTACGACGTGGACCTAATACACAATTGTTGCTGGACATAATTATAAAACATGATGGCGCGTGGTGTGTAGGCAAGACCACAGGAATTGAAGTTTCTCAGAAGCAAAAACACCATATTATAAAAGTCATCCAAAAAGTGTACACGTTCAAGACAAAACATCATTTCCCTTTTCATGACAACAAGCTCAAAACGCGTTTACGATAATTTTATATTTTCCCTAATCCAAACTAAAAACTTCGACGCGCATGAGAAAAAATACCTATCATATTCCCGTTCCGTCATATTACAATACTTCAATTTCGCAAAACCCGCCGCCATATTGCACCAGACAGTACGGTTTTCGAAAAAGAAAATGGATGCTCTCTGTACATTTCCGAGGGGCTGTTTGTGCTTCTGCGAACTCCATATCCTGTGGGCAGGACTAGGTCCATGTCTGTGTAAACTCCGATATCGGTTGGTTTGTCTTTCATGTCGATGTCCGCCCAAGGTTAACCACCATACTAGTTTGTCTGGGTTTGTCTGGGTTTGTCTGGGTTTGTCTGGAGTCTGTCTGGGGGTGTCTGAGTTTTTCTCAGTTTTTTCTTCCTCTTTTGTCAATGTTCGTCTAGCTGTCTGTCTGTTGTGTCTATTACTGTCACTTATCTATCTATCTATCTATCTATCTATCTATCTATCTATCTATCTATCTCTCTCTCTCTCTCTCTCTCTCTCTCTCTCTCTTCTCTCTCTCTCTCTATCTATCTCTCTCTCTCTCTCTCTCTCTCTCTCTCTCTCTCTCTCTCTCTCTCTCTCTCTCTCTCTCTCTCTCTCCCCCCCCCCACACTCCTTTCCTGTTCTATGTAATTGATCAGTTCCCTATTTGCTCCATCACCCATGCTCTGTGTATATCCCTCTATAATCAAACCGGATCTAACCCATATCTGTGATCTCTGTGTGTGTGTGGGGGGGGGGGGGGGGACACTGGCAAAACAACTTCTTTCAGATATTCGCGAGAGGCCGCAAGTACAAAGTCGCAGAAGTTTACGACGAGTCGTAAGAATACGCGATAAATAAGGCTTATAGCAAGTCATAATCTACGGCAACGTTGTACTTTCGGCCCGATGTGGCATTAAAAAATGGCTAGATCTGCTCGTTTGGTAACATTAGGGACGACTGCATAGAAATGTTTAACGTTCACAGAAGAAACATCAAAATAATAATTCTAGAGATTAAACGTTAAAGCTCGCGTCATAAATTACAAGGAACATCGTGATGGATGACTTCTTCTTTAATCTGATACGCTTCAAACGTTCAATGGCGCCTTTCCCAATATGCCAACTGGCGATTAGAACTAAAGAGACCAACCATCCGTTGAACCAGGAGTCTAAGTCTTTTACACGTAGCAATCGTGTGATTCAACCAGAGAGAGTGATAAGGGTATTATAGTGAGAGCTTTCACGCGGGGGATTTCGCGTGTGTGGGTCAGAAGAAACGAGGCGATCGCTTTCTCCTTTAAAAACCTTAGTATTGTAAATATCTTTGTTAACACAAGGACAAATCCAATTCTTTTAAATGTTCCCCTCTGTGCATCATTAATACTTTTGACAGAAAAGTTTTTATTATTATTATTATTATTATTATTATTATTATTATTATTATTATTATTAT
>RQTK01000791.1:45793-63478 GCA_003991915.1 Elysia chlorotica | reverse complement strand
GGTTCTCTTACATAATAATTTGTTGACTGTCCAGTTTTAGTAGAGATTTGAGTTGAGTTGGTTTAACGTCCAACATCAGCACTATATAGGCTATATTGTGGACGGACCCCAAGACGGACGTCTGACAATTTTATGTGCTGCCACACACGAGACAGGGCGGGGATACCATGACTCCTGTCTCAGCCGGTCACATTAAACTGACACCGACCCAACCAGTAGGGAGCACAATCGTCAGGAGGGCTCAAATCCGGACCTTTTGCGTCGGAAGCCGATGTTCTACCCCAGGGCCACCGCGCCCCCGTTTTTTTTGTGTAACTTCTCAGTAACTCTATAGTCTCTGATTCCACCAAAGCTGTATGATGGCCGGGCAGAACTCAGTCTTAGATCTATTGCTAGGGAGAGTTAACGTGGCGTGACGTAAGCTGCGAGCTCACTTCATTCAATTCTTCCTAGACAGTATGGTTGGGGTATATATACCTCACATGGAATTGTCGGGGGAAAAGGGAAAAAAGGGGGTATGGTTTTCCGACCAAATATTGTGTTTTCATTAAGTCATCTGAGTCCAGAGCCAGACTGACGTTGGTTGCTGTGGCTGTAGGGCTGTGGCTTCTGTATGAAACCATCTTGTATTTTTAGCCTCGTTTTGACTGCGCAAATAAATACAAGGTATAATAGGGTTTCTTAAAGAACCCCCAAGTTCAGCCACAGCCCCACCCCAGCCACCAGCGGCAGTCATGCTCTGGTCTTAGATAGGCGTGGGTGGGGAGAAGTGATGGGGGGAAGCAAAGTGAGATGGTTTTGGGTCCCCCCAAGCGCCAAGATCAAAAGGCTTGGGAGAGACAAGATAGAGCGCTTGTAGATCTCTTGGGGAAATAGGACCCCGGGGGTCCAGACCTGATCTCGTCTGGGTGGCAGTAGAAAAGGTGGTGGGGGGGGGGGGGTAAAACTGTCAATGGAGTAATGTGGTTCTTGGTTCTTCTTATTTTAAATGGGTGTAGGGCAGTGGTAGCTCTGAGCTGACGAAAAATTGTTGTTGTTTTGTTTGTTGTTGCTATTGCTGTTGTTGTTGTTGTTGTTGTTGTTGTTGCTGTTATTGTTGTTATTATTGCTGTTGCTTTTATTGTTTTATTTTTTAGGGGGTAGAATTTTGTATCACCAGTACAACAAGAAAAGCGATACATATTTTCTTGTTTTGATACAAAGACACGATAATTATGTTTTTAATTTAAAATATTGTCCATTATTTAGAACAAAAAATTAATAATTCCTCACCACACTTTATTTTTTTCTATTTTTCAATATTTCTTCTTATGACTTTAGCATCTTCTTATGATTTTGTATTTGAAGAGTCTTGGTCTTACTATGTCAGCTGTGTTGTAATTCCACAAATGTTCCTTGTATTGGTGGAAAAAAGAGGGAAAGAGATAGAGAGAGAGAGAGAGAGAGAGAGAGAGAGAGAGAGAGAGAGAGAGAGAGAGAGATTGTAAGATAAAGGGGCACAGAAAGAAATAGGTAGATAGAAAGACAGGCAGACAGGGGGAGAGACAGAGGAATAAATTCTTTTTTTCGTTCTACCTCTTGCTGCCTCTCCTTCAATATCTCTATATATTCCTCAACTTATCAATGTATTCCTCTGTCTCTCCCCCTGTCTGTGTGTCTATCCAATGGTACATAAGCAAAGTTTTGGTAGCACAAACGAAAGAAGGAAAAGGAAACAAGTATTTTAATGTATTCTCAGTTTCTTTTTTTTCATATAAAACCTTATGCGTTGCTTCAAGATATTGGTTGCCATTTTATGATAATAAAATTACCAAGCGCTATAATAGAGAAGCCAAATTCAAAAGTTATTTTAAAATTAATTTGCTTTGTAGTCTGTGGTTTTTATAGAACAAAACGCGTCGACTTTGAACTGTTCTCCTTGTGTTAAAGATGATTATTTTATATATTTTTTATCTGAACCATTTGGTTTGAGGGTTCAAAATTCCATTTCAAAATGATTTTCAAGCTCAAAAGTACAATGCATTAAGAACAAAAAAGAGGAAAAATTAACAACAAGGGAAATATATAAGACCACAGGATATGAAGTTCGCAGAAGCACAAAACAGCCCTTCTGAAGTATATAAAGAGCATCCATTTTCATTCCGAAAAAAAATGTGCCGTTTAGTGCAATATGGCGACGAATTTCCGGAAACTTCAGTATTGTAATTTGATGCAACAGGAATAGGATAGATAAATTTCTCTTAGTATATTTGGGCGAAAATATCAATCGTGAATGTGTTCTAAGCTTTTTGTCATGGAAAAGGACAGACAGTTTTGTCTTGAACGTTTATATTTTTGGGATGGGATGACTTTTATATCGTGTTTATCTATCTACTCCTAAATTTTTTGTATTTGTTAAAAAGACGAAATTAGAACTCTGTGTTCACCATATGAACTTTAACCTTTCCCATCACGCTGCACCTATGTTGTGTGAATTGATATGCTCTTGTTCTAGCAGCTTTTTGTATCGACCTGCTCACCTTCCTGTTCGAAATATATCTTTCCTCTTCTTTCTCTTGCTCTCTTTCTCTCTCTCAATCTCTCTCCCCCTCTTTATTTCCCTCTACCTTTTTCAAAAATACAGAATGGGAATCCAAACTCCCCCAGAAGTGAAAGAAGCTTCGATCCAACCCAATTAGGGCCCGTGTTGTTACAAAAAAGTGCTCGCCAGTTGTGCCCCCTTGTCTTGGCTAGTGCGCCAGTTATGTCCCCTTGTCCCGACTAGTGAACGCTGAGTGTCGTTTTCCAGGTTGAAAAAAAAAAACTCGGTGCATGCACGAGATTTGGGAAACTTGATTGAGAGCTAGCAATACAAGCTTTACGATCTGCACAACAATAAGGGGTGACATCACCACGACCGGCAGACATAAAACTTTCTCATCGCTAATTCAGTAATTGGATCTGCAAGTCTAGGCTAGAGCTATGATTGGACGACGGTGCAAATTCCCTTGCATATCGACTTCATTTTCGCTGTGGGTCCCCTTCTCGCAAGGTCGTCAATACAGACGCAGACTATGGAGTGAGTGGTGGTTTAGAACGTGTTGTATTGCAGTACTTTAACAGCGTGGGGTGGTGTTTTTAGTTTGAATATTGTAGTAGTAGCGTTAATAGCCGCACGAGCTGTTGGCGTCTAGATTGCCCTCATGTGAGCCTAGATAGAGGTAGTAGTAGCTGAGGTAGTAGTAGTAGTAGTGGTAGTGGTAACAGTAGTGGTGGTGGTAGTAGTAGTGGTGGTGGTAGTAGTTGTAGTGGTGGTGGTGGTAGTAGTAGTAGTAGTAGTAGTAGTAGTAGTAGTAGCAGTAGCAGTAGCAGTAGTAATATTACTTCTTATTCGCACATTGTTACGACGCAAGCGACTGCAACGTTAACGTTATATTTACGACTTCTAGTTTTTTTAGTGAACAAGAACAAGAACTGCGCAAACTAGATCTACAACTATTTTTATTACACTGTGATATTTCTGCCTGTTCATGTTTTTTTGAATATCTCTAATGTCTGCAAGTTTTTTTCACTTATAAGCAAGCTTATTGAAAGGTCAAATAATAAGTTTGATCGGATATTTAATCTTATATTGTGTTTCCGAAAAAAATAACCTCATTAGTTTTTGTCGAGTATTCAGTTTAACAATAATTCAAACAGAAACAGCACCAAAAACAACAATTACAAACCACTAGATCCTTGTGTGGTATATTAAGGGTCATACCTATGTTCTCGACCGATTGAAAAGGTTAAACCGAATTAAAAACCGGTGTAAAATTGGAAACAACCAGTTCCGTAGGAAGTATGTTTGGGCACACGTGTTGTGTTGGCCTCCCATTGAAAGAGGAGCAGGTGTGTGTCTGCCACTCAGAAATTAATTACTAATTTTTATCTAAAGACCACAAGGAAATTACACAACAAAACCCGGATATTATGATAAATTGCGAAAGTAGGCGTAATAATAATAATAAATTCTTAATTTAGACTTTAGGAAATTATTGTTGTTATTTTCATATCGACAGAATATGCTACATACACGTGTGGCTCGACTTTGCGGGAAAAATGAAAAATGAAATTAAAAACAGAAACTTTTCCGATCCAGCAGCCACTTGAGCCTGCGCCCTTCGACTTAAAAACAGAAACAATAAAAACAAAACCTACTAGCATTGTAAATAAAAACAAAAACAAACAAAAAACAGAAGAAAACTAGCCGACTGTTTTGAAAATGTCAGTTAACTGAGTGTAGCAGCGAAAAGCCCCCATGTCTGTCTGTCGGCCATCTTTGTAAGGTCCCAAGAGGGACAACTCTAGCCCATTACGCCGAGCCCCGAACGAGGGTTATCCTAATAGGACCAATGAAAAGATTTGGTCGCAGTCGCCGTTCATCGCCTCATTAAACATGTTTTTCTTTCTGGCCTTCGTCTAGTATATCACTTTATATCTATCTGTCTAGTCTCTCTCTCTCTCTCTCTCACTCACACTCTGTCTCTCTCTTCCTCTTCCTTTGTCTCTGTCTCTATCTTTATACCTATCTACCTATCCATCTATCTATCTATCTATCTATGTATCTATGTATCTATCTATCTATCTTTCTTTCCTTCTCTCTCTCTCCCTCTCTATCTCTCTCTCCTCCCACCCCACTCCTTTCACTCCGTACCACCCCTCCCTGTAGTTTGACCCACACCTCATCCCAGGTTTACAGTCGCCCCGGCCCATGACCGCCACTTCCTGTTCCAGACCAGAGCACAGTAAGCCGCCCTCGGGGCAAAATTAAATTCTCCAATGGCTGCGAAGAGCCTGGCTGATTAGAGGCCTTGTAGTGGCAGGGCCATTGTGGCAGCCGAGACGATACGTAAGGGAATCGCTATCGGCCTCCAATTGGGATTTAACTGTTGTTGTTGTTGTTGTTGTTGTTGTTGTTGTTGTTGTTGTTGTTGTTGTTGTTGTTGTTGTTGTTGTTGTTGTTGTTGTTGTTGTTGTTGTTGTTGTTGTTGTTGTTGTTGTTGTTGTTGTTGTTGTTGTTGTTGTTTTTTGTATATTTTAGTTTTTCAAAAATGTATAACTCTATTAATTTCTATATTTCCTCACTGAAGGTTAAGTCCTATTCAGTTCAGTTTGCTTTAATGCCATTCCATCGAGTGCGGCGAATGTGACGGATCGTGTTTCAGAACAGGAGAACAATGCGTCGCCAAATTAGATCGGCAAAACAAAAACAAACACGTGACCCCAAATAAACATTAATTCATTAGTCATAAAATTACTAACTACATGTTTTACAAAATAACACAATGAAAATAGAAGAAGATAAACGAAATGGAAAAAAGGTGAAAAGGCGGGGTTGCGGGTTAAGACAGGTTTCCGATGAGATCACTGTTAAACTTATCTACCAACCCTTTAGACTTCCAACTGGACTTTGAAGAAACAGAAAATGTAATGTCGGGAAAAGCGCGGGAATAGTACGTGTAGCTGTTGAAGAAAAACCCTAGAATTGTCGGAATTTCCCGTTATGAGATATTCAGCAACATAGCTTGTCTTTTTTCTAAGTTCTTTAGCTTGTAAAGCAGAAATTCCAACACAAAAGAAGAACTTATACTAGAAATATGGCGGTCCTGCTTGAATGTATAGAAGTCGACATGCTGCACGTTTTCTGCTTACGTGAAAACGAAATATGGCATACACCTGTACCAAATAACGGAAACGCTTCGTCTGGACTAAACAAAAACTTTTGCTATTGTTTTGTTTTTTTAATGTTACGATTAGAATTTAATTTTTGTCCTCCTCATTTCTAGATTTGCGTAGTCTCCAAACGTTTCCCTACCCAGCATCTTGACAGAAGAACTTCATACACAACTTTTTTTTATTCTAGGACCCACCAAACAGTGATCTGTACGTTGACCCCTACAACTTTGATCTTTGACCTTTGACCCAGATCACCTTGACCCCCTACCATGGCGAGAGGACTTGCTGCCTCGGCGGCGACTTTCCTGTGCTTGACCTTGGCTTTCTCTATGACCTTGAGGTAAGTTTTTTTTTTTTAAAGCGTAGTATTATTAAAACTGTATTCGTCCTCTGTTGTCTTTATCGCATTGAGGTTATTAAAACTTCGACATGTTAATTTCTTTTCACTTGGTGGGACAACGTTTATGATTCTATTGAAATCAGTAATACCTTTTTGTTGCTTTTTATGTACCGGTATTTATAACTATGGATTTCGTAGCACAAAGACCAGTTATTATTCATCAGAATCCAAACCCGTTGTTGGTTGATAGTAGCACGAAACAGAACAACGTTTTAATGGAATCCATGGGCAGTATCTGTTAGAAAATGCCAAGTAGAAATTTTAACAACTGCAAAGATGTGTAACTACCACTATGAATCAGAAATAGGACGGAATTGGACTTTTGGATTATTTATAGTTTCTTAAAATCCCATTAAATACACTATATCATTTTTAGAACCAGAGGTAGTTTTAGTTTTTAAATTAAAAGGTTCGAATACAGAGTAAGTTTGTAATGTTAATGTTTATAGGGTTTTATTTCAAACCTTTTACCAGCGACATGCGCCTGGTTAAGGGTTCACCCTGGTTGTCTCACACAACTATTTTAGCATTGAAATAAAATACATGGAACCACCTGCGTCAAGTAAGTACCAAAACCACCTAAGGGACCTGGCGGTTAGTAATGTTAAGTAATGATTTCTGTTTATGGAGACAGGCAAAACTTTTTAGACATTTTGTTTCTGTCGTTGAAATTATGCATATTACACACGACAATAGACAGGCGTTACTTTCATGAATTGTATAGTTCAAACTTTTTTTATAAATGGCCCCTTTCAGAAAATACTCTTTAACTTCAACTCGTCTCAATGGGGTTTTTTTAAACAATGTCAGCTGTTTCTTATAACAAAAGGTCAAATCAAAATATACCCAGTCCGCAATTCAACTTTTTTAAATTAAAAGGTTCGAATACACTCCAAATGTATCAAATACACTCTAGCCTTTTTAGAACCGGAGGTATTTTTTTCAAATACAGAGTGAGTGTGTTAATGTTTAGAGGGTTTTATTTGAAACCCTCTCACCGCGACGTACGTCTGGTTCATCTTTGTTGCCTAGCATAACATAATTAGTGTAGCATTAAATAATATACATGGAATCACCATGCCAGGTAAGTACCAAAATATTTTAGACATTTGTTTTTGTCGTTGAAATTCTGCACATTTTACATGGCAATAGACAGACGTATACTTTCAAACATTTTATAGTTCAAACTTTTTTTTTAAATGGCCCCTTTCAGAAAACACTTTTTAGCTTTACCTCGTCTCTCGATTTTTTTTAAACAATGTCAGCTGTTTATTATAACAAAAGATCGAATCCAAATATACCCAGTCTTCAATTCAACAAGAAAATGAGTGTGGCAATTACATAACTAGAGACGAAATTTCTTTATGTTTGTCAAATTATTGATGAAACTAATGATCGGATACAAGTATACATTTTTATTTCCATAAAACAGTTTGTTATAAGGGCGTTTCTATTTGCACGAAATTTACGAAATCGCCTGTTAAAACGGAAATTTTCGCGCCTAAAAATAGATCTGCAAAAAGCATCATGTTTTGAAACGGAAATTCCAAGTTGAAAGAACAAAGGAAGGTAGGTTAAATGTTATTTGTCTCTGTCTGTGCGTCTGGCTGTCTATCTGTCTGTCTCTCCTCTCTCTCTCTCTCTCTCTCTCTCTCTCTCTCTCTTTCTCTCTCTATCCTCTCTCTTTCTCTTTCTCCTCTCATCTCTCTCAACCTCTCCCCATCAATATCTTCCTGTTTCTTTGATTATTTCGTTTGGGTTTTGTTTTTTTTCTTTAATGAGAAAATACACTCTTCAGCTAAGGTGACGGACTGGTTCAACATCAAAGCCTTTAATCTGCTTCACCCTCAGGGTAGCAGCATAATATCCAACGAATTGTGAATTATCACATCCGGTTCAGTTTCAATTGGTCAATAAAATTAGAAAAGGTCAAGCGAGAAAAATAATATAAAGTCACTTTAAATCGACTATAAGACACAACAAGTAAAGAATCAGAAGTATACACTTTCAAACTTGTTTTTCTTCAGCATTGACTTTTTAAAGAAATGAGAACATTTATTTGTAATCAACTTCGAAAAAAAATATTATATTTTAAAATGGTACATTTTTTATTCATTTTTGTTCAAAACAATATTTGATTTATCATCGAAAAGATTCCCTCAATATTTCTCACTGACTAAGACGAATTATCTCCCTCTATATAACTTATGTTTATCTCTTTATACTTCTCTCTATCTCCCTCTTTCACTTTCTACCTATACTCTTGTTGTCTCTGTCTGTCTGTTTGTCTGTCTGTCTGTCTGTCTGTCTGTCTGTCTGTCTGTCTGTCTGTCTGTCTGTCTGTCTGTCTCCTCTCTCTCTCTCTCTCTCTCTCTCTCTCTCTCTCTCTCTCGATCCTTATCATGTTTAAGCACGTTACACTAACGTCTGACACTTAGAGACTGTGCGGGGGTAACAAGACATCTTTCTCAACCGATCACATAATTCTGTAATTCTGACACCGAACCAAACAGTCGGAGATGAAATTAGACAAATACATTTTTTGACCAATCGTTGGTTTTCGAACCGGAGACCTCCCGGTCAGTAGACCAGCGCTCTACCAGCTGCGCCAGTTTGCATGCAGATACCAGGACTTCTGCCACAACCAGTGAGGGCCAGTGTGGGCCAGGGCAGTCTGATTGGGGATAGAACCCAGGACCTACTGAATAGAAATCGAGCTGTCTACATCTGAACCACCACGTACAGATGCAGAAAAAAGGAGAAAAAAAGCAAAGTTTATAGACCTAATATAAGAATAGGGAAAGCAAATATCACTACTTTTCGTGCCCATAAAGGCTTTCAAAGAAGGGATAAAAACTCCAAACTAAATTATCCGTCGCTTTATAACGATCAAAAGCAATTACAAATCAAAAGGGAATCATTTCAACACCCGTCACAGGGAAGAAAAAAAATGAAGAAAAAAAAATAAAATCATTTTGTAGCTATTGCTAGTCGAGAAGGGGAGAGGCAGAAAGAGATAGACAGAGAGAAAGAGAGAGAGAGAGAGAGAGAGAGAGAGAGAGGGAGAGGGGGAGAGAGGGGAGGGAGAGAATGCAAAAGAGCGCGTCGAGTCTAGGGAAAGCTTTAAGGAAAAAAAAACCTAGATTTGATAGGTTTGAAAAGGAGGCATGGGTTTATGAGCTGAGTTATGAGAAAGGTGAGGAAAATAGGGTAAGGAGGACGTGAGGGGGAGGGGGGAGCGGGGGTCAGTAAAGAGCATTGTTTCCTTTGAAGAGAAGAATGCATCAAAGGCAAAGAGGGAAAAGAAAAAGGCAGTTAGAGGGGCAGGCATTCGGGAAGAGACAGAAACATACACAGATAGAGAAGTACAAGGCGTAGAGAGAGAGAGAGAGAGAGAGAGAGAGAGAGAGAGAGAGAGAGAGGAGAGAGGAGAGAGGGGGGGAGGGGAGGAGAGGGAGACAGACAGAAAGACGCAAGAGGTTACAGAAAGACAGTTTGAGAGAGAGAGGCAGGAGAGGGAGACAGACAGAAAGACGCAGAAGGTTACAGAAAGACAGTTTGAGAGAGAGAGGCAGGAGAGGGAGACAAAGACAGGGGCAGAGAAAAACAGACATATATCCAGACAGACATATATCCGGACAGACATATATCCAGACAGACATATATCCAGACAGACATATATCCAGACAGACATATATTCAGACAGACATATCTACTCACCTAGAGCCCCGTTATAATCTTAGATATCACCGAGATCTTTTGCTCTTCATAATGCACTTTCTCTCTCTCTCTCTCTCGCCTGCCTGTATCGGCTTGTTTGTCTGTTCATCTAGAGGGCTCGGTGGCCCTGGGGTAGAACATCGGATTCCGACCCAAAAGGTCTGGATTCGAAATTGTCAGACGTCAGTCTTGGGGTCCGTCCACAGTATAGCCTATATTGTGCTGATGTTGGACGTTAAACCAACTCAACAACTCAACAAGTCTTTTCATCTGTTTGCCTATTTCTGCCCTTAATCGAAAAAAATTTCATCACTTTTGTATTGCCTTTTGTCGAGCAGGGCAAAAAAATTCGCAGCACATTCAATGCGAAGAGTTTTTTTGTGTGTGTTTTTGTTTGTTTTTGTAAAGAAAATTTAAAGAGCAATCTTAAACTCAACTCACCCTGTACTCACCCCTGAACTCACCCCTGAACTCACCCCTGTACTCACACCTGTACTCACCCCTCATATCTGCACGTAGTGTTATGCGAAAACCGCTTTTGTTATTTCCTAGGCCTCCATACACTAAAGTAGGTCACTGTAGCCTAATTTCATTACAGAGCTCACTGAGGTGGCACAGGCAGGTATTATAATTATATATAGCCAAGGAGAGTGGGGAGAGAGGGGGAGAGAAAAGGGGGGAGGGAGAGAGAATGTGAGGGAGACTTAGAGAGAAAACAAGAGAGAGAGGGAGGGAGGTAGGTAGAGTAAAAGAAAGGGGAGAAAGAGAGTGTGTGTTTGTTGTAGTTGTTTCTGTTTTTTGTTGTTTTTGTTTTGTTTTTGGGGGGGTGAGGAATTGTGTCTCTGTGTTGCAGCACGTAAATTTGTCAGATATTAGTCTTGGTACCCATCCACGCTTCTGCTTTGCTTTTAACCTTTGACATTAATTTATACTTACTCAATTATTCTCTCTCTTGCTCTCTCTCCCTCCCTGCCCTTCCCCCTCCCCGCCCTTTAACTCTATAGATTCCAAACTGTTATGACAAAAGAAGATCACTTCACCGGTTGCAAGATGCATGTATTCAACGACGGATGTGTCTCCGTAAATAGAACTCAAATTGGTTGACGCACATTAAAACAAGGTGGTTGACTTATACACCCAAACTGACTCTTATCAACTGTGCCTGCGAGATTGGTCTATATTATTATATCTAAGTTCGAAAGATCACTTATATATCAGGACAGGAACATGCCATGGGTTCATTTTAGAGTGAATTTAACAAGAATGTGTGTTGCTGTTGTCGTTGATGTTGCTGCCCGTTGTAATATTTTGTTGTTGTTGTTGTTGTTGTTGTTGTTGTTGTTGTTGTTGTTGTTAATGTTGTTGTTGTAAGTTACAATACTTATTGTTGCTGGGGTTTTTTTTTGGTGTTGTTTTTGTTGTATCATTTATTGCTGTTGCTATTGTTGCTGTTCTTGTTTTATAATTTCTAAAAGCAGAGAAAAATTTTCCTTCTTTTTTTTAAAAACTTGAAAACAACAAGGAGTCACAAGAAAACAACTTTGAAAGACTAGCAAATCATCCAAAGACATGAGTTTAAAAAAACACAAAGGATTAAGAGCATGGGTGCTTTTGTCAGCTGGACCAGTTGTATTTTGTCCTTTTTATTTATCAAATACTTTAAATCCTAAGATTTAAAAAAAATGAAGAAGGACACACAATGCAACTGACAGGACTAGTTACAAAATATTACACTTTTTCTAAATTTGGGCAGATTTTTCAAAAAGCCAGGACTAAACCAAACGTGTCAAGCAAAGGGGGGAAAATTCTGGAAATCTTCACGCCCCTGCTTTGGGCGATTGTCGAAGGCCGTGCCCGATTTTCTAGGTGTTAAGGTTTGCAAATTGCATTTATGCTGGGAGGGGGAGCTTTAATCTTTACCCGTTAGTTTGTTGTGTGTCGTTTTTTGCTTTTTTGAGGGGTGAGGGGTTGTTTTGTTGTTGTTGTTGTTGTTGTTGTTGTTGTTGTTGTTGTTGTTGTTGTTGTTGTTGTTGTTGTTGTTGTTGTTGTGGGACAGGTAGTTTTGTTTTGTGACCTGCACATTGAGTGTCACCTGAGTTGCCATAAGAGAAAACAAGTACAGAGAGAAAGTGAAATAGAGGGTGGGGAATAGTGAGAGAGGGAGAGAGAGATAGAGAGAGAGAAAGAGAGAGAGAGAGAGAGAGAGAGAGAGAGAGAGAGAAAGAGAGGGAGAGAAAGGGGCAGAGAGAAAGGCCGCGAGAAAGAGACAAGGAGACAAAGACAGAAAGAGAGAGAAAGAGAAAAGGGGGAAGAGAGGGAGAGACAGCAAGGAAGATAGAGACATGTAGACATATATACATATTATATATAGAGAGAGACAGACAGTCAGACAAATAGACAGACATAGACATGTATGCAGACAGACAGGCAGAGACATGCAGACAGACCATTAAGAAAACTAAGAGATGGAAATCTGGTGAGGGATACAAACTCATCAAACCAATACAACTCTCCAAAAAATAAGAAAACAAATTTAGTTAAATCTTTTTGTACTCTTTTCACGCTGTGTTTTTGTTGTTGTTGAAAGATTCAACCCAACGCACTGTTCTATTTTATAGCCAAAATCCATTATTAAAATTAAAATTAAAATCAAACGTTTGGACGTCATGAAAAGGCCTTCAGTTAAATTAAACCAGATTGATTTCCTTTCGTTTGTTTTGTTTTGTTTTGTTTTGGGTTCCTTGTTTCGTTAAATGCTCGCGTCTCTGATTGGGTCATAGAAGCATTTTTAATTACTTGTTTTTCTGTTCCCTGGTGCTCTGAAGAAAGTTAGAACTCTAGTCATAAGCTTAGAGTGTCTCTCTCTCTATCTCTCTTGCTCTTTCTCTCTCTCTCTCTGCCTCTCTCTCTCTGCCTCTCTCTCTCTTTCTCTCTCTTATATCTATCTATCTATCTATCTATCTATCTATCTATCTGTCTATCCACCTATCTATATATCTAACAATCTATCTATCTATCTATCTATCTATCTATCTATCTTACTATCTCTATAATGTCTCTGTCTCTCTATCTATCTATCTATCTATCTATCTATCTATCTATCTATCTATCTATCTATCTATCTATCTATCTATCTATCTATCTATCTATCTCTCTTTCCCAATCTCTCCCTTTTTTTCTCCCCCTCTCTCTCTTTTGTCTCTTTTCTCTGTCACTCACGCCTTCCCATTTTCTCGTTCTCTCTCTCCCTTTCTCTATATTTCTCTCTCTCTACCTCTCTCTCTCACTCTCTCACTCATAGAAAACCTGTAATTAATTGCTATTGTGTACAACAACACCCTGAACAAAATTAGAAGCCCAGTAGAGAAGCATTCACACTCTCCAACCCTTTTTTATCGATCTAAATCTAAAAAGAAAAAAAGCAACTAAAAAAAACCTGCAAGGCCATAGGGAATAGAAGGACAATGAATTTTAACAAGAAAGTTTTAGAAATTTAGATCTGTAAAAAAGTGTTAGCAATCTGTTAAATTAATCTGCTAAGTTCCGTCTGCCAGTTCTGGCTTTGACAGTTTCAAGAGTTACAGGCGAACTCTCCTCTACACTCTCCTCTATTCCTCTGTGTGTCTCTCTATTCCTCTGTGTGTCTCTCTATTCCTCTGTGTGTCTCTCTATTCCTCTGTGTGTCTCTCTATTCCTCTGTGTGTCTCTCTATTCCTCTGTGTGTCTCTCTATTCCTCTGTGTGTCTCTCTATTCCTCTGTGTGTCTCTCTATTCCTCTGTGTGTCTCTCTATTCCCCTCTCTCCCTCTCTCTCTCTCTCTCTCTCTCTCTCTCTCTCTCTCTCTCTCTCTCCCTCTCTCTCTCGCGCGCGCGCTCTATTGTTGATTTTTATTGAATTTGACTTTGTTACCCAGCGTTGCTTCAATACTATAACGGCTATAGTGCGCACGGGTCCCAAGTCTAACGACTGACAATTTCACGGAGAAAGTGCAGAGATGCCACGACTCCTGCCTCATTATGCCGACACCGATCAAAGTAGTAGGAAAGAAATCGAACCGCTAAATTGTTTCACTGGTTGTGGGACTTGAACCAACGCTCTATCACTTGGGCCAGGTTTTTCCCCTACCCCCTCAATTATCGAAGAAAGAGTTAGTAGCGATATTCATGCCGTGTTCGAATCGAAAGAGGTTTTTTTTTAATGATAATAATTATACACAGCAAACATTATAACCAAAGAACCAAACGGTAATAGATCGTTAACTTTTAAGTAGAGTAGGTAAGTTGCAGTGGTATAGGAGTGGCAGCGAAAAGAAGTACTATATTGATTTAAACTGCACCTACGTAGATCATTGCACATTTAAGAAACTGGGGATTTAAAACATGAACGATTTAATTGCTTCGGTATAATTGAATAATTGTTGGAGTGAGAGCGTCTGAAATTGAGAACTATAATTTCAACTCGGCGTGGTTCCGTTTTTGAACATTCTGACATGAGAAGAAAATAACTAGAGATCTAGAGACGGCCTTCACAATACACCGGAAATCAACATTTTTAGATTCAATGAAGAGAAAGGCGATACAATTGGCAAAGGAGTTCCTTAAGATTAATGCATGGAGGAGTTCCTTAAGAGTAATGGATGGAGGAGTGCCGGAAATATTAAATGAGGAGTTCGCCTAGGACGTAAAATATTCGTCACAGAAAATTCTTTGTTTAGGGTGAAGTGAGTCAAACCTAGAGAGATTTAAGACGGGTTTCTTTGTTTATGGAGGGGGAGGGGGGTATGGACAATTCCTGAACAGAGGCAGCTAAATGTAGATGGCTGTTTGTTTTTCGATAATTTCGAGGCAAACTGAAGAAGTAAATCGATTGCCTGACAGCTTGTCTAGTTCGACACTTGTAGATGGCAGCGGAATGAGGGAGTTCATTGTTGAAGTATAAGGCAAGTGTGAATTGGATATGGTTGTGTGGGCATTTTTTCTTTGAGGGGGTGGGGACGGTAGGTGGATGTTGTTCAATAATTATGCAAAGCAACATGACTCAACAAGGAGCATAGTTGTATTCAGTTTTTATTGGGTTTTTTTTTAATTGTTCGCTCCTCAAAATCATTTTATATATCCGTTTGTTCAGATGTATCGTTTAAATTGCATCATAAAACAATATTATGTCCATGTTTATACCTTGTCTTTTGTTTTAATGAGATGCCCATCAACTTACGCTATATCAGTAATCTATGTGAATATTTAGGGACCGTTTCAAACAACTATTGATTATTCTATCCGTCAGTCTTTTCCACGTCAGTCGGTTGAGGGAGTGAGAGAGAGAGAGAGAGGGGGGGGGAGGGAGGGAGGGAGACATGAGTTATGGTATTGCCCCACTGTCTTTGTGTGGCATCACATAAATTTGTCAGACGTTAGTATTGGGACCTGTCCGTTCGTGTGTCTATTAAGAAGTATCTTTATCGTTTTAAATGTGACATAATATAATGTAATAATAATCCAGATTTCTAACTATTGTATACCTTGCTTTTTCATAATAAAAAAGTGCCAACCAATTTATTCCATATAAATAATTGACAATCATAGATCTATCAATATTTAGGTACTGGTACAAAAAATCATTTGTTAGAACTTTCCGTTGGTCTTGGGGCTCGTCCACAATAAAAGTGCTTGAACGATACTCTACCAACTCGACTCAAATCCAACTCTAATCCACTCAAATCCGCGTCAGTCTTTGCTTCTGCAAAGTGGGTCAAAGGTCAATTCATTTCGGAAATTGACGATTGTCGTCGGACAGCCACCAAAGTACCAGAGCTGTCTCGCACGCTATCGATTTTTTATTTCTTTATTTTATTTTTATTCATTTTTCTATTTATTTATTTTGTTTGTTTGTTTGTTCTTGTTTGCTATGGGTTAATTTAATTACGACTCACGCGAAATCTCTACTAGTGACACCGCATTGTGTTTTCTCAGATTTCTTGTTGGTGTTTCAGTAACCATAGCAACAAAAACAACAACAATAACAACAACAACAACAACAACAACAACCTAAAGTGCAAGGACAGCCAGAATTATAAAAACAGTATCAACAGCAATAAAAGCGTCTGGGTTTGGTTAATCAAAACAGAAGCAACAACTACAATAAAAACAATGACAACAGTGACAGGAACAAAAACAACAACAACAACCATAACAAGAACATCAGCAATAACAGCAGCAGCAGGAGCAAAAACATAAGTAGCGTGAAGCAGAATAACAGCAGTAGTAACATGAACAATAACCAGTAAATGGTTGAATTGAAATTGAAATTCGCTTCAGAAAGAAAGAGAGAGAGAGAGAGAGAGAGAGAGAGAGAGAGAGAGAGAGAGGTCTGAGTCTCTCCCTCTTTCTCTCTTTCTCTCTCTTTCTTTCCATTTTTTTTCTGTCTCTCTTTTTCATTATCTTTAACGTTCCTCAAATCCCTGTATCTGGCCTTTGATCATTTCACCAAAGACATTGTCAAGTCTTTTTGCTCGTTACCGTATCAACACAATACTCTATTCAAGTGCCGTAAGTACAACATTATCTCAGCCTACGACTTGTCGTAAGTCTTGTAATTCTCATATTTTTACGACGAGTCGTGAGCTACTGCGGTGTTGTACTTACGACCTCGTCAGTTTGTCTCGTCCTGTTTAATTATGTATTGAGTTCTCTCTAATTGTTAACGACTTGTCTTAGATCAAAAATTCAGTAGGGCGTGCTCGCTCTATTTCTTATTGGAATTAAAGCGGTTTAACAATGTTGAAGTTCAGTTTTCACTGAGGTTTGAAGAAAGACGAAACCGTTTTTATGATCGTAGGCCAAATACGCAAACTTCTCGCCGTGAAAGCTCTGACGATCTCAGACTCTCTGGTAGAACTATGATTAGACGGCAGTGAAGATTCCGTAAGTTACCGTCCGCGTCTGTATATAGACCACATTAACACAAAGTCTCTACTTGAGAAATTATCAAGTCTTTGATTTGATTGTTTCATTCCGAGATGGGCGTGATAGAGACACAATCTTAGACGTGGCTATCATTCACTGATCTAACATTGTCTAACATGAAATGATCCTTTAGCTCGCTCTCTTCTCTCTCTCTCTCTCTCTCTCTCTCTCTCTCTCTCTCTCTCTCTCTTTCTCTCTGTCTTTCTCTCCCTTTCTCCATATCTCTCTATCGATCTCTCTCTGTCGTTCTCTCTCTCTCTCTCTCTCTCTCTCTCTCTCTCTCTCTCTCTCTCTCTCTCTTTGTCATTCTCTCTCTCTTTCTATCTGTCTTTTCCTCCCTTTCCCCATCTCTCTCTATCTATCTAGCTATCTATCGCTTCCACCCTACTTCTCTCTAGCATTCTAGAGCAAAAAATAACAAGCACAAACAGAAAGGAAGGGGAGGCTGTTTTATTTATCTCGCTCTTTCTATCCCTCCAACTCCCTGCGTATAATATTATCTTTTTGTGTATCTCTCTGTCCCTTTCTATCTCTATCTTATTGTCATGTAGAATGGAAGATGGATAGACAGACAGATAGATAGATAAATAGATGGATAGATTGATAGACAAGGGTTCTACTATAAAACTTCTGAACTCTTGGCTTCGATTTTGTCACGCAGAGATGGGAAAGATAAAGACACAATAGAAATTTCCTTACGTCCCGTCACCATTTTCAGCTCCGGGCCGCGCTACCGCAAGACTCCCAATGATTCAGTTGTGCCCGAGTTTGCTATGAATGACCGTCATGTCCGTCATGCATGCCTTGGGTCTCTGGTCTCGGTAATTGAGAACTCCGCACTGAAACACTGGCGGACTCGCGGGCGCTGCGGGAACAAAGACGGTGACGCCCACACAGGGGGAGAGA
>RQTK01000791.1:0-25282 GCA_003991915.1 Elysia chlorotica | reverse complement strand
GGGGGGGCGAGAGGGGGGGGGGGGGGGGGGGGGGGGGGGCAGTTGTTCGAACCTTTTGATACGAAATAGGATGGGCGATATGGTGAGTGTGAGAGAGAAGAAAGCGGGCATTGGATTAATTCTTGGGTTAGGAGGTTGATGAGTGCAAGAAGTTCAAGGGTTAACGCAAGTTTAGGACTGGATCGGTCCCGAGTAAAAAGGGACTTGGAATAATTATTTGAAATTTGAATAAGCGGGAGGGGGTGTTAAGCATATTCTATCCACGTGTTAAAATACTTTTTATGTTAGGTATTTCAAAAATGAGATATAATATTATACAACTGGGGGGACAAAATGTTGGCGCAAAAAAATTGTGGAGAAGCATGCGTAACGTAGGAAAATAGGGGGAAAGTGGGAAATTAACGCAGAAAGTAGGGAGAGAAGGGTGAGATCTGACACACAAAAGTAGGGGGAAAGGAAGACATTTCTTCCAACTTTTTTATTTCTGCTCTTATGCTGTTTTCGAGTATTTTTCTTTCACCGTTGCCAAAATTGTCAAAAACCATTTTTTTTAAAGCGGAAACTGGCATACTATGGACATGTGCCAAGGCATGACACCCTCAAAGAAAGATCCTGGAGGGAAAAATAGAAGGAAAACAAGGGCGAGGAAGAAGAAGAAAGAGCTGGATAGAAAACATTGAGGAAACAACTGTAATGAAAATCAACCAATGTCGTGAAATGGCAAGAGACCATGAAAGATGGAGATCCGTGGCATCCAACCTCCGAAAGGAGAAGGAACGCCGGTGAGGTGAGGTGAGTTGCCGAATGTTATTTTTTTTTTTAACAACGTGGTCTGATTCTATTTATCATTAAATTTCTAAATAGTAAAATGTACATAACATCAAGTCAAATCGCTCAGACAGATAGATTAGTTTTTGTCAATCTCTTCATCCCTGGGTGAACTGGCTCAAGTGGTAGGATGTTGGTCTCCAGATAAAAGGTCCGGGGTTCGGAACCCGCGAGCGGTCATAAGTGTATTAGTCCAACTTCGTCTCTCTCTACTGGTTCGGTCGCCGATCGGTGTCAGTTTTTCCATGTCTCCCCGCCCTGTTTTGTGTGTGGCAGCAATTAAATTGTCAGATGTCAGTCTTGGAGCCCATCCAAAGTATAGCCTAAATAGTGCTTATGTTAGATATTGAAGAACCTCACACTGTATCTTTGTGCAACGCGTAATAGTACCACCAGACGTCAGTTTGTGGTCTCGTCTACAGTATAGCCTATAATAGGGATGACGCTGGGCGTTAGGCAAAACTCACCCCCCACGCCCTCTCGAGTCTCCCCCCCCCCTCCCTAGGACCAGGACTGATGTCCCAGATGCGCGCAGGCGCAGGACATGTGGAAGCACTCTCATCTGTCGGAGGTGAGAATGTCACGGAAGAGGGGATGTTGCCTCGAAAAATAAGACGGGAATTAGCATCGTGTTGTGGGAGAGGGAGGGAGACGGCGGGAGCTGGAGAGATAGAGAGAGAGAGAGGGAGAGGCAGATAGACGGAGAGACAGGGGATAAGAGGAAGGAAGACAGAGGGGGATGGAGACAGACAGCGGAGGGGGAAGATAGAGAGACAAAGAGACGGAGACAGAAAGATAGAGGGAGAGAAGAAGAGAGGAAGGGAGACAGAGGGACACAGAGAGGGGAGAGAAAAGAGACAGAGACAGAGAAAGAAAGAGGGAATATGACCCTCTCCATAGTGAGTTGGGTAGAGAGCCTTTGAGGTGCTTAATTAACCCGATTGGAGAAACGGTTATCGATCTGAGCAGGGGGAGACAAGTTATGGAGTCTGGGGGACTTGTCGCGGCCTGGGTGATAAACATGGCCCTGTGTTGTTGTTTGTGTGTGTGTGTGCGTGTGTGTGTGTGTGTGTGTGTTTTGTTGTGTTTTTGTTTGGGTTTTTTTTTCTTTTTTATGGTTTTGGTTTTTGTCTTTTGGTGAGGGGGCATGAAGGGGAGGTGGAGGAGACATATGGAGACCAATGCTCTAACTCTCTTCCATCTGCTTGCATGTGTTTGTCTGCATCAAGATGGATATCTCTCAAAACTATAATAAATAAATAAAAACAATAATATATTTTTGTTTTCATTTTTAAAAAGAAATATAATAATACACACTTAACGAACAAGAAGAGTCGAACAAAGAGAAAACCAAAATTACAATTCTACGAAAACTTTTATGATTAGAAATAAAAGCCTGGACAACAAAATATTATGGACATTATGTCTTAACGCACAAGGCAAAGGTGAAAATGAGGAATATATATTATATATATCAAGAGATGCCTGGAGCACAAAAAGGTTGAAAAGGGCCCAGCTAACAAAGATCGAAATAAGATACAGAACAAGAAGAGGGCTCAAGAAGCTTCTAGAATTAAAATTTCTGTGACGAGAGGGAGTGACAAATATTGGTAAGCGTCGCTGGAGAACCAGAGAAGCTCTCAGACAAGTAGATCTAGCGCCGTAAGTACAACGGTGTGCTAAGCTTAAGACTCGGCTTTAGAAATAAAAATAGAGGTTTTGCCGTGCACACGATGGTTATGGATTACGTAATGACACCCCTCAGGAATGGCTTGTTCTGATTGCTCATTGGCTGCGGGTTATCTAACATAGACTTATAATTGGACGCAGTGCAAAATAAAAATCCCTTAAGCCTTATCTAGCGTCTCCGTTCTCGCTAGAGGCCGTGCTATCACAAAGCGTCTTAATATAAGGCTTACGACGGGGTGTAAGCTACAGCGACGTTGTACTTACGGCCCTAATGTAGATAGTATCTAGGTGATGAGTTACGCTCCCAAATAGGCTACAGCCCTGGGGTGTGCAAAGCTAGCCGAGTCTGGATCTAAATAAGCTTATCTCTTGATCCCGTCTCTGGCGATTCTCTTTCTCTCCATCTCTGTCTCATCCATTTATCTATCTATCCATCTATCCATCTAGACATCTATTAATCTATCCATCTCTCTACATATCTATTTAGCCTTCTAGCTATCTGGCTAGCTCGCTATCTCGCTATCTATATATCTATTTATCTATGTATCTACTCACCTCTCTCTCTAGTACCGGGTATTTATATTTGTGCATAGTCCTGTTTTCTTATTGTTTTATTTCAATGTAAATTGAACAACATAGCAGTAACTTACAACTCGCCAACCTTCATCTTCTTATATTGTTAGGAGTTGTAACTGACTAGAAACTTTGAAGAAAATAGTTAAACCGGAAGAGAGAGAAAGCAAGCGGGATAGAGTTGGATATAGAGAACTATAATAAGTGAGAAAGAGAAAGAGAGAGAGAGAGGGGGGGAGAGAGAGAGATAGAGAGAGAGAGAGAGAGACAAATAGAGATAGAACACCAGAGACAATACAGAGAAAGGAAGATAATCATCGAGATAGAGTTTGACATAGAGAAATATGATAAGTGAGAGAGAGAGACAGAGAGAGAGAGGGGGGGGTCGAGATAGAGACAACAGAGACAGGAAAAGAGACCAAGACAGAGAGACACAGACATCAAGCTTGACTGGGGTCTGGGTGAGTTCCGACAGGGTCACTGTAGCGGGCTACTCTTCTACTCTTCCATATATATGCGCCATCGTCTGAAATCGTGTTTACCCACAACTGATTGGATCAGGTCGCCCTATTGGATTCCCGAGGTCGCTACATGGGGGGATCGGCCAGGGGAAACAGCCCCGAGCAGGTCAGCGGGCAATCAGGGATGTTTGGACCTGTGGGTGGATAGGGACGGACATCGGGGGGTAAAGCGCTGTCAATAGCAATACTTATAGACAGAGAACTGTCAATAGCAATACTTATAGACATAGAACTGTCAATAGCAATACTTGAACTGTCAATAGAAATACTTATAGACAGAGAACTGTCAATAGAAATACTTATAGACAGAGAACTGTCAATAGAAATACTTATAGACAGAGAACTGTCAATAGAAATACTTATAGACAGAGAACTGTCAATAGAAATACTTATAGACAGAGAACTGTCAATAGAAATACTTATAGACAGAGAACTGTCAATAGAAATACTTATAGACAGAGAACTGTCAATAGAAATACTTATAGACAGAGAACTGTCAATAGAAATACTTATAGACAGAGAACTGTCAATAGAAATACTTATAGACAGAGAACTGTCAATAGCAGTGCCAATAGAAATAAATAAAAGGTAGAGCTCTCTTCAAAAGAAATAGTTATATGCCGAGTGGTGGCAATAGATATATGCTTACTATAAGAACAGTGACGAGAGATACATAGATAAGGTAATGTCTGAAGAAATATTTATGGGTAGAGCAGTGTCCATAAAAATACTTATAATAAAAATGGTTGTAGGTAAAACTGTCAATAGAAATATAGATAAATCCTTGTCAAAAGAAATACAGGTAAAATAGTGTCAGAAGAAAATTGTTAAAGCAATATAAATAGAAGTATAGGTAAGGAGCTATGAGATAAAATCACTACCGATAGAAATAAATATAGGTGCTAGAAGAAACAATTGTAGATCAAACAAAATAGTTACAGGTAAAGCACTGTCTTTAGAAATATTGGTCAAACACTATAAATACAAATAAGTAAAGCACTGTCAAAAAAACACAGGAAAAGCACAGCATCAGGAAAACATCAAAGAGGTTGAGTTTGTCTATCTTGGAAGTTTTGTAGGTAAAGACGGGGGAACAGACGAGGACATGAGATGCTGAATAAATCAAGTCAGATGCACCTCCAATAACCTACGATCAATAATAACCAAAATAAGACTTAATAACAGCATTAACAACATCATTTACATTGACAACAAACACTGTACCATCAACAACAACAACAACAACAACAAAAGGCAACAGCAACGCGAAAACAAGGTCGATACCAACTCAACGAGAAAGACAAGATGAATACCAACATGGTCAATATGAAAACAAAAATAAACATCGACTACAAACAAACAACAACAACAAAAAACCAATGAAGTCACCGTACCAGCTAAAAGTGGTTGGAAACTGTATAACTTGAACCATCTAGAGAAATCGTGAATGTCAACGTTTAGGATACTCCATACGAATCTAGGAGAGAGAGAGAGAGAGAGAGAGAGAGAGAGAGAGAGAGAGAGACAGAGACAGAGAGAGACAGAGAGAGAGAGATAGAGAGAAAGATAGAGAAAGACAAAGAGGGGTGAATTTTGCATGTGATACGTCATAAAGTTTTGCTTTTCAGGGAGACAATCTTAGTGTTACTTTCTCAAGGGAGGTAAAAATTATTTTTTCTGCGTTTCCGATACTGAGATATTTCCCCTAGGGAGTTATTTCGATTTGGCAAGGAGATTTTATGACAAGTTGGATTTACAGAGGGAAAATTCGCTTTTGAATCCATTTTTTGAAAAGATAGATATTGATTCTGAATTTGGCCACTCCCAGAATAGTGAACGCAAATGATATTGAGTATATTGTGCCCGGCTGAGACAGGAGTCATGGGTTCCTTGCACTGTGTGTGCGCGGCAGAAATTGTCAGATATGAGTTAAGGAATATGTCCACTATATATCCTTTCTGCTGATGATAGGCGTTAAAAAAACCAACCCACTCGTTCGCTCACTCATTCACTCGCTCATTCACTCTCATTCACTCACTAACTCACTCACTTACTTCACGTGAAATTGTTTTTAAAAGAGTCCGAAATATCGTTAAAAGTTTGAATCGGTGTCTTTATAATCTGTTGTTGTTGTGGTTGCTGTTGTTGTTGTTGTTGTTGTTGTTGTTGTTGTTGTTGTTATTCTTTTTCTTCTTCTTCTTCTTCTTCTTCTTCTTCTTCTTCTTCTTCTTCTTCTTCTTCTTCTTCTTCTTCTTCTTCTTCTTCTTCTTCTTCTTCTTGTGACTGCTGCTGCTGTTGTTGTTGTTGTTATTTCTCTATCTGTGGGGGATGAAAGTAATTGCCCAATGAACCACACTGGAAGTTTTTATATTGTTTTCTTGCAATCACTCTCACCCAGACAAGCCCAAAAGTCCGGTGAAACTTTTCCCTCCCCCGTGAGACTTGCTTGATGCAATCTGCGCTGCTGTTTCTGAGAATGCGTGTAATCTTGTCATAGAGGCAGGTGGTGCTTTTTTTTTTAAATACGTGTTGTTTTACTTTATCTCTCTTTTTTCCACTCTCTCTGTCCTTCTCCTCTCTTCCTATCTCTCTCTCTCTCTCTCTCTCTCTCTCTCTCTCTCTCTCTCTCTCTCTCTCTCTCTCTCTCTCTCTCTCTCTCTCTCTCTCTCTCTCTCTCTCTCTCTCTCTCTCTCTCTCTCTCTCTCTCTCTCTCTCTCTCCCTCCCTCTCTCTCTAGCTCCACCCTAGGCTTACGGAGTTGTAGTTGAGTTGGTTTAACGTCCAACATCACCACTATGTAGGCTATATTGTGTACAGACACCAAGACTGGCGTCTGACAATTTTATGTGCTGCCACACACGAGACAGGGCGGGGATACCATGACTACTGTCTCAGCCGATCACGTTAAACTAACACTGAATCAACCAGTATGGAGCGAAATTGCCAGGGCTCGAACCACGGACCTTTGCGTCGGAAGCCGATGTTCTACCCCAGGGCCACCGAGCCGCCCCCCCCCTAAAGGCTTACGGAACGAATGAGCGATCATGCTTAAGGGTCGTGATTAAGGCATCCGTTCTTGTGTGTGCTTACCGCAAAGTCTGTAATAATAATATTAGGTTAATTCGGACGCTGTGGTTGGTGCTGTTTTTGTTGTTGTTGTTGTTGTTGTTGTTGTTGTTGGTATGATTGTTGTTGTTGTTGTTGTTGTCGTTGTTATGTATTATGATTACTCTCCACTGTGTGTAGCAGGATAAGGGATGATTGGCGTTGATGCTGCGACGCTCACAGGTTTGTAGTAGTCGGGAATCCTGTCGATGATGATGATGTTATTCCAGGTGGTACCAAAATTGTTGTCACAGAGACTTAACGTACTTTTGCTGGTGTTGTTTCTGTGCCAATCATGCTGTTGCAGCTGCTGCTGAATATTGAATTGACCCTGCTGCTGCTGCTGTAGTTGTTGTTGTTTCTGGTGGAGACAATGTCGCCGTAGGTCGTCCACTGGGTAGTCTGTCAAGATACGAGCTCGTGGCTGGGGTCTACAGCACTCGGCTGATAGATTGTTTTGTTTTGCCCTGTAACCCGATTCGTCTCTGTTGTTCTCGCTGAGTAGGAACTTAACCCTTTGAGGGCCAACTAATACTGTAATAGCCTATCTGGCTAGGTGGAGAGCTCCTTAACACAAGTTCTATGGGAATCAAAACCACGCGCACTCAAAGAAATAAAGCGGAATAACCAAAAAAGGATTATGTTTTTCTATTTTTATCACTTTCAAAAGGAGATGATAAGACCAGTGTGATTTCCTCGCAGAGTCATATATGTATTGATCTGTTGCCATTTTTTGTAGGAAATCTTAGCAAACAGTTGGTTGGAATGGTAACGTTTAACGTCAACAGCTAAGGTATACCGTGGACGTGTTTCAAGCGTTGGTCTCTCCAGATCGAGAGGTCCACAGTTCGAATCCCACGATTGTTCAAAAGTGTGTTTGTCTGATTTCGTCGCCAATTGGTTGTATATTGTGACCAGCTAAGACAGGAGTCTAGGTCTTCCCGCCCTGTCTCGTGAGAAGCAGCACATAACAATTGTCAGACGTCCGTTTTGGGGCTCGGCCACAATAAAGTCTCTATAGAGCTGACGCTAGACGTTAATCATTCAACTCATTTCCATCCCGTTTTTTCCACGAAAATTGAATAAAATAATTTCGTCACGTTGACCTACTTTTCCCCGAAAATTTATGACGTTTACTTGGCGGCTCTGTCTGGATTTTCCCGTTCCGGTGCGCAAAATTTGATACGCAGTACGGCTATCACTAACATTACGGACGTGATAATTTCACGCCCCGTCCGCAATCGCTCGGTTCACGTCTTCAGTGATCGCTCTGTCACGTCGCGAAAAATCAACACGGGCTGGAAATTCCCGGTTATTGTAGATCTAGGTTTAGTGTTGGTTTCTTCTCTAGAGATAGCTTTATTACCGTTTGTTTATTATCATTATTATTATTATTATTATTATTATTATTATTATTATTATTATTATTATTATTAGTTAGTTAGTATTATTATTATTATCATTATTATAATTATTATTATTGTGGTAGCCTACTGCCGAGGTAGCGTCCTATGATTTCGGTTTGTTGTTGTTGTTACTTTAGTGATATGACCCATTGTTGTTGTTTTTTTTTTTCTGGCAGAGGTAGCGTTCCAATGTCGCCACGTCGTGAAAAATCAACACGTAGTGGAAATTTTCGGCTGTTGTAGATCTAGGTTTGTTGCCGTTGTTTTTCTTTCTAGAGAACACGGCGTGAACCCATTGTTTATTATTATTACTTGCCGAGGTAGCGTCCAAAGCGTTCTCAGATCTAGGTTTAATTTAAGATTTCTATTGTCTCAAGTTAATTCAATCAGGCGGCGGACAGAGGGGAATTTTTTCATGGCATTCTGGCTTGAGTCTTCAGTCACACGCTCCTTAGACTGACAGTGATGTTAACAGAATTACACACACCTCTCCGGTTACAATGGCACGGGCTGGAACTTTCTCGTAAGTTTTGCTGGCACTGGCTCCATCGGAAGATGACATTCAGTTTACGCCTAATTGACGGCGCGATTCGATTACGGACATGGATGTTGGTCCACCTGTCATTTCTTTCACACTAAGAACGGGGGCTGATTCGATAGAGAAAGAATTGGGAATAATACGAAACTTTTGTTATTCTTGTTGTGTAACGTTCACAAATTTTATCTAGGGCAACAATAGTATTTAGCTTTCTAGTAAAACAAACTTCACGAGAAATTTGACATTATGAAATATGTAACACTGGACCAACAATTTAGCTTTCTATAGAAACAAACATTACAAGAAAATAGACACTAACAAAACATTTAATATCGGTCAAAAATGTTCCTCCTTGAAGAAACAGACATTACAAGAAACTAGACGATCTCAAAAATGTAAATATTTGGCGAACAAAAATGTTAGCTTTCTTAAGAAAAAACATTGAAAGAACATAGGTACTATCAAAGGATTTTACAATGGACCACAATTTACTTGTCTAAAGAAACAAACATGTCAAGAATGTTGACGTTATCAAAATCTTCATCTGTGGGCAACAATTTATCAAACCTTATATTGTCCAATGCGGGTTAATTTTACATTTTTTATGATTATATATACCGTTAACGTTGAGGTTGGTTCCTCTTACTCTAACACTTTTCCACGGAGAATAAAGACAACAAAAATCTCTACATTTATCTTGCGACATTCTAAGTCTGGGTTCCGCATTATTTGATCTGTCCATCATGACACGCAAAAAAATCATTCCGCCTCAAACACGAGACTTGATTTTGTTTACGCGTTAGTTTATCTTAGAACATTATTTTCTTCATACAGCTTCCACAGATGTTTAAAAACAACAAAGAAACAAGACAAAAAATTGTCATTTCAAACAAGTAACTTGCTTTTTGTTTACATTCTAATTTATGTTATATCATTATTTTCTTTATGCAGCTTCGATAACTGTTTTATTTTCAATCAAAAGAAAAAAATAGAAGGAAAAAAAGAAGAAAATAATGCGAATATGTTTGAGAAGAGAAAACCTATCGCAATTGAACACGGAGAGATTGTGAGGGTGTCTGTTTGCTGCGACAAAAAAACACCATCAAACGAAGCCGTTGAGCTCAAGAGATGCTCTCTCTGTGTAAACCAGGCAAGACATTCGCCGGAGATCTCGCTAGCCTTGTGTCATCTCGCGGGATTGACTGGGTGCTCCGTACAGACATGCACATGTGGAGCATTACAGAGCTTGCGACCAACACGGCGATCCAGACGACTACGGCGACAGATGACGATAACAACGTTATGACATGTACATGTATTATTACCACGCCCGTTCTTAGACATGGGATTTTCTAATCGCTCATTGGATCCGTAAGTCTAAGCTAGAGCTCTGATTGGGAGCCGGTGTCCATTCCCTCACGTACCGTGTTTGTTCTCTCTGTGGGTGACGCTATCACAAAGCCGTTATTGTTTCGCTGGTTTTGGGGGGAGGGAGCGAACTGGTCCAAGACGTAGAGCGTGAGTCCTCCGATCGGAAGGCCTCCAGTTCGAAACTCACGATCGGACAAACTTTACTTTCGTATGATGATTTCGTACCTTCGACCTAGGATTGTAGGAATGGAAGACGCTGTCACGTGACTCTATACCACGTGACCAACAATGGATTCTCCGATTGGAAGGCGTTGTCACGTGACTCTATACCATCTAGACCATCAATGGATTGTAAGAGTGTTGTAGGCGTTCAAGACGCTGTCACGTGACTCTATACCACTAGACCATCAATGGATTTCAGGATCGGAAAACGCTGTTACCTGATTGTATACCACATGTCCAAAAACGGACCCCTCGATTGAGAGACGTAGTCACGTGACCTGCCTGCACAGTGTACAGACATTGGCCAGATCACGGGCCAGGGCAGGGGAGGCAACCTCAGGCAAACAGAGACGTTGTTGGGGCAACACAGGGCAACTCGGGGGGGGGGGGTGATAGGGCAACAAGGCAATAGCATCTGTTGACAATCCAACGTTAGCGTCCAGTTCTGGTAAATAGAGAGGGAGGGGTGAGAGAGAGAGAGAGAGAGAGAGAGAGAGAGAGAGAGAGAGAGAGAGAGAGAAAGAGAGAGAGAGAGAGAGAGAGAGAGAGAGAGAGAGAGAGAGATACCAAGAGAGTAGAATAAAAAAATAATTAAAAATCAACAGAATCTATTCGAACAGATCCGTGTGACGAACATTTGCCTGAAACCAAACTCAATATTTATTGTCAGTTCCAAGTAAAGTCTTTATTGACGGTAACGAATGTTGTGACAATCGACCTATTTTCCACACACGACTATTGTGGAATTAACTTCCTTAAAGCAACACATAAGCATCAGTTGTCTCGTGACGTTTGATTGGACAAATTGAAATTGACGTCATCAGCAATAGAGTAGGGTATTTTTGGTTGGAGAGTAAAAAAATTGTATTGATGCCTGTATATTATAATGGACGTGACGTAATCAAATTGTGCTATAAAAATGTGATTACAATGGAAAATTGACTATTAGGAATAAAGCGCTCACTGATTTGTAATGCTAGGCATATATTGTATTGGACGCCAAATTAATATAGCGATTATATAGAAGAAACGTTTGGGTAGAAAATAATTTTTATATGTAATTAGAGATACCTCATGAGGTCAATGAGTTAAATGTGTAATATTAATACCAAGAGTCCTGTCTCATCCAACCACATTACACTGACACCGACCAGCAACGGATGACATCTGACATATACGTTTGCCCAATTGTGGTACCAAAGCTACTGGTTGTGTTGGTAGGAGTATGATGTGACAGAAGCACGTGTATGTTCCTGAAATTTTTCAGTATTGCAGCACAAAAACTGTCAGACGTTAACCTAGGGACCCGACTACGATATCGCCTACCTGCAAGTGCTTGACGTTAAGAAGCCAATCAGTCAGCTATCCAGAACTGTACAACAATGTAAATGGAATTAGTCGTCACCATCACTCCAGTTTTTATTTAGCTCAAATAACAGACTAAAGAAATATTCTTTCCAATAAAGACCAAGTCCAGCTAAAACGCACTTTTCCTGGAAATTCCATACAAAACGAGCAAAACCACTTGGAGATTAAGTAAGACCAAGGTTGGGAAATACAAAATGCAGTGGTGATCCTTGGGTCGTGAGAACGCAAACCCTATAAGAGTTAAAACGAAAAGATCCTCATAAATGGAATAAACTCTTTTGCTCTTTGTTGTTCACAATAATGATTCCTATGTTAAAGCGTAGGCAGATAAACCAGGGGTAGCAAAAAAGGTGGAAGAGGAGGAGGAGAAGGAAGAGGAGGATGGGAGGAGGATGGGAGGAGGAGGAGGAGGAGGAGGAGGAGAAGAAGAAGAAGAAGAAGAAGAAGAAGAAGAAGAAGAAGAAGAAGAAGAAGAAGAAGAGAATTTCCTGTCTTCATGTAGAATTCTTCACTAAAGTTAGGGGATGCCAAGGTGTTAAGGTAGAGCGCGTGACTTGAAAGCGTCAGATTTTGGGCTCGATCGCATCTCAGAGTTCTAGGGGCTTAAGACGAAGGTTAGGCTTTAGGCGGCCATCTTGCATCGTATACAGCCGTACGTCGGTTCAGAACTGATTCATTCTAACTCCTCATTGTTATTTTATTTGGAGATGGAACGAGGTAGCTTTGAAGCCGACGCACTGCCGTCTGTTAAACAGCTATCCGTGTGTGAAATGAACCTTCCCTAATAAGCCCGATCTCGCCATTTCTCGCCCTCAGCTTCTCGCCATTTCTCGGCCCTTGCCATTTCTCGCCGTTTCACGTCTCCCTCGAGACCGCCCAGGGACTTCCTATTTTTCATCCGGTAAATTTTCACTTCCACTTCCGCTTTTCGCCCATGATTGTCGTCTGCCGGTTTTTCCCGCTGAGCTTGACGGAGATTTTGATTAATCGTATCAAAATGGCGGCTGGCCCGGGTAGTTTAGAATTACCTCCCTTGGAGCCATTAGTAAATTCCCTTTGAGCGACTCTTTTTGGTATATTTACATACGAACGTTAGTTTAACATTTTTCTTTGCTTTTCGTTTGTTTTTTCTGTTCGTTTGGGCATGTCTTCTTTTGTTTGCTCTCTGTTAATCTATACAATTATTGTATGTTCCTTTTTACACTCCTTCTTTTTTCCTTTCCATGCAATTGTTTTAATGCATTTTTTTTACCTTTCTTTTTTTGGTTTTGTTTTGTAGTTTTGATTATGGTTCTTTTTTCATTTTCGTAAGATTGTCAAACTATACTTTTATCTTATTCTATCCTATGGGGGCGCGGGGGCCCTGTGGTAAAACATTAACTTCCGACGCAAAAGATCCTGATCCGGGTTCGAGCCCTGGCGATTTTGCTCCCTACTGGTTGGATCGGTGACAGCACTTAAAATTGTGAGACGTCAGTTTTGGGGCCCGAATACAATATAGCCTATGTATTGCTGATGTTGGACGTTTAAAATAAAAAGTATCATCTTATCTTATCTTATTTAATCTTGTCTCATCTTATCTAATTTTATTAATCTTGTTTTATCATATGTTATCTTATCCTACCTTGTCTTTTCTTATCCTAACGTATCTTCATTAATTTAACTTGTCTTGTCTTATCTCATTTTACCGTATGTTATCTAAAAATAAACTTTGGAAAGTTTGAGTCCAAGGCGTAAACGGGTTTCTCCGATCCGAGTCAAGCTTTCTGCACATAGAAACAGACTAATTTTCCGCCTGTCTTTCTTCTGGAATTGAGAGCTGCCTCTTGATTGAGGACTCCCATTCTCTTCCGGCTTTTTTTTTTTATTCTTTGTCTGTTCTTTTTTGTTTTTGTTTTTGTACTTTATCTGGGTTGTTTGTTTGTTGTTTTTTTTTGTTCTTTCGTTTTCTTTTAATGTTCTGTGTTTTTTATTCCTTTAGGTTTCAATGTTTTGGGAGTAGTTTTTATCTGTTTTCTTTTTTCTTTCTTGGGGGGAGTTTGTTTGTGTGTTTGTTTGTTTGTTTTTTAAGATGTTTATATATTCAGGTCCACGAGTTCGTTGTTTTTGGTTGCGTATTTTATCTTTATACTTTAATGTGGGGTATCTTTTTTTGTTTTGTTTTGTTTTGTTTTTGTTTGTTGTTTTCGTTGTGGTTTTGTGTGTGGGTTTTTGTTTGTGGGTTTTTGGTTTGTGCTTTTTTTTGTTTTGTTTTATGTGTTCTGTTTTGTTAGAGAAAACGTGCTTTTTTCCATTGTTGTTCTCTCCCTCTAACTATCCCTCTCTTTTTTTTTCTAACGCCCTCTCTCTCTCTCTCTCTCTCTCTCTCTCTCTCTCTCTCTCTCTCTCTCTCTTTTCTCTCTCTCTTTCTCTCCCTCTCTCTCTCTCTCTCTCTCTCTCTCTCTCTCTCTCTCTCTCTCTCTCTCTCTCTTTTTTCTCTCTCTATCTATCTATCTATCTATCTATCTACCTCCCTCTCTCTATCTATCTATCTATCTATCTATCTATCTATCTATCTCTCTCTCTCTCTCTCTCTCTATCTCTATCTATCTATCTATCTATCTATCTATCTATCTATCTATCACTATTATTGTTGGGTTTTTTTTCCTCTGTAGCACCCGTACCAACAACTGTTTGGTTGCATCATAATATAAGAAGTGGTTTTATTCCAGTATTAATATTTTGAGGATATAAAAATAGTTCGGAATTTTTTTCTGATGGACACTTTGTTCTATAAAATGGTACTTTTTCTTATTTCTGGATCATTGTGCCTGGTTTTATATTACTTTGTTATGTTTATGTTTTAATATCAGCACTCCTTGTAGTCTTGCAGATGCTGTTTTTTCATTTTTTTCTAAAATGTTGGACTTTCTTTTAGAATAAAGTAATTGGGTGAATAACGGGAAACGCAGAAAAGAATGCAAGATGTTACCTGTCGCTATATAAGCTCAAGAAAATGCAGACATTTACAAATAGGATAATTTTTTTTTTTTTTTTTTTTTTTTTTTTTGGCAAAACTGAAAATTCCTCTTGAAGGATTTGGCATTTTTAGCTAGTGAATTACAAAGTAAAGTACAATGTTATTTGTCCTCTGTATGTGTGGTTTATGTTGAATAAGTAGTTGTTTGTGTAAACGTTCGTCTGCTCAGGTTTGTCACTAGGAAACAAACCATATTTTTTGTATACAACATGATATTAAGTGTGTTGATAGTAAGTTAGTATCATGTGTTTGTATGAGCACTGCGTTTTACAAGACTGAAGGAGAGAAAAGTGGAGAAAGACACATAATAATAGGGGGGAGAGAGAGAGAGAGAGAGAGAGAGAGAGAGAGAGAGAGAGAGAGAGAGAGAGAGAGAGAGAGAGAGAGAGAGAGAGAGAGAGAGAGAGAGAGAGAGAGAGAGAGAGAGAGAGAGAGAGAGAGAGAGAGAGAATAGCTTCAACTATAACAAAATGGAGTCTCAATATTCAATTACATAATAAAAAAATAGAGAGAAATGAGCCAAGGGAGGTAACAATTAAAAAGCGTCGTCTGCACATATATAAAAGTGCTTATGCCCCTTATTCTTTTTGTGATCGTTAAATATAAAAAAAAAAATTTTTTTTAGATCAGACTTTCAGCTCTGGCCCTCCACCACATAGGCACTCTCAGGAGAGCTGGCCCACCGACATCACACTGAAAAAGTAACGCATGTGCCTCTGAGGATTTTTCACTATTTACACAACTTCCAACAAAGCCTGTCTACCAGCTGTCAATCGCCAAAGTACGCGGGTGTGTTATGTGAAGAACCACATCAGGCACAAAAGGGTATTATGAGCGCTAGCCATGATAGCATGTGGGTCTGAACACTTTGCCAGGCGACCTTGAACTAGTTTGAATGTTTTGGTGTAATTTGCTCCAGTTACGTATGAATGTTATTTGTGTTTTATTAGCCCATTGAATAGACACTTGAATTTACTTTGTTTTTTGTTGTTGTTGTTTTTTTTTGTTTTTTAACATAATTTAAGCGCGACCAAAATAAAATGGTCAGAAATCGCCAAGTTAGAAAGAAGACGCCGCACAAGGGAAGTACGTGTTTGTTTTGCGATACGCCTCAGTTTTAAGGGGCCCTAGATCAAGCACACATATTAGGGGCGGGGAGAGAACATGCACTAAGGATAGTAGTAAAATTAATAGTAAAAGGTTAGGCGTGTACTCTACTTTATTAGTAGAACTAGAAGACTAAACGCTCGAAAGTTAAGCTTATGTACGTTATAACATTTAAAAAGTTGACATTGTTTAATCAAGGTTCCGAACCGCGAACCAAATAATCCGAGACTACACACAAAAATCGTTATTGATTCAATATCTAGATCTAGATCTAGATCTAGAATCTAGTACTAAAGGTAAACCCAATTTAGATCTAGGTTTTAGTGAATAAGTCGAATGAAATAGAGCGTATTTTAAAGGGTTTAAAATCTAGATCTAGATCTAAGTTGTAGAAAGCTTCAGCTGCATGATGATGAAAGATTTAGATCCCTAGAATCTATAAAAGCAGCCCCAGATCTAGATTCTAGATCTAGACTTTAGACTCGGCTAGATCAAAGTATTATTAGACTCATTTTTTTTCTCTCAAAAGTTTTTTTTAAAAACTCGAGTTAACATTTTTTTTTAAGTGATTTTGACTGGTTGCTGAATCTTCTTAAATGTTCTCTTTACTGAAGAATTATTTTAAATGCTTAAATTCCATTCTTTAAATTTAACAAACTGGGCGGTGAGCACCCACTTTTCTTTTTTTTGTTTCAAAGTGTGACATGTTAATTACATGTATACATTACATAAATCACATGCCCTCACTGTTTTGTTTTTACAAACCATTACAGTTGCAATTTTATCTTTTTTGCTAGTTTGCAAAGCTTTCACAGTCTTCTAGAAATGGCTGTGAGTTGTCGTAGACTGCTACGGTTGTCACCAATGACATGGGCAAAACACCTCGCCAACTTCAGCAGCCATCCAGGGGAGATGCTTACCATAAAGGAAGGTAAATATATATAGTTTACAATGTAAACATTGATGGATATTTAATTTCTTTGAGCAATATCAAAAGATGTCTGGGTATTAATTGGTAATTAGAATTGAAAATTCCAGGGTGAAACAGGCACTAAGTTGGAATTTGGAGATTTTGGGATAAATATTTATGAAGCATCAAATGCACTTTTAGAGGTTAAAAAATTAAGCTCTATCCTTTCTAGGACCAGTTTTGCTATAAAGATTAAACTGTGAGTCAACCAGGGTGAATCAGGCAATGTAGAGTAGTTTTTCTATGTTTGGAGGACTGTGTAGCTCAAATATCAGGGACTTACAAGTGTCTGATTCGCCCTGGTGGCCTTACAATTTATTCTTATTTATGTATAGTGCCAGAAACCACTCAATACATTGTATTTATTAGTAAATATCAAATGCATGTGAGACGTACAGTTCTGCTGATGTCCACTTGTGTGATAAGAATCTCACGGCCATAATTTCTATTTTTATCACAGTGCGGCAAAACCTCATGGAGAATGTGGGAGTCCGCACCAAGTGGGGGTAAGAACATTATGAACAGGCATATGGTTGTAACTGCCAAGAAGTGAAGAGGCAGTGGTTAATGGTATATGTTGTTGGTTTTTTTTTGTAGTTTTGAGATATTTAAAGGGTACAAATAGTATCCAATGGATTTTTAATATATCAGGGCTGCGCTAAGATTTAATAAAATACCTCATTTCAATTGTGGTTTTGAGATCATTAAAATTAAGAAGAGTATCTTGTGGATATGGCATACCATCAATGGGCTAGCATTAAATGTCATATATATTTATATCTAGGACATGTTTTTTTTTTAAAGTTTTGCGATAGCTAAAAACAGTATCCAATGGACAATGCATATCATCGCTGCCGTA
This sequence comes from Elysia chlorotica, assembly GCA_003991915.1. Lineage (NCBI taxonomy): Eukaryota > Metazoa > Mollusca > Gastropoda > Plakobranchidae > Elysia > Elysia chlorotica. The sequence goes on along the minus strand of RQTK01000791.1, from coordinate 7,707 downwards.
GAAGTTAATAACATATCTCTTTTTTTTTTTATGAGCATGAGATAATTTTTTTTTTAATTTATTCCTCTCTTAGAAGTACAAATATTGCTATTATTTTCTATATTAACACTTAAAACACTGAATTTGTGAGGAATTTTGGACTTTAAATTTTCCAAAATATTTTCAGGAACCCTTATCAATGTCTTTAGGCTGAGATTCTCCATTTTAAAAGATAATGCTACATCAAGTATATATATGTAGTAGCTGCTGTGGTTGCCAATCAGGTTTATCTCTCCCACACATTCCCCCCTCCAAACCCCCCTCCGAAAATCCAAACATGAAGGAAAGAGAACCCGTGGCAGGAGCCGAACCTGATGCAGCCGGTGGTCGAGAGCCAGTCCCAGCTCCCCCGCCGCAAACCGTCAGACAGTCTGGTGAGGGCCCGCATCCCGCTGACCGACCCCGAGGCGCGGGAGAAGTACCTGCTGTTCAATGGCGGCATTCGCTTCGGGCGACTTCTCGAGGATTTCGATACCCTGGCAGGTTTGTTGCTTGTGTTTGGTTCCTTAACTTAACACAATGGCGGGATTCGCTTCGGGCGACTTCTCGAGGATTTCGATACCCTGGCAGGTTTGTTGCTTGTGTTTGGTTCCTTAACTTAACACAATGGCGGGATTCGCTTCGGGCGACTTCTCGAGGATTTCGATACCCTGGCAGGTTTGTCGCTTGTGTTTGGTTCCTTAACTTAACAGAGTCACTTTGAGTACATGTACACAGTAAAATAGACATTTTATTTGAAAAAGTTGACAGTTTTAAGTCTGCACATTTTTTTATTTTTTTTTATTGGTTCATGAGGAATGAATTTTGGAAGAGACTAAAAAATAATGCGATTTCACGAGCATTCCTGGCAGAATACTGTGACTGGTGAGTCAACTCAAGGTAGTGGCAGGGATTTAGCTCAAAATTCTGACAAATTTATGTGCTGCAACACACGAGGCAGGATGGGGAGGCATGTACTCCTATCTCAGCTGATCACATTGTACTAACACTGATCCAAACAGTAAGGGACAAAATTGGACAAATAAATTTTTTTACTGATCCAAGGTTTTGAACCGGAGATCAACGCTCAACGACTTCTTGGGTCGGTTCCAGAATACAGTGCCCTGCTGAGTCAAGAATCATAATATTACATATTTTTTGTAATTGTTTCCCCAGGTCTGATCTGCTACAACCATAACAAGAACCCGGACCTCGGAGACGATCAGAAGTCGCCATACGCGTTTGTAACAGTCCTGGTGGATCGTATAGGTAGGACTGATATCCTAGCGTATTTACCACAAAAGGTTATACAATTGAAACCTCAAAAAACGAAGTCTGAGAGTTTTAATTTCTCGTTGACTTAATTTAACTAAATGTTTTTTTTCTTTGGCTCTATTGAAATCGGATTCCTATGTAGAAGTTTTTACTAGCTTTATTTAATTATTTTGAAACTGGCACCATTATAGACTTTATTGCTGCCCAATTCTTGCTTTTAGAAGAAATGAGGTCGGGAGAAGGGTGTAGAATGATAATTATAGGAAACTCCTATAAATGAGAATTTTTAAATGAAAAAGCTGTCTATAGTTTTTCAACACTTTAGTGGTTCATTTATGTCCTTTTGTAAATTTGTTTTATAAATCCTTTTAATTTTGTGAAATTTTGATCCAATCCAAAACAATTTTATAATTCAAAGGTAAAACAACACACAATATGGTTTAAGTACCATCATTATCTTTCATGCACCTTTTAGACTTGTTCATGAGTAATTACCAGTTAAAAAAAAAAAATTCACCCCATTTTTTTTTTTCAAAATGCAGAACAATCTACGAGTTCAGAACAGTCTCTGTCAGGGCAGAAAGACATCTACATTCAGGGCAATGTCACGTGGGTTGGCAAGTCCTCCATGGAATGCAGCATGTTTATGGAGCAAGTATGTCACACCAGGGTCACGTAACCTAATGTTATACATCTGGTCATGTTTTCACATATTATGTAGTATAATCGAATGGACGTAGCCTTATTATTTCGTAATATTGAATGGATGTAGCCTTATTATGTCGTAAGATCGAATAGACTTAGCCTTATTATTTCGTAAGATCGAATAGACGTAGCCTTATTATGCCGTAAGATCGAATAGACTTAGCCTTATTATGTCGTAAGATCGAATAGACGTAGCCTTATTATGTAGTAAGATTGAATGGACGTAGCCTTATTATGTCGCAAGATCGAATAGACTTAGCCTTATTATGTCGTAAGATCGAATAGACGTAGCCTTATTATGTAGTAAGATTGAATGGGCGTATCCTTTTCGGGACGCTGATATCCGCCCAGGAAACCACCGTGTTTCTCTATTTGAAATAAGATGCCCATAGGGAATACATATTATAGCACTTGGTTGTTTATTTTGTAATTTTTTTTTTTTTTTTTTGCTTTTCTCTTCTAATTCATAAGCACACGTTATAATGGGTTGTGCCTTTGTAGGTTTGAAATTTTAGAAATGCAGAGAAAATTGCTTCTTCTCGATGCCAAAATTTATTAAAGATGCCTTTTTCTTCTTTCTTAACTATTTCATTTTTGAAACATCAAAATTTATGTTTTCTTTTATGATATATATAGCCAATACCATGATATCAGATATAAAAAAAAATATGTATATATTTACATCTCTACCTTCAGTCTATCCTCAAATCTTGACTCAGTAAAAGCTTTTAAATTCAGCTAAATGTATGGGGAATAACATACCCAATATGAAACATTATTTTTGTGAGAGCCCTGACTTTGAAATTTAACTACGTATTTATTCAGCAAAGTCCAGGGGGCGGATGGAAACATTCCTCAGTTTTTGTCAGTCAAGTATCTGTTTGCTGCGAAAATCAATAGGGTTATGATGTATAGCTTATATAAAAAATCAGGTATGAAACATTATACAAGCAGATCTCTTATGTGACAGCTTTGTCAATTTTCCATAATTTTTAGTTAAAAAAAAAATAATTGGCAGGTCAAAATTCAGTAAAAATAATATTATGTAAAGGGTGTATATTTGTTAACCAATAAAAATATTAATGCTATGCCAGAAATTCAGGAAAAACATGATTATCCATTCGGCATCCGCGCTTGAGGTATAATTCTGTGTTTATTTAACAAACTACAGGAGGTCGATGGGGTAGTCCACAAGTTTCTGTCAGCCAAGTATCTGTTCGCGGCGAGGAACCCACTAAACAATAAGTGAGTAAAGTAGAAAGTAATTTTTGAGTTGGTCTTTATGGCATGTGGGCACAGTAACAGTTCTAGTGTGCCGAGTAAAGTAGAAAGTAAGCTTTGAGTTAAGTCTTTATGGCATGTGGGCACAGTAACAGTTCTATAATGTTAGTGTCAGTAATGTGCGACCAGCTGAGACAGGAGTCCTAGAACTGCTGTACTATCTCTCAGTGGCAGTACATAAAATTATAAGATGTCAATTTGCAAGCAGTCCACAGTTTGGCCTTTGTGCTGACATTAGATGTTAAGAAACTAACTCACTCACTCACTAACTTACTCTCCTTATTATTAACTTTGTTTTTCCCCCACAGCTGACATTATCAGATAAAAGTTGAATTAAAAAAGCATGTCTTCTCATTGGCTCTTACTATAATTATATACTCCCTTGAACTTATTTTTTAATTTGCTTTTCCCTCAGGGCTGGCATTATTAACCCCTTGGATCCCCAGACGCCTGAGGAAAAGGCAGCCTTCAAGCTTGGAGAGGGTGATTACGCCAATACTATATGTCGGGGAACAAGGATTAGCCAGGCACAAGTTGGACGTTTAACATTGTGGTTTATTTTGTTTGTTTATATCAACAAATTCACTCAAAGAGGTTGAAAAAAATTACAAAATTACAATTCTATAATTTTTAGAACTAGAGATATCAAACGTAGTTTGAAAATAAAAAAGTTCAATGCACAGTTTATTTTGAACATTTAGAGGGCTGTAACTTAAATCTTACATTAGTGACTTGTGCCTGATTCATCCAGGTTGCTTGACCTATGTGCTATAATTTATCATGATCGTTCTACCTATAGTTTGGCAACTGCATCTTTGTAGGTTCAATTTCGGTATTTGTTAGGCTGAAAACTGGTGCAAGAGGTACAGGGATGTTTCTGTTTCTGATCCCATGATAGATCAAAAATTTATTTGTCAATTCCGTCGCCTACTGGTTGGGTCGGTGTCAGTATAAAGTGTCCGTCCGAGAGAGAAGTCCAGGTTTTCCTGCATTGCCTCTGTGACGCAGCAAGTAAAATTGTCAGGCATTAGTGCCTATATATTGCTGACGTCGAAGGCCGAGCAACAAACAAAGAGAAGGCAGCTTTCAAGCTGGGAAAGTGTCACTACGTCAATACTGTATATGAGGCAAGCAGGGTGAATCAGGCCAAAGTTGCTGGCCCTGATTTCATTGTTTAGCTAGAGCCCTCTAAACATAGATATTATTCTTTATTGACCTTTTTCATTTGAAAATAAAAATAATTATCTCTGGTTCTAGAAACGAAAGAGTTTTTTTGTTTGTGTTTTTTTTTGTTTTTTATCAACCTCCTAATGTGAATTTGATGTTCATTGCCTGAAGTCCACATTTCAACTTGTGCCTGGTTTAACTTGATTGCTTCTCATTTGCTGTAAATTATGGTCATGATACTTCAAAAACTTCTACTTAGATTTTACAAACTGTATGCTTGTGGGTTTTCGACCCTTCCTGAGTTCTCAGCTTCTTGTTCTCTGAAAATCCAGATATATATAAAATATGGCCCGCACAATTATACACGAAAAAAAAAAAAAAAAAGAACAGAAAAAAAATCATGCATTAAAGTACAAAACTCTAGTTTACCCGTTACCCAAAGCAACTTTACCTAAATTAAATACTCGTAATAATGATGCACTATATAATAATATTAATGATATCCATGCCATAACTATAATATACATGTACAATGTGTTACAATAATATATAAAGATATGAAATATTGAATGCTGCAACTATCATTATAAGAATATACAAGGACTGTATAAATATACAAAGATATAAATGCTTCAACTATAACATACAAGCACTATATAAATACAAAGATATACAAGCTGCAACAATGGCTCAGAGATTTATATAGTGCTTGTATGTTATAGTTGAAGCATTTATATCTTTATATATTTATACAGTCCTTGTATATTCTTATAATGATAGTTGCAGCATTCAATATTTCATATCTTTATATATTATTGTAACACATTGTACATGTATATTATAGTTATGGCATGGATATCATTAATATTATTATATAGTGCATCATTATTACGAGTATTTAATTTAGGTAAAGTTGCTTTGGGTAACGGGTAAACTAGAGTTTTGTACTTTAATGCATGATTTTTTTTCTGTTCTTTTTTTTTTTTTTTTTCGTGTATAATTGTGCGGGCCATATTTTATATATATCTGGATTTTCAGAGAACAAGAAGCTGAGAACTCAGGAAGGGTCGAAATCGTTGCTGAAAACGCCACCAACAGAGTCAGAACGCCTGATCATCCACGACATTTTTCTCTCCACTGTAAACCAAGAGTACGTTATAGTCATTGGGACCGTTTGATCTTGTCAGTCTTTTGTTTTCGATGGTGTCAATCATATCTGATTTAAACACTTAAAAAAAACTCTTAGTTACCTTTTCACATCACATCATTGAAGCCTATTCGTTGTGTGCGCAATATATTGGGGAATGTTCATAAATCTATAAAAGGTGAAAGCTTAGTTATCTTATTTTTTTTCTTTGTTACTTAACTTTTTTCCATCGTGTTCCGAAATATCTGGTATGATTCTCGTTTTCAACAAATTTTTGGTTGTTTTTTACATTATCCATGTTTTTTCTTAGTGGCGGGGATGTTTCCAACTGAGTTCTTATTTTCCATTGTTGGGCTAACCAGCTGACTAAAATAATTTATTTTCCACGTCACTAGACTTTTAATCCATCGTGTTCATGAACATATGATCCAATTCTCAAGATTTCTCTGAAACAGTTTTAACAGATTTTTTTTTGGTACTATCCATTTTTTGTGTGCGTCAGTTCTGGCAGTTTGAGAGTTCGTCTGAAGCCGGAAAACACGGTCTGGATGGAGGACACGATTCTCAAGTCACTCATCATATGTCACCCGGAGGTAGGGCGTCACGCTATGTATTATCAAGATAAACCCTGTTTAAGTTTAGGGGGCGCGGTGGTCCAGAGGTAGAACATCGGCTTCCGACGCAAAAGGTCCCGAGTTCGAATCCTGGCTGTTGCGTTCTCTACTGGTTGGGTCGGTGTCAGTATAATGTGACCGGCTGAGTCATGGTATCCCCGTCCTGTCTCGTGTGTGGCAACACATAAAATTGTCAGACGTCCGTCTTGGGGCCGGTTCACAATGTAGCCTATATATAGTGCTGCTGTTGGACGTTAAACCAACCCAACCCCAACCTGTTAAAGTTTAACTCTTTGCGGGGCACCAATTCCCTTTTCTTCACACTCCAATATAAACTTGGGATTAACATAAAGTTTAACTCTTTACGGGGCACCAATTCCCTTTTCTTCACACTCCAATATAAACTGGGGATTAACATAAAATTTTAGTCTGCCCTCGAGAGGTTTGTCTGAAGCAGGTTTCCCTGTACTTTGACTTATTGTGTCAACTCGGAGGCTAATTTTAGTAAAACTCATTCTTCCCAGAGTATCAGAAATGACATGTCAATTCTTTTTTTAAAGGTAAGGTAAAGTAAACTTATTCATCCAGTTTAGAAATTAGTCTAAATAATTTACGTGAGAAAGTAAAATGACCAACACAATTTTGTCTTCTTCTCTCACCCAGCAAAGGAATTTGTACAACAAGATATTTGGTGGCTTTCTCATGCGAGGGGCGTATGAACTGGCGTGGATAACAGCATCGGTATATTCGTAAGTAACGATTTTCTTTGTGTGTGTCTCTCTCTCTCTGTCTCTCTCTCTCTCTCTCTCTGTGTCTCTCCCTCTCTCTCTCTCTCTCTCTCTCTCTCTCTCTCTCTCTCTCTCTCTCTCTCTCTCTCTCTCTCTCTCTCTCTCTCTCTCTCTCTCTCTCTTTCACTCTCTCACATCTCTCTTTGTGGCTCCATTGAGTAAATAATCAGCAAATGATTTTATGGTTTTTTCATGGTGAGAGAGTTTTCATTGCTGCAGCACCAAAAATACGGATTAGTCTCAAAGATGGAAAAACTGTAAAAAATGCTTTTTTCTTCAGCCGCCTAGCTTAATTATGTATGCAAATCGAAGTTCTTTTTATGAATGAATGCTTTTTGTTTTGTGATAATATGACGTGTATTATTATCTATAATATTTCTCATATTCTTTTTTTGAATAAGATTTTAATCTGTAATAGCACCATGAGCTAAGTGTATTGGGTATGGAAATACACGAAAATAAACTGTATTATTATTATTATTATTATTATTATTATTATTATTATTATTATTATTATTATTATTATTATTGTTGTTGTTGTTGTTGTTGTTGTTGTTGTTGTTGTTGTTGTTGGTGTTATTATTATTATTATTATCATTGTTTAATGTTGATGCATCCAGGAAGAAGAGGCCGGGCATGTGCAAGGTGGTGGACGACATTCTGTTTATGAAGCCGGTGGAGATTGGTTCGCTTCTCTTCTTGTCCTCTCAGG
>RQTK01000790.1:195391-242848 GCA_003991915.1 Elysia chlorotica | reverse complement strand
AACATGTCTGCAGAAATTGAATGCACACTAATGAAAGATGTTCAAACACAGTAAGATAGGGGACAGAGGGACAAGATGATGTCCTGAAGCAGGATACATAGACAACATCAAGGAATCTACCAGGAGAAATAACACAAATGCAGTTCTGCAGACGTCTCCTAAGAATAGGTTGGAAAGAAAAAAAAGAACAAACCACAGCATTCTCAAAGAACTGAATGTTCCAAGACTTCTTCTAAGCGCCATCAAGAAAAGAAAATTATCTTTCTTTGGACATGTCTGCAGAAATTGAATGCACACTAATGAAACTATGATGTTCAAACACAGTAAGATGGGGGACAGAGGGAGAAGATGATGTCCTGAAGCAGGATACATCTATAGACAACATCAAGGAATCTACCAGGAGAAATAACACAGGAGTATACATCAATACGGAAAGACAAGAAGTATATGAAGATCTATAGATATAAAATTAAGGACACAAACAAAATCGAAGCCATTCAGAGGAAAGCGGCCAGGTGGGCTAGGTCGGCATACTCGCCACATACCAGCGTCACCGGCCTACTACAGGATCTCGGGTGGTCAGGCCTTGGAGACTGGAGGATGATTCTACGACTAACACTGCTCTACAAAATCTACTTCCATCAAGTTGGCATTGAGCATACGGAGGTAGGCATCATCCCAAACCCGCGGCCATCGAGGAAAAACAGTTTCCAAATTTTGAGACCTCGATCACGAAAATCACCCTACACAAATTCCCTCATACTGCGCACCATACCGGAGTGGAACAATCTACCCGACAGCACAATTATGGCCGGTTCTGCCTCCGACTTTAAGAACCGGTTCTCCGCAACCCAGCCGTGACGCACTTGCCCCGTTCCTGTGTTGGCCCTGATGGGCATTTAGGAACTACTTTTCAGATTCAGATTCAGATCTAAAATCTAATCTAGATCTAGATCGCTAGTACAGAAAGCAGAGGGGGCAGCAAACGTTTCTAAAAACTATGCTGGATAGTAGGTAAGGTTAAATTTCAGTACACAAACCTTAATTGTACAACTCCCTACACGTTGAATCTAAGTTCTGGGCCTGGATCTATATCTAAGTCTAGATCAAGATGATCTGCTAAAAAGTATATATATATTATAGTCGGTTACACCTACTTGCACACCAGTTAGATCTAAACCTTAGACTCTTTTATTCTAGGTTCCCTCTTGAGTCAACATTGATGTTGGTTAACAACACCGGAAGTTTGTGAAAACTAAATGAAACTCTCGGGTTTCAGTGGTTACTAAAAGTGCATCAAGGCGATGATCAAGCGCCAGATCCGATTGCGATTTTCCTGATGCTCTCACCAGTTGTGACTGTAGCTTAGCCTAGTAAAAAAAATATATATAATTATATATCCTGAAAGATCTAAGATCTAGATCTAGATTCTAGATTTTAGTTAACAGTCACCGGAATCAGAGATGAGAGGTGAAAGATGCTCCTGAAGTGCCTGCCATTTGTAAACCAATCTAAATCTAGATCTAGATCTAGAAGCCTGTAGGCGGGCGGACTTCGATTATTGAAATTGAATAAAATACCTGACAGCTTACTCCCTGTCTTTTTTCTATTAAAATTGAATTATAGGTCTGCCCTGTCTGTTTGTGTTTGTTATTTTTTTTTGAATAATTTTATTGGCATGATTTGTTTGATTCAAAAAGACAGGGAGCGAGCGATTTGATTGTATTCAATTGTTTATTTGAACACAGGTTTAATCATGGGGGTGAGAAGAAACATACATGAGCACATAAAATTGATCTGTCAAGCAATTGAAACTCTGTCTCTCACACTCACTAGCTTTCTATCTCTTTCCACAGGTTGACTGACTCTGATTTAATCAAATCCTACCCACTCGCACTTCGCCCACCCACCCATTTGATCGCCTACAGGCTAGGGAATACAAAATTCAAAGAGTGTCGTTTACTGGACCTAGATTCTAGCGTAGATCTAGACCCAATCTATGATTTTAAACTACTGAGAAGTTCTGAAACCATTTGAGTTATAATTACTAATATCTAATCTAGATCTTGATCTAAAATAATGCTATGTAATCTGGCTTTTTAAAACTTAGGCATGAGCCATCCTTTACTCTTCGGTCTTCCCTCCATCTCCCATAGTGATGAGTTGACACATAGTTAGGATTGATTACATCGATCGAGTAATTTAAATATCCACACAGAGTGATCGATCAATGTTATTATTGACACAGAGTGATATAATCATTGACCAAGAGTAAGGTTATCAACACAGGAGTGATTTTTTTATTGACACAGAGTGATTTTGTCAGTAGGTTTAAAGTTCCATTCTTTACTCTTTCCTTCCCTCCATCTCCCAGAACATTGATTTGTAGGTTACTTGGCGCAAGCAGTTGTAGATGTGAGTCTCTTTGATCCTCAGCTCCTGACTTCATTTCTGGGTTGAACCTCTTAAGAGGTTAAGGGGTTATTCATGGTTCTAGGCCTATGGTCATTAACACTAATAACAGTGAATTGTAGACACACCGGATGGATGTTGCTACATGATTTAAATGGAATAAGTTTTCAGCATCACCATTTTCCTGATTTCTCTTTACTCTAGATCTTGCTCAGATTGCTAGCAATACGATCATGAGTTAATTTTTGCCAATTATAAATGCCTTACTATTTTTCTCCTTTCAGTGCACCTGAGGAACCTTGCATTGCTTCAGTAAGTTGGATTGTGTCTGTGCAGTATCAACTATCATGGATGAAGGACGCAAGTTAAGAGGCATTTTGCAACTTATGCAGAAAAATTTGGAATGCGCAATATGGTAAGCTAAAATACTAGAAATATTAACTGAAAAAAAAAAATTACAAAAAAGTTATAAACATGCTAACATGCTTTTAAATTTAATAACATTATGATGTATTTTTTTAAATGTAAAAAGTAGTAGGTAAAATAAAATTCAACATTCATATTATCATGTTTTAAATCTCTACAACTACATGTGTACAAGTCTGTAGAAATAGGAGACAAGTCTAAATTAGGAATTTGATTTTCTTCAATTCAAGTAATACACAATTTATAGCTATCAATAACATACATGTGTTGATTAAAAAAATAAAAATCACCAGGCATGACCGTTCAAACAGGTAAAAGAAACAAAAAAGAAATTAATGTGTTTTTTTTTCTTTTTAAGAATAGCAGATAGTGTATTTTCAGATCACATTAATTATTGCATGTTTTATAATTCTATTTTTAACAGCAAAATTGAAAGCAGACATTTACAAAGCCCGAGCTTGATTATTTTAATAATTTTTCTTCTTCATCTTTTTGTTATTATGATTTGAAATTTATATAATATTTATACTATAACATGTATTCTAAATTTCAGCCTAGAGCTTCTGAAAAATCCAGTCTCAACAAAATGTGATCATCAGTTTTGCAAGTAAGTCATTGATCACCTGTTGCCTTGTCAGTGTATGCAATAAATTTTATTTAAAAAAAAAAGTATTTTAAAAATACTTCCTTACATGATTGTTGCAGAATATGTACACATTAACTCAATTATTTTATGATAGAATGATATTAATGTCTTTCCAAGTTCAATAAAGTGTGCATAAACTAATGCACCTTGAAATCATTTAAATTCAGAAAAGATTTAAATTGGTATGGTTTTGCGTGAAAGAAAACAATTTCTTTTTGTATTAACCTGATAATGCAATGCTTTGCAATTTCTGATTTTCAGATTCTGCATTATAAAATTTGTCGGAAATCAGAGATATGTGCCTTGCCCTCTTTGCAAAGAATCTATTTCTAAAAGGTTTGTGTATTATGTATTAGGGTTACTTTTAAGGTATATGAATGGGATGCCTTTCCCTCCAGAGTGGTACCAAGAGTATCCTAAAATATAAATAGAAGGCCAACTTTAACCTACAATTAAAGATTCTCTTCTGTTTTCTATGATTATGTGTGCTTGAGTTGTGTAGAATAGTGGCTACCTTGTAAAAATTCAAAGCTTGTTTTTTTTTTTTTTACTTTAAATACCATTTTTAAAACGCTTAACGGGGAAAAAAAAGATAGTTTCCACAAAATCAGCTGAGACCCTATTTACTGGGCTATCATATAGCAAATATATATTGACTAGACATCATTTATTTTTTTTATTATGTGGATATGTCTTTGTTAAGATACCTAATTTATCTCTCTTTACAGAAGTTTACAAGATAGACCTGAGCTGGGAAATGTTGTTACCAAAGTCAAAGATCTCATTGAAGCATTCAATAGTGATGCAAAAAAAGGTAAGAGTACATAATATAAAAAATAGAATACAAGTGTTTCATTCAAAACCACAGTTCTTATGTTGAGCTGTTGATACTCGATATGCTAATCATGCCAGGGAGGGAATACTTGTCTAATTCAGGCCTTTAACTCTGAGCTCCTTTTGAACGCTTTCTCAATACAGTTTATTGGAAAACTTATATATGCCTGAAAGACAGAAATATTTAGCCTCCGGGTTCAAAATCAGATATTGCAAAGTCGGTGTCCAGCTAAAAAACTTTGTTACGTTGAGGTTTTGTTACAGGCAAGGTCATAATAAACTTAATAGTTTTGACTCTTCAGGCCTTCAATTTATCTTAGTTCTTAGATTTTCTGCTGTTTTCAATCATTGGAAGTTTTGAAAACAGCTTTGCCATGTCTCCGAATGTTTTTACTTTCTCTAGCTAATATTTGGTTTCGAATAACAAAACATGTGTCCATGCTCAATAAATAAGAATTGGCGTCAATCTTGAGTTTGATTGAACATTTTCAAAAGAAGCTTATCATCCTTATGCTGCAGCGCATGCGAGACTGGGCGTAGACTTAACTGAGATTATAAAGTATCTTTGATTGTAGATACTTTGTACTTCCCTTTAATTTCCCAAGGAAACCTATTATGTATATTCAACCACAAGCTCACCAATCATGAGCACTGTTGGACTGAAAATTAACTGAAGTAGCTTCGCAATTCCAAACTCACACATAGATAAATATACTAAGAGCAGAAAGTGAATCTGATATGGCTATGTGTGTGTATCATCTGTATGTTTGTGGCCTTTTGATCTGACTCGTAACAATAACTAAGTGTCAATACAACTGCATTCACATTTTTGTTTTCACCAATCTTCATTTTTTATGTTATGCAGATGAAGAGACAGATGCCAACAAGAGAGGAATCACTCAAGAAACAGCTGCAACATTAGCCAATGCTGTAAGGAATAAATTATCGGTTATGATAATTAACCTGGTGACTGTTAAAGAAGGTGCATTCTTTACTTTTGAGGTTACCTCTGACACACTGAAGTGGCAGGGTTGACCGCACAACATATCAACCACAGTGGGAAACTTGCAATTAACATTTTTGGGGAATAGACAAAACATTTGAATTTTAGAGGATTCAAATTACACAAATAGGAATAACGAATCACAACAGTGGCGACAGAAATCCAGGCCAGCAAAAAAATATGCACTGGCTGCTGTTATTATCTTTTTTCTCATTTGGCATTAGATTTTGATTGGTTTGAAAAGATGTTATTATTTTTTATAACTTTCATATGTAATCGCCATAGGTTTTATTTGTAACATTTTTCTTTGATCGACTTTTAATCTGAATAACAATTTTAGTTTTCCAAAGTTTTTTTTTTTTAACTCTGTTCGGCTTGCTTTATCTAAGTGGCTAAGTGGAGCACATTTTTTTCTCTTCTTTTTGTTGTTGCAAATAGTCTGAATCCACTAGATTTGCTCCTTATCTCTTAATATAATAAACTTTCATTTTGACAATCTTTTTTGAAATGCAATGTTTTCCAATGAAATATATGGGCAGAAAAATATTGATGTAAAACTATGGTCATTTCAATCACTTATAAAGGAAGAAAATGCTTTGGGGACTTATATACTACACAATTTTGATTTGAATATTGATTTATTTTATGAGATTTAACTTTCCATGTTAATTTTTTTCCTCCAATAAAGGCTCCTGTGACCAGCAAAGCACCCAATGTAAATAGAGCCATGAATTCAACACCTACAAAAATACCATTAGATTGTAGTGAGGATTGTTCTGAACTGGACGTAGCTGCAGAGGGAGACTTACAGAGGTATTTATACAAAAGTCTAACAGAGAGTGCAACCCAAAGAAACAGGAGGTCAAGAGGTATACCAAATAATTCTATTGGTAATGGTGAGAATCACATGCCTGCAGAACTTTCAACAAGTTACATTAACCCACACCAGGGTAAAGAGGACTTAGTCACTCAAAATGAGTCCAAGAAAAGTAAAGAGGAAGAAGATTTACTAAGATATATCGAAGAGGGTTCTTGTGGTGCTGTATGGGATCATGAATGCAGCTCACAGAAAAACATTGACTCCAAAAGTGAAAGTCAGGTTGATGAGACAAGCTGCAATGTAGATGGAAAGAATGAACCTGATACAGATTGCAGCATAAAGAATAATTGTGTGACTTGGAAGTCGCATAAAACAAGTGTCAGACCTTCTCTGTCTCCAACCAAAGTGAATACCAAAACTAGATCTGCTACAAAAGAATTAGATTCAAAAGTTAATCTTGACAATGGAAAAGTCTCAAAAGAGAAACAAAATGTAGAACAGTGTGTTACTTCATTGCCTGAAGTGGTCCTCCAGCATTCTAGACAAAACAGTACACCAAAAACGCCTGAATCAGATACTGCTAGTATTTCCTCTACTCAGCAGCTGATGAAGCCCATACCTATTGTTTCACGGACGTATAGCAAAGTGATGAAGTCAACATTTCAAGCTGATGGTGGGTTAAAGAATTGGAAAAAGTCTTTACCCAGCCCACATGCTGGTGTCACTTGTACCGATGAACTCCAGCTGAAAGGTCTGACCACCAAAGAAAAAATTGCACTTAAGAAAATGAAAAAGCTTCCAATGTCTGTATGTGAATATCCAAGTGCTGGTAATTCAGGCTTTTACCAAAGTAATGAGAACAATGCAAATCCAGTAGATCTCACTTTGTGCTTATCAGATGAGCCTTGCCAAAAACGTCGAAGAAACATTTTTAAAAGCCGCTGTGACAAATCTCAGACTGATCTGGAAAAATCCTTACAAAAAACACCTGCTGATGGGGATGCTAAAAACATGGCTGAGGAGGATCCATATGAGTTCCTTGGATCTCAACCCCCTAATAAAGATACAAAGGGGGTATCCAGGCGGGGGAGATCTTTGAGGAAAGGATTAAGGAGGTTACCAAAGTCTGATAAGCCTCAGCCACAAGAGATTGAATCTATAGAAATTCACCGGTCAAAGTCTAGAAGTAAAGGTGAAGATGGTTTAATGAATGAAGAATGCAGGGTTAAAAAACTCATTGAAGATAGCTCAAGGGCCAATATCACTGGAGATATTTCAAAAGGTAAAAATGTGAAAGATGGAGATAGCTCAAGAGATAAAAGTGGTCAAGATGATAGCAATTCATCCTGCGTAAAAACTCAAAAGCAGAACAAAAAAGTGTGCTTTGCAGATGAATGGTATGAAACAGAAGTGGAAAAAAATGGTGAATTTCATTCTGATGGTTCAAAAAATTGTTGTTTACGGACCTCAAGTTTTACAGAAGATTGGAATGACAAGCTCCTTCCAAAGAGGAAAATAAATGAGAAGGGAGAAATGTGTGCATTTAGAAGTTCCTGTAATAAATCCATAGCAGTTTGTAATGAAATACAAAATGTACAGAGTATGGACAAGGAATGTAAAGACCCACAAGAGCATTTTCAATCTATTGATGGTGTACATTCAAAAGAATCTGAAAAAGAAATGCTTTTAAAGCAGGATGAACTTATGGAATCAGTTGTAGAAAAGACTATAGATTTGCAGGAAAATATCAACATTGAACATGATCACTTGCAAACCATATATGAAGAGGTGAAAACTACAATCAAAGCGGCAAAACACAAAGGAGGTGTGAAAAGGAAAAACATTGAGAATAAAGCAAATGCTTTTAATGTAGGTAAAAGGACTCTGGCAAGACGTCAAAGAAATGTCATCTCTAATGTGGACTGTGAAGCAGAAATAGCCAAAATGACTCGCAAATTAAATGAAGCCGAAGATCATGATTTTGCTTTCAGTACACAAGAAGCCCATATGAAGATGAAAGAGGAGCAGGAAAAGAAAGGTTTATATGAAGAATCATTTGGTTTTGACATGCTTTTACAAGAACAGGGTGAGACTTCACTGCAACAAAAAAACGGTAGCAGATGTACAGAGCATCTAATAGTGAAAGGCACAGGCTGTGACCAGAGTTTCAAGCAAAGTCAGGAATCTTCCAATTTGAAGGATAATAAAGAGGCTAATAACTCTGTCAAGGATGTCGTTACTGCAAGTTCAAGACAGGCGGTATCTCAGGAAGAAATAGCTGAAAAAGATTGTGAAAAACATGACACCTGCACAGATCTGAAAAGCAACCAAATAAATAACAAGCAGACAGAACCTGATGTGCTGAAAGGTACCAACTGTGGCTATACCTCTACACAATGTCAAGAATCTGAAAATATAAGGGAAGAGGAAAACTATATAGTAGATTTGGTGATTCCAGACACTGAAAGCATAAATACACAGACAAATTCATTGCAACAGCTAGTCGAGGAGGAGAATGAGATAACACATGATAGATGTCAAACTCCACAAGCTGAAAAAATCACATCATTTCAAAGTTTAGAGGTGACCTCAGCTAGCTGCAATGAATTTTTAAAAGCACCAACCATCAAGGCCACTTTGCCAAATGTATCCCCCAGCTGCAGCTGCAAAGTTTTGTCAAGTTCAAAAAGCACCTTTGAAGTCAAATCATTTGCCACCCATTTCCCTCGACCAAATGTTAGTCTGATGGTTCAGTTTTTTCCATCAAAATCTCATTCTGTTTCTACACCCCAAGACAGTCATGTTAGTGCAGAGGATTATGTGTTGGAAACGCCAGTCAATAATGGATCAAAAACTAAACTTTTTCAGTGTACAGCAAAAGCCATGCACAATGTTGGCAATTTCGCTTCAAAAATGTCAGAAGCAAAAATCTCGCATAGTGGAAGTGGGCTAGATAACCACCTAACACATAAGTATGAGTGCAACACAGAAGTTGGACACAATATTGCCTGTGAGATTGAAAAATCTGGGAGGACCTCCTCTGAGGTTTCTGAGGCAAATGCTGGTACTATAAGCTCTAATAATGTTGAGAAGAAAGTAATCACAATATCAAATGGTGTTAAATCTACCAAGGCATTTGATTTAAAGTACGCTGAAAACAATAAACTCAAAAAGTTTGATTATGACGGTCAACAAAAATCAAGAAAAGATGAACCATACGGAAATGCTGCTTTTGAAGATGAACAAGAGGTTGAACCTGTTGATAAAGAGATAGCCAAAGATAAAAATGATAGCTTGTCTGGTTCTCCCCTGTTTAATGAGCATACAAGTAAAAAAGTTGTCCTTGCCTTGGACTCTATGGCTTTCACTTGTGGTGAGATTGTTCAGGGTGTTGGGATTGGTCCAAAGACTGCAGTTCCAGACTCCATGCAAGTCCTAGATAGTGAAGCCAGAGAGGGTCAACATGACAACCAGCCTGAAGCAGTAGTAATTGAGGAGACTCAAGCATATGAGGAAAATTGCATTCCTCCTAGCACATCTCATGAACTTGATGCTGAAAGACAAGTAGAAGAGAACATTATTGATTCCAACCTTACACTTGATGAGAAGTGCACTAAAATTTGTAATGATAAGCTTCCCCAAAAGATTTGTAATGGAGAAACAGAAAGACAATTATCTCATGTTGCTGATATGACAGAGGAAGCAACAAAAAGTGAAGGCATAGATACACTTGGGGTTGCAGGTTCAAACTCATGTTTATTGAGTCAATCCATTTTGCAAACTAACAAGAGCCCTACAATAAGATCACCTAAGTCCAGCTGTACTAACATGGCCAGCTCCTATTCTTCTGGAATAATTCTTCCTACTGCACTGGCAGCAACGTTAAATGTCAAACAAAAATCAATTTCTCCTGTTGAAAATCAGAAATTAGAAGTTGTCACACACAGGAATAACACAAAACAATACTTGAAATCAGCTAAAGATATTCAACGTCAATTAACTGATGATGAGGATGGGTCTGAAGATTATGAGGAAGATGAGGTTCTCATGATGAATAAGCCTAAAAGGAAATGTTTTTCGCATGAAACTGAGACAATAAAACCAGTAATTTATAAGGCTTCTAATAATTTCTGCAACCAGGAACATACTTTGGGTAGCAATGATGAGGGAGACATTGAAATGTTAGGAGAGACCCAAGCTTTAGATGTGCTAGAAACAGAAACACAAGATGTAGAGAGTAAAACTCTTCAGGGCACAAACTCTGAAGGAAATAAAAAACTCATCTCCATGTCTCATAAGCTGCCTGAGACAATTCCCGAAACACAGAATGAAGGTACAGGTGTCAGCCAGAAGCAGGTCGCATCTTTAAGTCATGAGAACACAACTCATTTGGCTAGAGAGGCATCAAAAAAAGATCAAAATACTAAGAAATTATCTATAGGAGACACAAAATCTGTCAAAATAGACAAAATCCGACTAGAAGAAGAGTCTAAACAAACAGAAACAGAGGAATCTGAGAACAATAACTTCCCAGGAATTAATGATGACGTTTGCGATCCTAGCCCATGTAGCAAACCTACAAAAGTTAACTGCATTCCTGACTCAGAGATAAACATTGTGTCAGTTGAAGCTGTAAGGACAAAACGGACACGCCGTGGCTTGGCTGCCAAACTGCCAAACAGTGATGAAGCACAGAGTCTCATACTGTCTGCTGGGGCGCAAGAAGCAATCCGTAGATCTGTGGAAGAGACCAAGTCCAGGTTGGAACTAGAAGCTTTGAGTGATGCTGGAGACAAGACACTGAGTGAGCCCATCTCTGAGGTCATTGACTTGGATGTTGAGACAGAAGAGCTCATGAATGAACAAAAAATTGACAGTGTTGAAGAAAACATGCATGCCAGTGAAAGTAGAAATCAAACAACCTCCCCTAATAATGTGAACAAAAAGGTAGCAAGAAAGTCTAAGCAGCAATATGCCAAGGAGTCAACCCAGCAAAAATGTCCCCCAGAGTCCCTGACATGTGTAGGAACCAATGCTGAACTTAGCCGTGCTGTTTTGCATTCTAAAGACAGAACAGATGCCGAACAAATTGACAACTCAATGGATCAAGTCATGACTGATCTGAAAGCTTGCTTTGACAAATCCAGTGATGATAGCAGTGAAGATGAACTTTGGAATAGAAGTAAACGTAAATCAGCAACTGGTTCTGCTCTGAGTAACTCGGCCAAGAAAGGAAGGGCAGCAGGAGAGGATAAGTTTAGCTTGAAGTTGAACAGCCCTGCAAAATCCAACCCCTCTCCTCTTGCTAGCTCTCCTCTGAATGGTGGTGCAGACAAGTGTCTGCCTGAGACCTTTGACAAGGTATGTACAATTTACTCATTATAAACAAAGGAGGGTTTTATTTTTTTATTTTTTTTATTTAGAAATTATAACTGCTCTACTTGACAAATTACTTACTGATAATTATCCATTGATTCTTAGCCGTCATGTCTGTCTGGAATCTGTCGGGTCATCTTTTTAAAGTTTAGCATGTGTTGGAGCCGAACCACTAAACCAAGCAATGGAGTTAAATGTTAGAATATGATGATATTTTCAAAGATTCTTGGTAAAACTTAAGACTTAGATGCGTCCCATTAGCTTTTTAATACCTAAAAGTAAATTTATGGTACATGCACATTTTCCCATCACAGTGATGTGAACAACAGCAATCAATTCAATGCACCCAATATTGCATGTTTTCTTCTTCATATCAGTCACTGATCACAGGCATAGAAGAAAGTCCAGTCAAGAGTGACAATGGCTGCATTGAGAAGGAATGGGATGAGGATGAAGGCCTTGGTGCGACTGTGAGGGGCAAAAAGAGACTGCGGCAGCAAATCACCAGTGATAGTGATGATACAGGTATGGATTGCTTTTGCATTTTCAGACTGGGACTTTGGAAAGACAGAGTAAAAACTTGCATTTTAATATGTAATCGCTTCTAAGTTTGCAATTTATGCTATGGGTGAACTGTTTTTTAGCTACCTGTTTCATTGTTTTCCTTTTTTATTTAAGTTTTTTCCATCCAGCTTCCTTTCCTTTCTTTTGCGTCTCTCTGTCTCTCTGTCTCTCTCTCTCCTTAAAACCCCTTTTTGCCCTCTACAATTGTCATCACTCTCTGGTTCCCGTTTGTTGAATGAAAAATATCTTGACAATGAAATTATGTATAGTAAAGAAGAAAAAGCAACTCGTATGAGTCATAATTTTTTAATACTCGTATTAAATTTCAACACTCAATTTAACCCACTTTCAGATGATGAAGAGCAGAGTCAGAGCAAGTCCTCTGTGTCCAGTGCCTTTTCATCTCAAACTGAGATTCTATCCACGCAGGTAAACACCTTTCATTTCACCTCAGTTCAGTTCATTTTCAAAAGTTAACACGATTTTTGGAGTACCATGGTATGGTTAATACATTGTGTAGTTGTACTGTTATCACTTCACATTTCTCTATATTCAACCTGATCTAACATTTCATTCAAATTTAAATTTTGTATTTTCACTTCTTTTGAGTACCAGTCTTAGAATCTGTTTGTGTCCTTTTGATAAGTATTAGATCTACCATATAAAAAAGAATAGACCAACTGCTAGGGGAAATTTCAAATGCAATCAAGTTTGCTACGTGCCTCCCCCACTTTTTTTAATATATTTTTTTATAGCAAGCTAAGGCATTGGAAGGAGATGTTGATAAACTGAGAAAAGAGATAGCCATCTATGAAGCAAAACTTGGTGCTCAACCTGTGCTTGATCTTGAAGAATCAGCCAGCAATGATGAGGAGGATGACGATGAGACAGAAGAGCAGGAAAGTGTCAGAGATACTGATTCAGGTAATGAAATTAAGATTCTTGATCCACTTCACTTGAAGATCAGTTCAAAATGTACATACCTCAGAGTCAGTAAAACGAAACATGCAATTCAAAATACAGTACAATTGGGACTCAACGAACTACTATTTCTACTTTTATTTTCTATAAGTTTATACTGTGTGCAGTAAATTTCCAGATAAGAGAGAGAGGGGGTGCGGGACACATGGTTATGTCTGTTGTCACAATGAAAGCTGAGTGAGTGGCCTCTCATCGCCTGCCAGACAACGTTGAAGACGTAGTTTAAACACAATGACATAATAATTTTTATCTCCCTCCCTTAGACACCTGAGCTGGCTAGCTATGTCTCTTTGTGCAATCTTACCTGCTGACGGAAGTGGTGGCACGCCGCATGATTGGCTGATCACTCAGTGCACACACATATACAGTTAAAAGAGAAAGCCGTCGATATTTGCATGACAAGCATGTTGGTTTACCTTCTCTCTCCGCATTTGAGAATAACTCAACCTGGGCACATGTACTTCGCTGTGCCCAAGTTTTTCATATTTCGGTTTTCGCTGAAATCTCAGGAAACCTGAACAACTAATCGAGCCTAGTGCTTTGCTAATCCGAGGATTTTGCTACATCTCTTCGTTAGGCCCAAGGTCCATTTATCGGCTTTATATAAGAGGAAAAACCATCCCTTAGATAGTCTTCGTTACGGCGGAGGTTTCGTTGAGTCTGATGTTGTTATATGCGAGGTCCACTGTATGTCCCAATGCGCGTATATTTTAATCATGAGATTTACAAATTATATCATTGCAATACATTTAAATATTTCAGTTCTTGACTTAACTCTTGGATCAATTATTTCTTTTCCAAACACATGACCTATTTGCTACACTAAAGACATTTCGTTGTAACAAATGAATTTAAAAAAAATCTTTTATGCTTTAAAACAACATAGTTATAAAAAACCTAAATTATAACACTTAAAAATTTTTGAATACTTTTTTAAGTGTTATAATTTAAATTATTTTCTTAGCTGTTCCAATATCTTCAAGGGTCATTTATAATTTAAAAAAAAAGGCCAGCTGGGGAAATATTCTTTCAAATGTTCAATCCTATATTTTAGATCACAGAGGTATCAAAAATTTGTTTTTTTAAAGTATGTCTCTTCTCGTCTCGTCCAATTTTACACATGGGGCCTTATAAATTAAATAGTTTCAATCATTAAAATCTTTCTTTTGTCAAGGTTCTTTGTACACAAAACCATGTACAGATCAAGAGCTTTACATTTTGTTCAATGTATATTGCCCTATAAGCATTTCCTATTTAGAAATTTCTTTTTCCTAAAATATTTTATTGGTTGTTATATAAACCCATATAGCGTAAAGGACAAATCAAATCTACTTTGATTTAACATTTTGAATCTCAGAGATATCAAAAGTCAATGGATGAAAAACATTAGCCTTGCAAACTGTTTAGAAGAAGAAAAAAAGGGATGGAAGTTTTGAACGAATATTGATTTGACTTAAATGTTACTGATTTCATTTTAACATCACCTTTTTACTCATCAGCCCTTCTATGCAAGCGTTTACCCGATGTTTTTGTCATTGATGAAAGTCCTTTGCTTGCATCTGAGAAATTTAAACCTGCCGAGGAGGAAAAGAGTGAAGATGACCTGTTTGTGAGCCCACTGTCACCTTCTCCGCCCTCGAGAAAATCTAAGGTCAAATTTCCTGCTTCAAAGCGGCCTAGGTTGGCTGAGCCAGCAACTCAGGTGTCGGAAAATTTTTTGAAACAGTTTCAATCACCAGGAGGGACTGTCCGCAAAAAGAAACAGCTGGACTTTGTGCAGGGCAGCTTGAACAGCTTTGTATCACGTTCTGGAAATACGATTCAAACCATGAGTCCAGGGGGAGAGGAACTTAAGCATAGACCATCAAGTCCAGTGCTATCCTCTCAAAGAAGTAAATTGCTGCAGGGAAAAGATCCCAAAGAAGCTGGGCCTGGAAATATTGAGAAATCAAGCCGAAAGATTTGCTTTGTCACCTCAGGATTAACAAGGGAGGACAATGTGAGTATACCCTAAACATAGGTATTTAAATGAAACATTTTATTGTAGATTTTGTTTTCATGTATTTTTCCATTTGAATCTGCAATTAAACTTGCTGTTCTAAAAGTTATCATCTTTAACCGTTTAGAAATCATTGGATGACTTTATTATTATTTTTGTCGATTTACATACATATATATTTTTTCCTTCAGTACTTAAATTTGTATATAGTTAAAGTAAATGAACATATGTTTTTTTTTAATACACACAAATGATAACAGCATTACTAGTTGCGCTAAGTTCCTTCTCAAAGTATCCACAAACGTGACAAAGTATGTGAATTTACCAAGAGTTACAGAACATTGTCAGAAGACATAAGCTCTGCTTTAGGTTCGACTTTGCTCATCAAGCAAGAGGAGTGAGTAATGCTTAAAAGTGTGGTTTATTCTGCTATTTAAAAAGGAGCACAAAGTGCTAAAACGGAGACAGTAACTGAGTAAGATTTCTTTGCTTGTTGAACATTTCTTATGTTTTCAAAGTGGAATAACTTTTCGTGAAATCCCATACTTAATAATTCGACATCTTAATTGTCTAATACAACTAGAGAGACTTGTCTTTTAATAACTGTTGAGGTACATATATTGTAGTTTTATCTTTGTACTTTTTTATTTACCCAGGCATTGGCACTTGCTTTAGCCAAAACTATGGATCTAAAGTTCTCTCCTTCATTTACCAAAGAGGTCACACATGTGGTAATGAGGACAGGTATTTTTCTCAGATTGTATATTTCTCTTCTTGTGAAACTTCTACTTTGCTCTGTTTATGTCGCGTGAAACTGAAGTTATAAAGAGGAAAAGGGAGAATTTTTCAACCGAATTTTAATGTTATCATGTTCTTTAAAGAAAATCCTGGTTATGCCTGAAACAAAAATTTTGAACATTATCCTATATATCATGTGTACACATCTTATGCATACTTTCCTATCAGTTAAATGAAAGCTTTTAAATTGGAAAGTGAAGCCAGAAAAGAAAACAAAATTATACTCTCTCTCTCTCTCTCTCTCTCTCTCTCTCTCTCTCTCTCTCTCTCTCTCTCTCTCTCTCTCTCACACACACACAAATATTTTTGTTTGTCTAACAAAGAAAACAATAAAACGACCAAAGTAACCAAAATAAATATGTATTATTGACCGATCGAGGAAGGGGTTAAATTGGTATAAAAGTATGTAAGTCGTTTTGATAACCAAGTTTGTCATTAAGAACGTTAATAATGTTAACTTTTCAGAATCAGATCAGAGCCTTGTGTGTGACAGGACTCTCAAATTTTTTCAAGGAATAGCTCATAAGTGTTGGGTGGTGGCTTTTACGTGGATGAAGAAATCTCTGTCTCGGAACAGACTACTGCCAGAGGTATGACTCTATATTCTTTCCCCTCAATAAATGAATTAAAAAATAATTTAAACTGAGACCTGCTTTTTCTCATATTAGGTTCTTGTTATCAAACCTCAGCTGCAAGTTACTTAATTAAAAAGCAGTTGAGGGCTTGGTGAAAATACTAAAATAAAATGAGAAAATGAAAAGAACAAACACAAATATAAAAAAAAAACCCATTACAATATACTTTAAATTTTTGCCTTACTATCAGGCTGGCTTTGAGATTAGTGGGGATACCTCTGCGGGAGAGTTTTCTGGTGGAGTTTGTCGCTCTCGAGAGTCCGACCAGCCTCTGTTTGCTGACTTCTGCTTTGCCTGTGTCGGGACCAGCCAAGAAATGCCTAAAGGCAAGTTTCTATCTTATTGGTGTCATAGCTTAGCTTTTTGCATTTAAGATGTTTTGATATTTTTTTATAAACAATTATAAAACGCACTGTCAATTGTATGTCTCTCAACATTTCCAAAATATAAAATTATAATAATAGAAGTTAAAATATCTACAAAAATCATAAGTTCAGAAAATGCAGCAACTTTAGTTTTTAAAATAGTGCCTCACTCATATTATAAATTCTATAATTTAGTCTCATGGTGTTCAATAGTGTTTAAATGTATGTATCTATTTGGAATAAGATAATTTTTGGCTTTTTCATAACAACTGGAATTTACATAATGATGGCAGACCTGCCAACATTACGGTTTCGCCATAATTTATTTATTGGGCAAATTACGTAGTTGGAAATAGTATAATCTATAACTTCAGTTTCTAGCCACTGGTTCAGATGTGGCCCAACAAAATAGATTTCATACCCTTTTTTACCTTCTTTGTGAACTTCAATTTAGCTTCATAAGAAACTTGTTTTCGATCCCATGGTCATTGAAAATTGAGATCTGATTTACATGTAAGTGTAAAAACAAACCCTTAATGTTTGCGTGTCAAAGCTGGGCCAAGACAGAGGTGGAATAAGTCTAAGTAAACACAGTCTCACTGAAAAACACAGCTGACACAGTGATTGTGATTCTGTGCATGTGGGGAGAGAGGAGGTATGGGAGGAACCAATCACTGTGGCTAATAAACATGACCATTCATTGACCCTACGCCTCCTACGATCGTGAATACCCCACGCACATTGTATCAAATCTTCTCTTTATGGTCTCTATCCCTCTCACATCTCATGGACCAAGAGTAGTGATGCTACACGAGACCTAGCCCTGATGGGCGGTCTCGCCACACTTGATTCGATGTAACATCTCTCTTTCTCGCTCCTCGGCTTTCCTTAAATCTGCATGTGCATGTTTCCGGCATTTTATTACTACAAAGTTCCAAAAATAACTCTTACTGTCAATTGATATTACTCTGGGACAAAATTAGGTGTCAGATCTGTGACTGTTACTGTCTTTGTTTATTTCTTGGTTTTGTTTTCAGAAAGCCTTTTTGAACTTCTGACAGTATGTGGAGCCAGTTGTGTGGAAGACCCTGTAGCTCTAATATCCCAAGTTGCTAAACATAAGATTATTGTGCGCTGCTCGGACTCTGATGCTGAGCCCTCTGGTGTGGAAATTGATATGTTTAATGGTAGGTTGCACCTATTAAGATACTTTCATTTTTTTTTTAAACTTCATCAAAATGGCAATTTTTTTTTCGAACTGGTTGAGGGTGGTGGTAGGGGGTTGCCTATAGATTACATGTCGTAGACATTTTTATCTGGATCCTGAAAAAAACCCATATAGTTTTATGCTAGTTGGTAGACATTTTTTTCTCCTTTGAGGCCTAGGATTTGCTCTAAAAATCTAATCCAGAAAACGCAATTTCACTGTTTATCTTACCTTTGCACACTGAGCAAAGACCGTCAGAAACAAATCATACTCATTGCATTCTGTAGTAGATAATCATATTATACTAAAAATCATTAACCAGCAATAGGGAGTGCAATCATGCCTAAAATTATTTTCAAAGTTGGAAAAAGGACGCCCCTTTGTGTTCTCAGAATTTTAGTTTTTGTTGGTGCAATAATACTAATTTCGAAAGCTGCATACGATTGTTTTCTTGTAATAATTGATCTCAGAAAGTAATCATTAAATCATTTGCAGACTAAACCTTTGATTTTTCTTTTTTCCATTTGTATTTTCAATCTGCTTTTTTCATAGGATTATACAAACACATGGGTCTAATAACCGTGATGAGAGAATGGATATTGGACAGTCTTGGATCTTATGTACTTCAACCAATGGCGAGCTATGTCCTGAATACTGTGGATAATGTTGCTGTGCCCTTCTGAAGTTACTGTATCCTGACAGTAGGCCTACATATAATTGATGGTTTTACCTATGTCGATGTTCTGTTTCTCCAGACTGTGTTAACACACATACACACACACGCACACCAACACTTTGTTGAATTACTGTTTTTTTCTGATATAAAATTCCCTTTGTTAGCCCTGCCAATTCCACTGTAATAATTCATTTTCAATCATGCAATCACCCTCTAAGATGTTGAAAAACAGTTCCTGATAAATTAAATATGATGATGTATATTGTCTATTTCATCCCTCCATGTAATACGGGTTATTCTTGCTGTGATGAAAGAAATTGTTTCAAGATAAGATTCTAAAGATGCAATCACAATTTTGGTTTTTGCCTTTGAATAAATATTTTGTTACATAAATTCAATCCAAGGTGTTCACTGATAAATCGCCTACATTTTTTTAAATTGAAAGAATTTTTTTTTCTTCTCTCTTAAGACTTTCGAGAAACATTAGTAACCCACAATCAGGTTTAATAAGGCAATTGGCAAATACATTTGCCAAATGAAGGTAAATACATTGTATTTAATAGATGTGAATTTATTGGTCAAAGCCTTTTTTTTAAAGACCCAATTTGCCCCAGCAATAGCTATCCTCATGTAAAATATTTTGAGTAGTTACATGTTATGAAATCCTGTGACCATATAAATAAAGACAAAAATTTACATACTTAATCCTTCTTATGTCAAGAGCTTGGTACTAGAAGTATTGTTCATTTTGATTTTTTAATTTTAGAATTTGGTTTATGTATGTTTATACCATTCTGTGATAGACTTGTCAATCCTTTTTGTTTGTTCTAATACTGTAAATTAACCATTAATGATGCACAGTGCCCACAATCGCCCTTTACGCCTAAGTATCACATTGCTATATTATTACTACCAAAAACTCTTTCCAGCGTTCAGGGAAGGTTTACATTTGTTTGAGTTTATCCTTTTCGCATCACAGTATTCTGTCTTCATTATGTACAGAAGTTGGCCCTATGCTCTTTGATAGAGCATTGAGGATTTGGTACAGACTACTGTTTAGGCAAATGCTTGAAACAGCATTTGAGGTAGGTGGCTTTCCTTGCCACACTTTACTTACACTGCGACTAGAAAGCCACAGCTACCCATTCTGTCCTGGGTAGACACAGTAGCCGAAAAGTGTCTTAATTGAATTTCAAATTTTTGTTTTTGTTTTGACAACTGGTTCTGTAAACTCACCGTTTAAACTGCTGAGGTCAGCATAATTTGACAAAAAAATAAAATGCACTTTTGTTCTAGCACTGTTGACTTTGTCCACCTTTCCTGAATTATTTGTATCAAAGTATGTGACGCAAACAGCGCCATTTTATACATTACATCATGTAAATTATTTATAAATGACACCATGCCTTGTATGGCGCAAACACTATTTGGAATGTGATTTCAGCAAGAGTTATGGAACGTAGTTGGAAGAAATGAGATCTACTTTAGGTTTAGTTAGCTCATCAAGCAAGCACTGTCTGATAGTAGCACTTTACAAATTACAGTGAAGCTGTTCAAAGCTTTAATGAGTGAAGTTTGAAAGAGAACATATAGAGCCCAGATCCATTACAATATGACGGATTTATGTTACCTGAATGTCTTCAAGTCTTAAGTTCCAAGAAAAAGAGAATTAACTTCTGGCACTATCTCATTCTCTATACAGTAGTCATAATATACAGGAAACTAGGCCTGGCAGATGTAAATCTATCTCGATTCAGAAAGCACTTACAGTACTTATATGCATTTTACAGTTAAATGTACTGCTAAAACTGCAAGTCTAAAATTCGTGCAACAATTAGATGGTTGGATGGGGTATGGGAACTGTTAAATGTTAAATATGCCAGGTTGAATCCATGCTGAACTACAAAATAGGTAGGTGATGAACAGTACCTTTTTTAAAATTTTCTACAACAGACAACCAGAACATTATAGATGAGGAATGTGTCCTAGCTGTAGGATCCTCCAACTAAAGGCAGATTCTTTGATGCAGAAGGTAGCATTAATAGAACTAGAAGACCAAGGTAAACCCTTTATGGTTCACATACACGTATTGAAGTTAATTTTTAGACATACAACTCAGATATACATAACTTAGCCCTGCCATTCATTGACTACAAGTTGAAGGGTTCGAAACAATATACTGCACCCGCCAATGTTCATGTATTGCCTTCATAATGTTATGTGTAAATGCTTTAAACACTGGTACTCATTTGACACAGCTGCATGCAACACTATCAAGTATCATACAGTTGACTTCAAGTTGGATATACATTGTCATCTCTATTTTATCTTTAAGGCGTGCTTATTTTTTTTTCCTCCATAATTATGTTGTCCTTAACCAGTTTGTAAGAGAGGCATTTTGAACTTTGAATAGCGCGACTTTTAGATCATGGATGCTGCTGGATTGATTTTAATCCATGATAATGAAGACTGACTATTCTATTTCCAATAGGAAATCTCGAAATTTTGGACCTTGTGCAAATTTTGAGCTGTCAAACTATACAGGAAAAGTTTGAAAAAAAATCCCAAAAAACTTTATGTAGTAACAATAATTGTTATCTAACTATAAGTATACTAGATCTACATACACTGTTAATAGTTTTATTTGGATCAAAATTAACAAATTTCTTGAAAATAGTTCATCATGATTTTAGCCTAACGTTTATATTTAACTTTTTTATGGTCTTTACTGTCCATAATAAGATCGCTACATAAAAAAAAAAACAACAAAAAAAGTTTAATTATACAGTGCAGTTTTTTTTTTAAACTAAAATTTTAGCTTCATAACAAAGTTAAATTTCTTGGAGCATAGAAGCTGCTTGTTACTGATTTTGAATTGTGGACTAAAACAACAGATATACCAGCAGAGGAAGCGAAGCTACATGTATACATACTTACATGTATTAGAGAGCATTTAATATTTTGTTTTCTAGTGATTTAAACAAATATTTTGCCAAAAAATGTATTGGGGGTTTTCCAATGAAAGGCCAAGACAGCCAATGATGCACAAGCCGGCATGTAAATTTTATCTGGAGACTTCGATATGAAGCTTTTCTTGTCTCCACATCTTACTTAGGTGCCAAAGTTTCAGGTTCTTTTAAAATTTAACGAAAAACAAGGGAGATAGATACGATATATGTACATGTACCTATCTTATCAAGAAGTAGTAAAATAGCAGATAAAAAAAAAACATGGACAATATTGTCTTTTCCAATGTCTTGTTTTCTAAAGATTTAAAAAAAATGTTCCCATTACATTTATTGGGTCCTTTCCAATGTACTTACTAATTTTATCTTTCCATACTTGTTTAGTTGATCCAAAATCAAATCATATGCAAAGTTTTCTCACTCTTGCCAGCCTTTAAGCAGTGTGCAGTTTACAAATACAAGAGTATGTATGTGTGTGTGTGTGTGTACTATATATATATATATATATATACCAAGGTGTTTAAAGGATACATGTACATATTTTTAAATTGATGATTGGGATATTTTCTAGAAAAACTATGTTCTGCCAATGTTTTTTTTGTTTTGTGGAAGTTTTTTTCTTCCTTATTTGCTGCAAATTGTGGCAAATTTGGGGAAGAAAATAGCAAAAAATATTGACTATTAGTATAATCAATAAGTCTTTGTGTCTGTTATCAATACAAATCAAATCAAGGATTCAACGCACCCTTGTTAAAAGTCTTAAAACAGTAAAGGTATGAGTTATTCCCTTAAGTAGTGCGACACATATCGTAAAATGACAATTTTAACCCCTCCAGTTTAAAGAGATGACTTGGTTGAAGAAGTGAATAGCTGGTTTACTACGAATGAAACCAATTTTTGCGCTAAATGGAGAATAGAGTCAGTGTACCACACCAACATCAAATTGTTGGTGACGACAAAATCATAATTATACTTCACCTAATACGAGTAAGTTTCGTAGATTCTGTTGTCCATGGCTATTCATAGAAATTAAGAATACAGCTGAGACTTCAAAGCGAGAAAGGATTCGAATTAAGGACACTTCTGGAAAACAGTCCACTAGCACTATAAGAAGAGATAGGTTATAAAATTTAAAAAAATTATGGCAATTGGCATGTATATTTTTTAGAGAAGGCCAATACATGTTTTTTTTAGCACAGTGCTTGCTCTACATATACTTTTTATAATTATATTGGTTTATATAATTTTCCGTGTTTATGAGCCTTTATAGAAATATAATTATTATTATACATGTATTTGTAAAACATTTAATGCTCAAAACCATGGTAAAATATCGCATTTTTTATGGACCGATGAAAGTTTATTTTTCCTTCATCTTGGTCTATAAAATCACCCCTAAATCAATCATAGACTGATCATGGACACTCAGTCCAACATAGAATTGTTGGTTTACTTGTTCTGTTTTAGTGCAGTACTATGTACTACTACTACTACTAGCCTAAGTTAACAGAGTTGTGCAATTGAGACTTGAAGTAGAAAAGAAAAAGAAAACTAATATTGTTTGGGAAAAGATGATTTTAATGTAAAAAAATCATACGTTGCCCAGGAACGTTTTAGTTTAAAATGCCTTTTGCACAGCCATGGCTAAAGACTATGATTCACATACAGTAGATTACATTGAAGGAATAATATGTTGTGGCTATAAGCAATATTTTATGCATATTTCTTCTTTAGTGTTTTTCTTTAGTGCCAAGTAGAGAAAATGTGACAAAACAAGAGGCTAGTATAAAAAATACTCAGGCATTCATGATAGTAAGTAAAGACTTTAATGAGCCACAGATCCAGATCAAATATAAGAAAGCTGACATTCCCAAATTGCTTTATTTTCTTAAACCAAAAAACGCCTCTAAGTTGTCTAAGAAATAAGATTTCCTTTTACATTAAGGCCAGCTTAACAGTGATGGCTAGTCCAACAACAGATACAGACAGGTGTAGCAGACAAGCAGCAGAAATGGGTAGATCATAATTATGTGCTAACATAAATGAGAAGGTAAAGGCAAATTTATACATTTACCAAATAAAAGTAAATACATTGTATTTAATAGATGTAAATTTATTGGTGAGTCTTTTTTATAAGACCCAATTCTTAGCAATAGCTACCGTCATGTAAAATATTTTGTGTAGTTACATTGACCTATTAAATTTCAATGCATAAAAAAGTTTTTGAAGAACTGCAAATTTCCTACATGTAAGAAAATAAGTTCTTGTAAAAGCCAAACACGAAAAGCGAACACTTATTGCCCTACAAATTTTAATTTTCTTCTTTCTGCTATGTTTTGGTGGGAGTATCATTAGCTCCTTGCTCAACAGACCAAAGCTTCAAGCAATGAGGAAAAGAAAAAATAAAAGAAAAAGAACCAGGTTGGGATGATAAGGCATGACAAGTTTATGCAGCATTTGTCCTTTTATTGGTGTTACATAGGTGTAATAAGTGTTGGTAAAATAAACAAAGAGTGACTGGCTTTGCTCGGACCTAGACATACAGGCTGGTTTAAACCATTGCAGATGGATAGTACAGATGGTCAAACTCAAAGCCTACAGCTAACATTTGCTTGACAAGCTTACACCTGGTTGTAAAGGCAGAATACAGAATTTAAAGAGTTCACAGCCGCTCAGTACATGAGCAAAGTATGATTTATAAATTTGTATGTATTAAATAAAAAAGAAAAAACAATTATTTCAAAATAACCTAACATATCATTTTGTTATGAGCATGATCAAATTCTAAAACATTGGTAGTCAAGATTGATCACACCCCAACTTCTATCTATCATTCTATGGTGTGACCAAAGCATGCTTGCAGATATGACCAACCTTTTGCATAGCTTAGCATTGCCCATTGATCGAATGGAGTGGTAGGAAAAAGTGTTCATTGCCCAAATTGTCAAATATGAAAATACCAAAAAGTCAGTGCTTCTTTAGTCAAAGGAAGTGCCCGGTCTTGTTATGTGTCTGGACAATGCTGGATGGTCAGGCTAAGTTCAGATTGTCTCCTCCACAAGATTGCTTTAGTCAGACTTAAAACTGTTAAAGAGCAGATGATGGAACATCTCTGTACAAATGTAAAAAAGGTGCAAGCAAGGAACAACTCTGTACAATCTTTTTTGTGTAATGTTGGTCATCCTGGTCTTATTGATGAACCATCCATGAATTCCTCATCATACACGCATACACGCGCACACACACACAGAAGATATACAGAGAAATTACAAATTGAATCAAATTAAAACAAATTTGCTATAATTTCTTAATTTTTTTTTAAAAACAGTTTTCAGTTGGGCGGGAAAAAGAAAATTTGGACACATAGTAGTCGACAAGTGGACAATCTTGCCAAGGTTTTCTGACAACAGTGGACCGAGCCTAAAATAAACATTTTTTGAACAGTTAAGAACTGTGGCAAATGAGTGAGATGATGAGGAAGCTCTTTTAAAATTTCTTGTCCACAGAGGCAGCAGGGGCTCAGGCTTAATAGGCAGCCAGCTCGGCAAACGTGGCGTCCAACTCGTCCGAAATTTGTTTGTACTTTTCTTTCTCCACCAGAAGCTCGTCTAAGAGAGACAGAATTATGAGAGATGTCAGTAAGGCTCAATAAACGTTTTCTCTTTCCAAATTATTGACACTGCCTTTGATCTTAACAAATAGATAGTTTCTTCACTTATCACTTACAGTGACATATAATATACCATCCCAAAAGCTGCAGAAAAACTGTGACCATAATAAAAAGTTATGTTTTTTGTGTGTTGTTTCTTTTTAAACCATAAAGCTTTATCTAAAAAAAAAAATGAAATGAACCACAAAACTTGGGAACATTAATGCTCTCTAATTCATACAATTTATGAAAATGGATAAATTTACTCAGTTACTTTCCTGATTACTAACATGAACAAAGCTCAAACAAACATATACCAGACTAGACTACTAGACTTGCTTATTTAGTCATGTGTGCGTTGGGCACTTTTTTTTCAATGCTCCAATATTTTCCCAAAGCTGCAAACTTTAGAGAAAGCAAATACAGATTTTTAGCGCAATTAGTCACTGCAAACCTAATCAGTGGCAAAGCTTATTAGGTTCAGCTATCAATATTGATTTAAACACAACTTAAAAACTACACTAATGACTAGTGTCATTTAATAAATGTGCTTTATTTATTAATTTATTTTTTTAAATCTATTTTTGTGTGTCTTGATTTTCATCTCATAGTGTCAGAAACACCATGTAAGCAATATCCAGGCTCTGCGTGAACTAAATATAATATTTTCAAGACGATTGGCTAAAGAATTTTAGCTTTCTAGCATGCCCAAAAGTAATATCATATCATTGTTATTGACTGAACCAACCAGTAGGGGACAGAATCCGACAAATAAATTTGTCCAGTCGTCGGTTTTGAACTAGGCACTTAATGAGAACCAGACACTCTGCCACTTGAGCCAGTTCCCCCCTTAAAGTCAATTATATCGCAGAATTAAAGTCTACACCATCGGATTCAACTAGATTTAGAATATAAAGGTGTGTCTGTGCCTGTGTGAAAGAGGGGCAGCAATTGTGCCTAGCTCTAGAAAATATGAGATTGTTTCTCTGATCGTGCCAGAGAGAGAGAGAGAGTACGAACTGTTCCTTTCGGGAACCGGCACTTTAGAGCGAAGATGGTTTAAACAAAAGTCTAAATCAGTCAAACTGGTCGCCCAAAAAATGCTTGAAAATCGTGCCAGAGAGAGAGAGAGTACGAACTGTTCCTTTCGGGAACCGGCACTTTAGAGCGAAGATGGTTTAAACAAAAGTCTAAATCAGTCAAACTGGTCGCCCCAAAAAATGGATTCTTGGAAACAAACTCTCTGCCTATAACCAGTAAACAAAGCCAGGGGATTCCCGGATGGCCAAATCGTCAGGGACTGAAGCATAATTGCCGCTATAGCATTACACTATTTACTGAAAAGAGCGGCAAGTGAACGATTAATGTGCAAGTTGATTAGAGACTTGGCCATTCCCAGTGCCACGAAGCATAGGGGGTACTTAATAAACGTTTAAAATGTGAATGGGCCCAGCTAAAAACAGCTGGGCTAACCTGGTGTTCTGCCAAAAACGGCAGCAAGTTCTGAGCCATTGACGGGACACCCAAGATTTAGCTGGATACTGTCAAACAAGTATTTTTTTCAACCAAATACGGGAGGTCAAATATGTACTGGATGGCAGCTATACTTTCCCCTTCTAATGTTGAGCTATGTGATCAGTTTTATGGCTGGGCTCTATACAATCATCAAAACAGGGCAGGAATAAAAGAAACAGAATCCATACACGATTCATGGTAAACAATTAAGTATAACAAGTATTTTGCTTTCAGATTAACACCCTCCACAAGATTTTTGGATCAAATGTTGATGCAATATCAATACCTCCCTCCCTCTTTTTTTATTCATTCATATAATTATTAATAATATTCAATCCAGGGAAAATGTTTAATTATTTCAGCTCCTATTCTTGAATGATCAGTAAAGTTTTGAGCATTTATATTATGCCAAAGTGTTTTGGCACCAAAGGAATAATGGCCTCTATCAGGGAGGTTTTCAATTCGAATCTTGAATTATAAATTACTGCACAGACCTACTCATGAAGCTACATAGAATGTTTCTCTCTTAAAATGGAAGTGAGTGTTGACGATGGGTATTAGTTTATTACATAGGCTCCCTAGGAAAGAAATTGTGGGCGAGCTAGTACAGGTGGCAGAGCTTTGGGCTCCCAATACCTGATTCATCAATCCCATGATCGGTCAAAATTATTTGTTGGACTTCCCCCTCTAGCAGTTGAATGGGTGTCAGTATAATATGACTGGCTGAAACAGGAGTCCTGTTACCCCTACAGGGTCTCGTGAATGGCAGCATAAAACTATCCGACTTTAGTCTCGAAACTCTCAGTATTTTCTCTATCACAGACCTGACTGTACTATAATTTTCAATTATCTTTCTCCTATTCTTCTAAACCAAACAGATTTCAAAAGTCTAGTAAAAATTCAGGTTCTCATGCTTCTAAATCAGATTGTGTAAGATTTAAGAGAGACTTAATTTAATTAACAAATAGCCATACATTGCATTTTATTAAATGTAGTTCAAATCAATCAGTAGATTGATACTTCATTGGAATTAGTAGCGAAATTCAACAACATCAACAAATATTGGACACTAGGTTAAAAAAAGAAAAGAGCACCTGCTATGAACACACTAGAGATTTTCCAGGTCATTTATGCACTGATCCATTTCCAGCCTCAAACTGGCATTCTCTTCTCGTGCCCGCTCTAGTTCATCTGCAAACACACCAGGGGAAAACATGCCGCAAAACATGCTGTGGTTAGTCCACAATAAACTTAATAATCACAACACTAAGATTTTTTTTTCCATTTACTTATCAAACAGCATAGCAGCTCTTTTTTATTATTATTATTCAAGCAGTAGTAATTCAAAACAAAAGTTAATAAATTATCATGCTCACAGCAACAACTAAAATCATTCACTGGATGAGCTCTTGAAAAGGTGTATTTCAGATTTTAAAAAGTTTAAAATTTGCTGAAAATGTACTACTGCATAAAACTAGCCATTATTCATTGATATCTTGCAACACATTTTTAGCAAAGAGGGCCACCTCTTAGCGCATCCAAATAACCCTTGCTGACTTATGACAAGTTTTATCAAATTACTTTACATATTATGTAGATTGCAAAGAGAGCAAGCGCATTAAATGCAGGGGTCTTCAAAACGTATTGTGAGGAAAAAAAAAACATAGCTTAGGGACCCATCTCCATAGTTGAAGAATATTATAAGTCAGCAATTTATGATACCTGAATATATACAGTAATTACATATATTGCAAGCTGTGTGAAAGCTGAGTGCAAATGAAAACAAAGTCAGATACCGTTTCTTTTAGCCATATGAATAAAATGGGATTTCAGATGAAATCTAAGAATGATTGGCTCTCATAGTCTCAATAGTTTAAGAAATGTATCAAATTTCTCATTTTCACTGAGATGTATCAATAATTCTAAAAGGAAAAAAAAGTGCACCCAATAATGCACACACAGAAATATATATAGCCATAAATATGGGATGTATTTTATACTACATATGAAAAATTGGTGACGTTAATTCTATGGGGATGGGGAAAAAAGATATTCAATATAATTTAAAGGTTAACCATAATTTGGGTGTACTGAGTTCATTGTCTAAAGCTTGGAATAGAAAGAGAGAAAAGACAGCAATGCTATGGGTGCTATAAAAAGAGACAATTTTTTTTTTATTAATATTAACATATACCTTCCATTTTTTCTACAGATTTTTGGAGACTTGCAACATCTCTTTCTGAAGTATCTGCTCTTGCCTCTGCCTGTTTATTTTAGATGGAGTACATGCAGTGAGTATTCAACAAAAAGCCATGCGTGTTAAAATTATTTTGAAGACTTGTGGATTTAACACATTGCACATCTTGAAAGTGCAGAAAATGGTAGATGGCGTAGAAGAACCTTGAGAGCCAGAGAAATATGACCAACAAAAAGAACTTGAAAATAACAATAATTGTGACAGACACAAGACTTCCTTAAGAGTGTCGATAGCACCCAAAAATAGAAAAAATTCCCACTCTCTTTCACTTATAACAAGCATATAGCAAGTGTTGCTTGTGATAACTTAGAAATCGTGATTGTGAGAGGAAGTAAGGAACAATGCTCAATGTTAGCACTGTTTTACAATATAACTGTAAAGCAGAGCTAAAGCAGGACAAATTTAATACCAAGCATCTTTTGAACTTTTGAATTTTTCCAAATTTGAAAGGTCTAGCTTCTTACTGTCCATCAAATACTTATAATTTTTATAACTGCATAGCTTTATCAGTTTATGTTCCCAGGCAAATTTTATTTACGATAGCCGACACAATAACAATTTTCAAACTCATTTGGTTTCAACGTTTTCCCTCTATTTCACTAACAGAACAGAAATTATTCAGAGGTAAGTTTTTATGTGACAAGTTTTCATATTAGAAAGCCACACAAAAGACATTATTGTATAAAAAATTTCTTGACTGATGTTGCGATAAAGAATTGTGTGAAGTGCTTCAAAAGTCTGCTTGATCAACTTGTCTAAAAAAAGGACATTCCTTCACCAGAGGAGAAAGAAACAGAAATGTGGGATATACATATGGTGCACAATATGAGAAAAGTGGCCTCTCCACCTACAAAAATCAAAGATGAATGGGAATGAAGGAGATAATGAGTGGGGAAGTGGAAGGAATAACAAATACAATTCCATTCTAGTACAGGTGTACAAGCTTTTGGGAAGAAAATGTTTCATTTGATAACAACAAGAAAACTCCAAAATTCATAACGGTCATGCAGTTAAGACAACCAGAGACTTCTCCAGATGATCCACCACATGCAGTGGGGCTTCCCAATCTACCTTCCAATCTGTCCACCTCTTTCTGCAATTTGGAAACTGTACGCTCAGCTTCAGTGGCCCGATTCTCAGCCTAGAGAAGTGTGGGGTTTCACATTTTAATAACCATCAAGTACATCAGATAAAGATCACAAACATGGAGACAAATCAAAAGACAAACATAACCAGTTGAATAAATAGAGAAAAGTGTACCAGCTGGAGAGACCTCAAATATGAGATGGGTGGAAAGGAAAAGTAGGAGAGGTAAGATAAAAGAATGAGGCAAAAAAAAAAAGGTATAGAACAATATCAATGAAAAAGAAGGGTTTGAGGTGATGACTAAATAAAACTAATGGGGTTCAGATAAGTTATGTGCATCTCCAAGAGTCAAAACATACTTTATAAGATAGTCATATAAAATTTTTATCCTACTCCGTATATAATTGCCAAGTTACTTTAATTTAAAAAACAAGTTATTTATAATTGCATAATTTGCTAAAATACTTAATAAATACCATTCTTGATAATAAAAATATATCACAAAATGCTTATGTCAGCACTTTTCTGTTGCATTATGCTGCACTTAGCAGTACAAGTTTGTAATTCCCTTCCTTTTCTATGTTCTCAAACTATATGTACTTCACAAAAATGAAGGACTATAGGCTAATTATTTTTGCCTATGCCAAAAGATCTATGTGTAATCTGAAGTGGCAATTTGTGCTCAAGAGAGGGCGATGCTTGAACCAGTCTTGAGCTATTCAAGTCACATGGTCAGAACGCTAGAATGTACTCACATCCTTGAGTCGCTGTGTCAGGTCACGGATTGTCTCCTCATAACTGTCCTCTCTTTGGGAAGCCTGTTCTCGTTTAAGGGGAGGGATAGAATAGAATAAAATGAAGAAGCATCCAAACAATAGCAATCAAACCATATACATTGCTGGAAAGGCCATTAAAAGATGTCATATTGCAGAGTGGCAACAGGTCTTTATTATACCGTACATTTGTATACTCCACATGTGAGCTTTGTTCTTCTGCTCCTAAGGTGATCCAACTGCAAGTTATAATTATACATTTTTTTATCCTCAAAATGGCTCCCAGTGAAAACTGTCAATATCTATGTCAACTTAGCAATATCAGTGACAGTACCAGATATAACAAAACTTTGACCCAATATAATCTCTCTTATAAGTTTTGGTAAAAGATTACATCTTGCACATTTAGGTTCAAATGATATTTACAAAAATCACCCTATGTACATACATCTAAAATGTTTGCAGAAAAGGACCTTTATGATTGTAACAGAAAAAGACCCAAATATCAACTCTTTGAAGGGAGCTTTAGGGGGGAAAAAACTGCTTGGAAACAATACTAAAATATTTCAATGTGATTGATAAAACAAACTACAGAAATATGTGAAGATTCAAATGAATGCTATTAATTCAATTTGAATTCAATTTTCTTTTAAATTTTTTAAACAGAGAAAACATTTTTTTGTGATAAGGCATTGCAAACATCCAGACAACAGCAAGCAAAAGGATCAATTAAAAAAAACAAAAAAAAACACTTTTGGTTTAAAATCTTAATTTTTTTTTTTTTAACTACAAACTGCTTTATAGGCAAGGCCAGTAGATTCAGCTAAATAAAGAGCAGGCATTGAATATGTATCCAAGTTTAACAACCATGCGTAAATTTTTACACTATAAGAATGAAAGAATTCAAACCACTTAGGCTGAGCAGTCAGCAACAAGAGATTCTCTACACACAAAAAAACACAACAAATTAAAAAAAATTTTCAAAATCTTTTAAGACCGAGTTTTGCATCTTTGGAAAATGCTTTCAATATGTAAAAAAAAACCGAAAGACAAAAGAAGCGCCGCTTGAAGAATTGCCCATACATACAAATTGATAATTAAGAATAGGTATTTAAAAAAACAAAAAAAAACCTTTAGTTTAAAAGTGCCATGAAGTGTCCATTGCAACTTAGAAGATGGGCATATGAGAAAAACAAAATGAAATATAATTAGATGCTGAAATTAAAACAACAAGAAAGCCCACCATAAAACTTAAAGTCTTTGTAAAGATGTATCACAACAGATCAAAAGGAAGGAGACAAATTATAACAATCATGGAAGATCAGAGTGAAAAGGAGGAGTCGTCTCATGCGGGACTCAAAATCTCTAGAGTTAAAGCAATCACACTTTGTTAGTTGCTCAGTACTTCTTCACATATTTCGAGTTATTTGGTTTTTACCTTAACTTTTGTTGAAACAATGGAGGGCCCAAAATATGTCATGCCATGGGATCAACTTTGTGTTTTCTTTTTTGCATTTTAATATTTATTTTTTAAAAGTTACGAGCCTCACATAATTTTGACTAAACTCGGGGTACATTAGAAAATATTTGTATGTTCTTAAGGCATCCCTTCAAAAAGTTTTTTGGCCCAAAATGCAAACATTTGGATATGCAAAAGTTGACTGGTTGAATAATTCGAAAAACAATATTACAGAAAACAAAAACAAATATTCTTATTGTCAAAACCAAAAAACAAAGTCACAAGTGACCAACACAAAAAGTTTGAAAAAAAAAAAAAAATAAAATCACCTCACACCTCAAATTGCTTTGAAAATATTTCTAAGGTTTGATTCAGATTGAAATATTTCATCGTGCAAGGTAAATAAATACATTGCTATAATTATATATTTTGTTGAAACACTTTGTTTCAGTCTTCTTTAGAATGATTTAATAAAAATTAATATTTGAAATTTGTATATTTTCAAAGCAGTTTTCTGATGTAAAGAATAAAAGAAAAAATTTGAAGTTCACTTCCAAGTTTATAGGATACAGGGAAAAACAGACAGAAAATAAAAATAAACAAAACCAGTTTCTTTGGTTTGATCCTGCCAACTTTTACATAAATTAATTGCATTTTTAGAAGGCGAAAAAAACCCACCAAAAACGCCTGTGTTTCTATGCCACCTAATACCTAGGACTTCTGCGATATAAAATTAGATAATCGATTAACACTTCTCACTTTCCTCTAGCGGCTTGAGAATGGAGGCTCATATTTCTTAAATCCTAATAAATCCTTTATCTCAAAAAAATTTCATAATGGGCACTGTGGAACCTGTCAACCCTTTCCCTCAATAACAAAAGATTTTTAAAAAAGCTTTTAAGAAGAATCCAAAATATACCTGCAGCTGAACTTAGAAAATAATAAATAGAA
Organism: Elysia chlorotica; assembly: GCA_003991915.1. Classification (NCBI taxonomy): domain Eukaryota; kingdom Metazoa; phylum Mollusca; class Gastropoda; family Plakobranchidae; genus Elysia; species Elysia chlorotica. Next base: position 209,450 of record RQTK01000790.1, on the reverse strand, counting down.
AAGGAAAACTGCATTGAGCTTATAGCGAGTGCAAAAATTAGTGCAGTTTAAATTGGGCCATCCATTGGAGTACCAAATGGCGTGTTTAAACCCCAAATGCACCAAACGCTATCGGTGTAAGAGGTGCAGGTGTATAACGTTCTGATAGCAGTAATGCTCAGCAAAGTTTTTTAAAATCTATGCAGACCAGGAGAGTAACCTTCCAGCAGCAATAGACAAAATAACATGAACATCTTTACCCTGAGAAACCACTAAAATCAGATGTTGAAAACACTTATTAAGGTGAAATGAAAACAATACTGCTCAAACTTAAAAAGTGGCTATAACTAAAAAAAAATCAAATCACACATGTGAATGTCTTCTAAAAAAAATTGTGGCAATAAGGTCAGAAGGTAAGTCAACAGGTTCCAAACTGAGGAAAAGGCAAGGGATCTTTCTTCATGATTATGGAATTATAAGATCGCAAATAAAAAAATAAAAAGTTAAATTGGAAAGTATTTTGGGCTCTCTGGAGAAACGGCATGCACAAAAGGCTTGCTGTTATTTCTTTCATTGGCTATTTTTCTTTTGTCGCATTTGATGCTCTCAGCACAGTCGTTTGTAAAATGGTAATATTGCACGAACTGACGGACACCATGCAGGTTTCCATGAGGGTGTGAGCTTAATTTTTCAAGTCTACCTCTTGTTCACTGATTTCCAAAGATTTCATATTGTTGCCCACAACCTTCAACTCTTCCTCCAATTCAAGGATCTTCCTGTAAGAACAGAGCAAGTAAAATAATAATAGGGAAAAAATTTAATGAAAAAAAAAAAATTGAATGCTGGCTGGCAGAATAAAACCGCAGGCCTGGCCCAAACAGTTTATGACTGAGGCCATGGCTTACCTGATCATTTTGGATGGACAGGGTTTTGATATTGTTACCCACTACATGGAGCTCCTCATCAAGCCGATATACTTTGCTGCAGAGGGAGAGAAGAAAATACACGTCGACTGCCAAAAGTTTACCATTTGTGAGAAAATTCGATGATGCACTGAAGTGCAACACAGCCAAACGAACTAGTAGTAGCCACTCATGCTGTACCATCTAAGGCCCATGCCACAAGTTGTTCCAAAATTAATCCAATACAAATGCTTTTTGTTTCTTCTTTTTGAGTGAGAGACAGAGAAAGAAGGAGGGAGAGAGATGAATTAGAGAAACTTTCATTAGAAGGATATATATCAACTATACATGGGCCATTGATGTTCAGTTAGAGCAAGACTAAGACTCCAATCCAATATTATATATTGAGGCCTTTCATGGATTAATCTGGCCACAATAGGCAGAGCATGTGCAAAAAAAAAGGCAACGTCACATGCGGAAACTACCATGAGTTGAGGGACGCAGAAAAATCATACCACACAATGGGCAAATAGAACCCCAACTCTGTCCAACCAAAGTCTAAACGCCCAAGAAGAGGAGAAATAGAATGGGCCATGGGCCAGTCTGCGGAGAATTATTCTTTCTGTGCAAGTTCCTCAATGGGAAATCAGACACAAAACCCAGCATTCGCTCACTGATGACAGCACAACTTATTTTGTTTTTATTCTTTTAAACACAAATTTTGCAACGTGGTGCAATCTTTTTCTGTTACAGAAGAAGTGGCTTCAATTTTTAAAGCATTCAAATTCTGTTGGGGTGTCATCAATGTCAACCATTTCTATTTGTGAGAAACAGCCTAAAACTAGGCTTCTCCAAAATGTTTTCTCCAAATTGTTTTTGTTAACGTTGAAAAAAGAAATTTGTTTTTGTAATTTTCAGCAAACAGAAATGGTTGTGGTTAAAAACATACAATAAAGAGACAACATAATAAGGGATGCTGCAATAATAGGAGTTTACTCCAATAAAAAATAAAGGTCTTACCTTCTCCTCACACCGCTCTAATGATTTAAGGTTATTTGTTAGTATTTGACATTCTTCCTCTAGTTGCTTCACTTTCCTGCAAAATTCAATGGCAGTTCATGCGATTAAGAAACAATACACACCATGCATTTAAAAATAGGAAATGTTTAACAAGGTTAGTTTTACAAAACAAATTATAAACTCAACTGTCATAGAAAATACCAATGATTACTTGAGGCCTAAATAGATCACGAGTATGTAGCTTTTTTTTAAAATTTCTGATCCCTTTGGACAAACAACATCAAAGAATTTAATCTGTTGTGCTTCTGAATAATAATTATTAGATATCATTTTCATAAATAGAAAAACACATACAAAGGAAAAGGTTATTTTTTAAATTGTTTCCATAAAAAAAAAAAATCAATAAATTACTGCCATATTTCACAAAATCAAGAACAAGGCAAAAAAATAAAGCTCTAACTTACGGGAACAAATAGAGGACATGATAACACTGGTCACAAAAAACTTTGCTTTAGCCATGCCTCTATTTGCACTATTTATTGGTTTATAATTGGTACATGTACAAAAGTTAAATTTTAACTGTTTTTCGTTTATATGCAGAAGACACACCTAGCAAATTGTTAGTTCTTGGGTACTGAAAAAAAAATATTCTTCTCTCTACAGATACAGAAATAACTGTAAATATACCCAAAATTTTTTTTTTCAAAGACTAGGAAAAACTGAACAACTCTAGTAAGTCCATATAAATGGTCGAAAACTTGGATAAGTCCAGAAATAAAAACATTTAAATATGATTTTAAAAAGTGGGAGAAAAAAATTACAAAAATGTAACTATATTTTAGTTAGGCTTCTCACATCACACTGCCAACATACAATAACATTCGAGCACTACAGGGATCCAATGATGCATCTATTTCCTCCAAGACTGTTTTGAGTAATTTATGACTGAATACACCCACTTTGAAAATAGATTTTTCTTTTTTCCTTCCTTACTGTCACTTTTACACTATGAATTTTTCTTTTTGTCAGCAACAACATAAACGCAGTGCTGTTAGTAAAATGCAGCCATTTCTCACAAACACAGAGTCACTTTAATGAATACATCTTTCGCAATGAATTACCCCCATAAACACTTATTTAGAAATAACCTTAAAAAAACAATAAAATCACACTAAAAACTTAGGGTAGTGAAATATAAAATTAAAGCAGTATTTAAAAGCATACCTCTCAGCCATTTCAGCGTTTTCCTCTGTCCTTTCTAACTGACTTTCTAGCACCAAAATTTTACGAGAAGCCTGCATCATCATCACAAGTTGGGAAGACATGCAAAAACAAGGTCTAAAGGTCAGGTTTATCAGTTAAGTGTTAGCAACAAACTTTACAAATGGTCATTGCAATATGGATGAGAACAGTTTTTCTGCATACAAGATCAATTAATAATCTTGTTTGCACATGAACGCAGCATTTAGCTATCTATCTAAACTTTTGACAGTTTAGAGAATGAAAAAATCTTTACATTGAGGTATGATGTTCATCATTACTCATTACACGGATAGCAAAGATATGCATTAAAATATTCAAATTAGGCTCATGTAACACACAAAAAACTGTTCTCCAGTACAATAAATTGCCTTGTATCATGCTTCAAGAAATTACACATGTGAGCACATCCAACAAGGTCATAATGGAAGCAGTTCAAGGAGCATTGTACTTTTCATAGATATCGAAAATGATTTTTCTAATCCACTCATTTAGCCACAATGCTCCTTCTAATGCTTAGCTTTTGTGTAGCTGCTGCGGAAAAAGCATGGAATTGTCAGAATTTCTTGTTGTGACATATCAAGCAAAAAGTTGCTTTTCTCAATACCTTAGTCTGTAAAGGTGAAATTTAAAACAAAAACTGCTTAAAGGCATTGTAGATATTCAAAAACTCCTAAAAAAAACAACAGTAATTAAAATTTAAGATTCAATTGACCCAAAGGGACATAAATTCTGACTGTTCCGCTCTTTTCCTAAGCCGTTACACATTGATACAATTAAAATTGCAGTTCATCAGGTTGAGATATTTGCCAAAATTTTCACCCTCGTTACTCTTCCCCTTCTGCTAAACTTTTTTTCTCAGACCCTGCTGAACTGCACAAACCCACACGGGCAGGTTCAAGTTGACACAAAATTCCAGACGCGCTTTGCCTGGAATCTGTGTAACTTACGCCTCAGCAGCTTCCAGACGTGTCTCGGCTCTCTCCAGGTCGACCTCAGTGATTGCCAGCTTACGAGCAGCCTGTAATATTGTACGCCATACACCATCAAACGCTGAACATTTAATATCCTTTCCTCTTTTTTATCATTAATTTAAATATCTTCCTATATTTTTTTAAAATCTAGTCTTGCCGTTTATTCATTCAGATTTTTTTTAAGTTTAATATATATATGAAGATGAAAAGATGATGGAAATGGAAATACCCCAAACTATCTTTAAATTTGTAGGTAGTAGGTAGTCTTTAAAATTCCCCTGCAGTAATGAATTTACTTTATAGAATGAAATTTTTATTTTTTTCAATACATAAGAAAAATACTGAGTATCCCAATATGCATTTTTTTTCTCTCTTTGTAAGAAACCCCAAACTGATTAAGCTTTTAAACTTTTAATTGCTACTCATAGAGGTGTTATGACATAAAATTAAATTCAATCTGAAGTCAGTTAGGTTTTTAAAAGTACTTGCATCACTTAAAAGAAATTGCTAAGCTTCATTATTTGCATTGGACAGATCTTAGACTAAAATACGGGAAAATTTCGTGCAGTTACTCAGTTAGGTTGCTTTAAGTCATCATAGCAATTAGTGTCACACAATTGACTGAAAATGTCATTTCCTTTTCAAAATGTTTAAAATCCATTCAGGCATGCTTTACTATGCAGAGTCTTTTTTTCTCTATCAAAACGAAAGGTGTTTTTATTTATGATCATTTTTTTTTTCGGGGCAGAATTTCATGCAATTTTAGTACATGGATCCCTAAAGACTGCGAAGTTGTATTCTACTGCAAGCTGGTACCAAAAGGATCCCTTTTGAGAGCCAAGGTAACACTTTTCTGCAAGCCACATGAAGTCAAAACACATCAACATAAATAATATTTCATAAAGTCAACTGTCATGCATTCTATGAGCAATTAAAAGTGAGAGGGAAAATTATGATGCAGACATTTTTTGTTTTCAGTCTTTCCATCTTACATGAGATATTTTGCTGTTGAACTTTGAAAGGTAAGCTACCAAAGGTGTAAATGAGAGTGAAGAAAACTTCTGGCTCTGCATTATAATTTTCCCTGGCCATTTTGCAACAATGGTACCATAATATTTCTCTTTAAATGAAACTTGTGGAATGGAATTTTTTATGGTCACATTATTTTGGAAAATCCAAATGTAATGATGCCTTTGAATTTGAAATCTATCCAGAATGTTATTGATGCATCATTTTTAGTATGCAAATAATGTATCTTTGGAGTTTATATGTCACTTACGTTAACATATCAGCAGATGGAGATAAATGAGAAAAAAGTTAGGTACAACATGCTTATTTAATGATGCCCCCCCCCCTCCTATATCTTTGACTGAGAAACTTCAAACCCATTCACCTTCAATTTTTCTAGATAATCTTCCTTCATAACTCTGATGATTTGAGCTGGATCTGTAGTCTGAATAGAGAGTTAAAGTTTTATGTAATAGTATCCACCTTAATCATTAACTTAAATATCCAGATGAAGATTTCAGATTTGTTTACACCCACTACTTTCAATAATGGAAGGGATTCAGAGACTGGTCATTTCAAATACAGTTTGAAATGGTGGTTCAAACGTTTAAAATGCAGTAAGTACATTATACATATCAAGACGACATGCTGATTAGGAATGAAAATATCACACCATTCCTAGCACGTTTCTCAAACACATGTTAATATGCTTTATACTTGGGTTAATCTTTATCATCATTCACAGTTTTAGTGTTATTCAGTTTCACAAAATCCGAAAATGAAGACAACCATGCTGAAAAAAGAAAAATGTCAGTGAGCACGGCTTTCACCCTGGCAGGCCTATCACCTCATCGTATTTGCGCTCAGCATCTTCTGCAATGTATTTTGCCTCCTTCAGTTGGGCTTCAAGTCCATCAAGACGCTCATCATCAACTACACTCCTGCTCTCAAGCACCTTGCGGCCTCTGACATACCAAACAGAATTTCATTAGAAACCAAAGTTGCATGAGTAATAAATATGAAAACAATGGAGGTCGTGGAGTAACTGTTTGATGCCTGTATACATTGCATCTTCCACCTGAAAGGAGAAAAAGGTCTGGTTAATTTTTCACCCTTTCAACAAAGCACACAAATTACACTGTATCAGTTTCAGCTCATTTTTGTCGTATGCACAAGAATTGATATAACCCCCCACCCACCAAAATGCCAAAAACTTGTATAGTTTGTGTGCTTTTTTCCTGGGTTGCCAACATTTTTATAAAATACACAGAACAGCATACCTCATCATATTTGGATTCAGCATCACTAGCAAGTTGTTTTGCGTCTCTGATTTGGGCCCCTATGTCTTCCAATCTTTCCTCACCAGCACTCATTTGGTTTTCTAGCGTACGTCGCTTCCTGTTTATTTTTCAAAAAAGCATGCAACGACATTCCCGATAAACCATGCATTCCAAATGTGAATATAGGGCTTCTCTGAATGAACATTTTTCTTTCTAAACTTCGGAGATCTCTGACAATAACGACTATTTTAATATCCAAAATACTGGGCAAGAAAGACTTGTTTAAAATAATAAATTCGACCTTTCTTTGCATGTAAAAAAAAAATGTTGTAATCGCTGATAGTCTATATTATGTATTATCTCCTCATTCACCCCATTTTCATAAACACATGACACTATATCAGACTCGTCTTTGTCAACAAGCAGCGGCTAGTCGTTTGAATTATTTCCCAAAGTCTTTGCGTTGCATACCTCTCTGTGTTTAAAAATCAACTTAACATCTCAAATTTCGTTAAATGTTTTGGAACATTTTTGATATAATAACATGGTAAAAAAAGAAAGAAAAAAAATGTACCGTGTACTTATGCTTCCTATAACTGTACATCTTACTGGCAACAAAGCAAATATTTTAATGACTAGAATCCTAAATTAAAAATTGTGCCAAATGAAAAAAAAATTATAGACTAGCACTTGTGGAAAAACTGTAAGGTAAAAATAAACTTAAATAAAAGTTTATTATCGTAGATACCATGTTTGAAATGAATGTTCAAGTCTTCCATGGGTAAAGCAATACAAAACAATTGTTTTTTTAACAAAATATATTTATATCCACAATTTTTTCTTCTTAATAATCAACATTTTTCAAGGGTATCTCCCTAGGTAAGTATAAAACCATTATGGTTGCCATTATTCCGAATACAACTCTTAATAATTATTTTAACATATATGTGAATGCAACTTGTGCATCATTTACTACAAAACTGTAGTATTCAAACAAATATAATATTTATAACCATCTTTTTTAAACGTATACGCAACAAATATAACAACTGCATCAAAGTTTAACCTACGCCATGTAAACAAAAAACATCCCCACCTTTCACTTTCGTCAGCTGCCTTCGATGCCTCCTCCAACTTCTCTGTGGCGGAGAGGAGACGCTCCTCTGATCTCTCGAGGTCCTCCTCCAACAGCTGGATACGCCTCTGCAGGCCAGCAGTCTCGCCTTCCAGCTAAAACATTAGCAAGACAAAATGACACTTCAATATCATAGCAATAACATACTTCTTAAAATTTTTTTAAGAAGGTGAAAAAGAAAGTACATACTGTAAAATTATACCCTACGATATTAAACCCAAGAAGCATTTTCTTTTTAAATGCAAGCAGACCTTTGTGACAAAAATAGTGATTTTTTAAAACCTGAATAAGCAATGATATGAAGAATCTACTTTCTTTTCTTTATACAATGTTTATACTTGTCAGCAACATTCTATTTTTGACACAAAAAAAAACGTTACATTGCCAATCTTTATAATTATATATATATAATTATAGGTGTTTGCACTTAAAAAAAAAAGTCAAGGTCAGTTTAGAATTATAGAAAAAAAAAGGATGACCGAATTTTTCTTCTCACATTTCTATAATTTGATTCAAACAAACAACAGCAAATGCAATTTCCTTTTTTTTTTTTAAATAGCTATCAGCCAAAGTCACATTGGCAATGAAATGGTTAAAAACTTCTTAAAGAGGAAAAAAAATAATAATATTACTTCATGACCAGCCCCAATCCCCCAATTTAGCATTACATAATCAGGAATAATTATTTTGGGCTGTCAGTGAGCTTACTTTTTTGGTATACACGACGCGAAATTTCAATAATTTCAACCCTGTAGGTATAATAAAATATGCTACGCCCCACCTATCTGCCCATTGCCATTCGCATATACAATTTAATTGAAAAAAAAAAAACACAAAAAAAAAACGATCAATCTTGCAAGAGTCATACAACGATCAAACTTTTATTATTACTTATTAATCTTCTCATATCAATGAAAAAAAAAAAGTCAACCACCCTCTACTAATTATTGTACCTTATCTACGCCTTATATTATACTTATAACAATAGACAATATATATATATACACCCTACATTAATTTCAAATCATATCTGATTGATAATTATATGATGTAAGAGTCTGTGCGTGTCTAAATTTTTGACGCCCGGTGGAAAGGGTGGGCAAAATTAGAGTTAGAAGGGAGAGAGAGAGTGAGAGAGAGAGAGAGAGAGAGAGAGAGAGAGAGAGAGAGAGAGACTGTTGGCATTTTTACATTCGCTTGGAGTGAGGCTTTTCATTACAGAAAAAGCATTAAATCATACTTGCAATACAATCGATTGTTAATACTAAGTAGGAAAGACACGAATAAAGCGTACCTCACAAATCGCCCCTTACAGAAATACTTAATTCAGTAAACAAATAGAGATGGTCGCAACTACACAGACTCGAAACAAAAGAAGAGGCAGGGGTGAATGCTAAACACTTGAGAAGATTATTACTTTTACATTATTAAAGAGAATTAACACCAGTTGAAATGGTTAATTAAACTATACACCTGAAACCCATGATTGTTCGGATTTGACTCCCATTAATAAAGCGGTGGTGTAAGTATTAATCATACAGTTTTCGTTTGCTTCGGCGACATTACTGGTGAAAGCGCTGCTTTAAAACATAATATTGATATTACAAACTCTCTCTCTCTCTCTCTACTTGGTAATACCCTGAAAATGAAAGGGCGAGATATTGATACAGGTACAACTACTAACAAATAGTTATGCGAAAAACAAAAACAACAATATTAGTACATAGTAGTAGTAGTAGCAGCAGCAGCAGTAGTAGTAGTAGTAGTAGTAGTAGTAGTAGTAGTAGTAGTAGTAGTAGTAGTAGTAGTAGTAGTAGTAGTAGTAGTAGTAGTAGTAGTAGTAGTAGTAGTAGTAGTAGTAATAAACTACAATACGTACTAACAACCCAAATGCTCTGTTAATAAAGACCCCAAGAAAAAAGAACGAGAACGAGAAGGCCTGCGGTTGTCTCAGTGTTCCTGAGTATGAGCCTTGACCCTTATTTTGACCGCAACCCAAAGCACGGGGCGAAGGAGTAATTCTTTTCAGCTAAGCACACGCGAGGGATCATAGGCAAAACGGGCCACTGCTGTAGGTTTAATAAATGTAATTGACGGTAGGATTAAAAACAGTTAGAAGCCGTCTCCAGTTATGTGTCAATTGCAGAGAGAGAGAGAGAGAGAGAGAGAGAGAGAGAGAGAGAGAGAGAGAGAGAGAGAGAGAGAGAGAGGATTGTGGGGGGAGGGTGTGTGTCACTGTATGTATTCATTATGAACCAACACAAAGGGCTCATAAATGAAATGAGCGACCAGTTGTTTATATCTTTAGTCAGGCCGCGCTTTTTCCATCACGGCTGACAAGCACACCTGATTACTCATCTTAACGCCTCATCTTACCAAAGTGCAGTACTAAGTGACCAGAATGAAATAAACCGAAACCAAGTCAGTTTGAGCTTTCCCTTGCCCCCCCTTGCCCCCCCCCCCCCCCCCCCAACAAAAAAAAAAAACAAAAAAAAAACAAAACAAACAAACAAACAAAACAAAACAAGCAACAAAATAAAACAACCCCCAAATAAACAACAACATAAAAAACCCACACAAACACAGCATACACACGCCTGTCACAGGCTGGGTGCTCTGTGATCATGCACACATTCCGACAGTAAAAACAGCCGAGCCGAGCTAGCGCGAACTGAGCTGCATAACTATTTAACAGGATTCACAAAATCACAAGTTCACAACTGTTCAGCTCAGATTTGGTTATCTCTACCAACTTGCCGGTGACCTACAAAGTCCTGTCACAGTGTCAGCGGCATTACACTCCTACAGGCATGGCAGAGCTAGCGTGACAAATAAGTGGCGGAGGCGGGAGATTTTGTTGATGGGAAATGCCAGGGGTGCGACTCGGATGTGCAAGAATGCAAGACTACCTTTAAAAAAAACAACCCACATGACACCATAATGTATAGATTTAGAGTAAGGTGCGACACACGCCTACAAAATAACGTTTAATTTTTAAATGACTTGCATGAGGCAAAATTTTATGCTGTAAGAGTAAACTAAGTAAAACCGTAACCCCAAGTCATTAGCCAGTAAATCCCGGACTATTCTAGTTTCCCTTACTTTCGTGTCAGTTATCAGTTACAAACTTTACGGCAATGACTAGTGAAATGAAAATTACATGAAACGATAGCTCCAGACACAGAAGTTGGAACACAATTACTTTTTGGTAGATCTAGATTAGTATTTAGGGAAGAGGGGGAGAGTGAAAGGGGTGGGCCACTACTAAAACGTAGATCCGCCTTAAAGTACACAGCAGGTAGCCCTCCTACAAGAAGGTCAAAGATACACTTGTAAGCACGAGCCGGCCTGACCTCCTCTGACACGGGTGCCTTCATTGCCTTCTCTAGTCGTGTTTGATGGATCATTCAGTTAGAGATAATCACCCTAAACCCGCACACCTCTTGCAAATTTAAGTCTATTTTGCAACCCCCAACTCGAATACGTGTAAATATAACTGGATCTTCCTTTCTTTACACCCCACCCTGTTGAGAATACTCTTTACTCTGACGTGACAAGAACCAACAAGACATTAGGACAATCATTCTTTTTAAATAATTGTGCTGAGGACACAACCCGGAAATACAAAAGTCACCTGCATCAAGCAACTTGAACACAGTTTTATATTCATAGTAACCATCATGTTGCTGACTATACCATATTGATAAAGCATAGATCTATTTTGCTATTTTGAGGTGAATAAAATCAAAGTTACATCAAGACTAACCGCTCAGAATATTTACCAACGGGACATGACATACATTCTGTTACACATGCGCTGCACATTTTAGTTTTAAAACATCCAAATATATGCCTTTCAATCCTTAAAAAAACCGAAGGCACATAATCAATTTAAATAATGATCATAAACCATAATAAAACAAAGACACACCCTTGACAAAAAAATACAACTACAGGAATAAAAAAAATAAAATATCCACTGTTTGACATTTAAAATTCAATACTGGTATTGAAATTATCAAGCATTCCAATTGAATCTATTTGCTTCATAGCGTGGATCTTACAGCTTGCTGCAATACTATATACCATATTTGCAATTCATGTGGAATGCCAAAAGCTGCTAAGAAATCTTTTTTTGAAATAGCCAAGGATCACATCTACATAACTGAAAATTTTCTACCATAGTTCAAGTATGAACTCAGTGTAAAAATGCCATAATTATTTTTCGCAAGACATAATTGAGGTAAGGAAAGAATTTAAAAAAGTTAAAAATGAACAATAAAGAAAATTCACATCTTTTAAAGAAAAATGTTCTAACTTTAAAACAAACAAAATCAATTCATTTTGATAACTGTTATATGCAAAAACTATAAGAGTTATGTGGATGCCCCAAGTGCCAGTGCTTCAGGCAGAGGATATCAAAGACTATTTGAAAAATTGTTTTAAATAAAAAATTGAATTGAGGTGAACATAATTTAAAGGTTGAAAAAAAAATGTTATACAATAACATGTAATTTACAATATATAGTGCCTGTGAACCAAACCCGGATGTAATCAAAATTGCCAATAATATCGAATATATGTTGAATCTGACCATTAATACCGATGAAGAAGACTGAAGAGAAGAAAAACCTCAGCAGCTAAACTGTAATGTGGAAGGAACCCAACACTGACTCTTGACAATTTTACCTGACTCCTGATGAGTCACATTACAATGATATGGAAGCAACCAGTAGAGGACAAAGTTGGACAAAAAAAATGCCCCCCACCCCTCCCATGTCCCATTATTGATATTGACTCTGGGGACCTCTCGAATGGAAGACTAATGACCCAATACATTACCAGTTTATGAAAATTGATTACCAACAGAACTGAGCGCTAAGTTGGTTTCTTAAAGTGCAATGTAGTGGCAAGACTGGATTGTGGACGAATCCCAAGACTAACTTTTTCACATGCTGCAACACAGAGACAGTGCATGGATGCATACAGACTTTTTACCACCCAATAGCGGATACATTTCGTTTCCTACATCTTGTAAAACTTTGCCCTTAGAACTGAGAAAATAGTGAGGTAGGCCTATCTTCATATGGAATTCCAAAAATAATTAGATCTAGTATGTCTCTGAAATGAAACCATTTCCTCACTTGTAAAACTAGACTCTGATTGTGATTGTGATAGCTCTGAAGTATGTAGGGGACAGTATGAAATGTACATAACATTGTCATAAATTAGAGAAATAATGTCACTGGAATATTTCGGATACATTTTGTTGACAACTCGGAAGCAACGAATCAACAATAGATTGGAATATAAAAAGTGTGGTTGTCACCAAGATGGCTTTGCATGTCACTTCCTGATCGGCAAGAAGGTGGTCTTGCTAAAACAGGAACTTAGCATGCTCGACGGCTAGAAATGTAGCCGTCCTTGCAAATTGATGTGGATCAGGATTATAAAACTTAGAAGTGATATCACACAATACATTTAAGATTAAACCTCTAAGGTCAAACAAAACATGACCGATAATCCACCTTATCTTCAGTCTTAGCACTTTCAAAACGTCACCAATTATATTACTTACTGTGTTTATCTGTTCTGTTTTCTCAATGAGTTGTCTCTTTAGGCTTTCATTTTCATCACGATATTCATCTAAATCCTGTTTAAGGCTTGCCATTTTTTGTTTCAACGAGCCCATGGCCCCAGAGGCTGAGTAGTTGGTAGTTGTAGCCATATTAAATATTTCTTGACCAAACAGTAGTATAGAATCTAGTAGGCTAGTTTATGCCTCTTTCGCTCTAGATCTAGAATCTCAATCTACACACTTTAGTCTATGAGTATGAGATCGCTACACAGGCCGGCTTCCTGAACCTTAGAACTGCGTTAACGCAAACGATTCCGAGAGAAAAAATAAAATAGATGTAATACTTTAAAACTAACTAGAGATCAATTTGAGGATATATCCCTTACACAAAATCGATATGATTTCTTTATTGATGTTCTCTAAGAAGCACAGACCAGGCGTGTTTATAATAAAATTGTCCGAATTGTGTCTATTACGCCTCTCTATATCGTTACGCCTGTTTAGTGCGACAAATCTTTAGAGTGTCACGTGACAATGACTTTCGGCTGTCACAGCACCTGGCTGTGCCATAATTGGATACCCTCCCTCGCACATTCGTATTACCATATTTGGAATAATTAGTTATGGTACGGTCTTCTAATTTGTGGTGGCTGTTAATATGAACATTTTTTTAAACGAACATCCAAATTAAATCCATATCAAGGTTAATTTTTTTGTACCGCAAATCGCTTCACCCATGAATAATTATTATTATTATGTTCTTTGCCACTTCTTTATGATTGTGTCGGTATGCTTGGGTAACCACGCCCCCTCGTAAGTCGCCTTGATAGCAAGACACGGCATGCTCAGCGGTACAAAGTCATGATTCTTTCGTCTATCCAGCCTCTCTCTCTCTCTCTCTCTCTCTCTCTCTCTCTCTCTCT